>JAHLJT010002630.1:113053494-113443780 GCA_031308135.1 Acheta domesticus | reverse complement strand
TTCCAGACTGCCTTCACATCCCAGCCTCACTCCTATCGCATACCCTCTTTCTCTAACGAATCCTTCGCACAGGGCCACTTCCTCCCTTCGCCCTTCCTCTCAACCTCCTGCGGCCCCCCTCCACCTCCTCCATCTAGAACCTCTGAAATTTAATCTCTTTGCTCCAGCCTTCTCTCTCTTTTCGCCTCTATTTGTGTGTTTACACCATCTAGCCCGGCGTACTGTTTCCAATCTCAAAACGCCATCGTAAGAATCTATCTTCTCCTCCTTCTACCTTCTCTTTTTCTCTCCTTCCCAAGATCTCTGCTCCCCACGTCAAAACGCTCGTTTATAATTCAGAGAAACGGGGGCCCCAAGAAGTCTATTAATTCTGAAATGAAACCACTCGAAGAGAAGTCACTGAAAGAAGCTTGAAGTCACTGAAAGGAAGTGAATGTTTTAATTCTGAAATGAAAGCACTAAAATATATTAATTCTGAAATGACACCAGTAGAAACGCCAGGATGTCAGTAGGAACGTCGAATTCTAAAATGAATTATTAATTCTGAAATATTGTTTTTGAATATATAACTGTATTAATCCTGAGAGGAAACCATTAAAAGCGTATTAATTCTGAGAGGATGCCGCTAGAAGCATATTAATCTGAAACGAAGCTACTAGAAGCGTATTAATGATGAAAGGGAGTCACTAGAAACGAATTAATTCCAAAGCGAAGCCACTATAAGCATAATCATACTGCAGCAAAGTCACTAAAAGTGTATTAATACTGAAACGAGGCCCCAAGAAATATATTAATACTTAATCGAAGCCACTACACGCGTATTATGAAAGAAAGCCGAAGCGTATTAATCTTGAAAAGCCACTACAACGGTATTAATCCTAAGAGGAAGCCAGTATAAGCACCTTAATTATGAGAGAAAGCACTATAAGCATATGAATTGTGAGAGAAAGCCACTATAAGCATTTTAATTCTGAGAGGAAGCCACTATAAGCATATTATTCTAAGAGGAAGCCACTATAAGCATTATAATACTAAGAGGAAGCCGCTAGAAGCATCTTAATTCTGAGCGGGAAGCAGCTTAGAAGCATCTTAACCTGAGAGAAAGCCACTATCAGCATATTAATCCTAAGAGGAAGCTACTATAAGCATTTTAATACTAAGAGGAAGCCACTATAAGTATATTAATCCTAAGAGGGAAGCCAGTACAAGGATTGAATCCTGAGAGGAAGCCACTACAAGGGTATTAATCCTGAGAGTAAGTGAGTAGAGTGAGGAGATTGGTGACGCACTGTCGGCCCTCGAAGCGCGAGTAGAAGGCGTGCTCGTGGGGCGGGCGGGCAGGCAGGCGGGCGCCACGGCGCGGCCGCCCACGCCACGCCCGGCCCCGCCCGCGCAGCAGCGCCACGTCGTGCGAGAAGCGCCGCGCAGCGGAAGGCCGGGTGCGCGCGCCAGCGCCTCCACCCCCACCCCCACCCCCACCGCCCCCTCGGCCCCCCCGCGCAGGCGCAGCGCGCCCGCCGTCACCAGCACGTGGCCGTGTCCCAGCTGCGTCGACCCGCTGCAACACAGCAACTACTGAATCAACGAATAATCAGTGAGCGAATCAATGAACGAATGAGCAAAGCAATTTGAGGACGATTCAGTTAATGAACGAACAAATGAACCAGTGAGTGAATAAAATGAATCAGTAAATCAAACGAATGAATGAACAAATGAACAAATCAATGAATGGACGAACCAATGAGTGACATGAACGAATTAATGAAAGAATCAAATCAAGGGATGCACGAATTAACGACTCAATGAATGAATGTATGAACGAATGAAAAATCAATGAATGGATAGTTCAGTGAATGAATAACGAATGAAAAAATCAATGAATGGATGGTCAGTGAATGAATAAACGAACGAAAGAATGAATGAATGAAGCGCATGAAAGAACGAACGAGAAGACAAAGAAAGAAACACAAAAAAGAAAGAAAGAATCGGTGAACACCGGAGGTGGAAAGGCGTGGTGGGGTATGTTGAAAAACGTCCTTCAGCTAACGAGACAATTTCGCGTGACGTCACACAGTGAATGAAGGGTGCTGCCTCGGCTTTTTACGGCGAATACAGCACGTACGCTTCTTGACCAACGGCATTTAGTGTAAGTGCAGATGCGTTTTACTTCACACAACAGATGGTGGCCTCGCTCTCACGCGCACATGTGTGGTGGGTTGCCTAACCTCCAGGGGTTCAACTTGAGCTAATTTGTATCTCGAAAACTGTTTAAGTACAAACGCAAAGACGTCCTCACCTGCTGGTTTTGCAGTAGTTGAGAAGAGCTTTGCAATTTTGCATCATCGATTCATTCGCTTGCACAAATCTTCGCGGTTCACTCTTTCGAACGCGATTAATTTGATCATTTTACATTTCTTGTTCTCTATTATTTATGATTCGTTCTTTTCATTAATTCTCTAATCGTTGTTTTTCAGAGTCATTAATGTTTTGTCGTATTGGGTCGTTGTTCATTCATGATTCTCTATTTATTATGTCGGAAATTCATGAAAAAAGCGTACATGTCACCGGAGAGACATAACATATGGTCTGAGTCTCGCCATTCAATAAATATTATTATTATTATTATTATATTATTATTATTATTATATTTATTATAGCGGGGAAATCATAACGTAAAACGTAACGTTCATATTTTTACGATTGCTACAATAAATGACTTCAGATCTCAATTTCTTATTCTTCTGACAGCTCTTCGGCACTATAGTTTTGCCATGGCTTCTTTTATTACGGTAGCCCAATCTCTTCGGTCTTCTCTTTTCTTGTCCTCTTTTCACTCCTTAGGGTCCTCAGGTCATTTTTGTCTTCACCTCATCATCCTTCTTAACCTCGGCCTGCCTCTGCTCTCCTACCGCCCACGCTCCCTACTTACATCTCTTTACAGCCCTCTATTCCTTATTCGTATTACATGTCCATTCCATTTCGACATTCCTATCTTGATGCAGGTAACTATCTTAGGGTTTTTATAAGTCGTCAAACTCTCATTTGTTCTGCTCCGCCAGATTTCATTGTCTTTAGCCGGTCCAAATATTTCTACGTAAGGTTTCCTTTCCCATATTGCCATGTTAGTTTCTTCGTGAGGGTCGAATGTTTCAGAACTATACAATACTCCGGTTTAATGACAGTATTGTACAATTTTAAGTTAGCGGCTTTTGAGATCCTTTTGTCTTAAAAAAATTGTAGAGGTTGTCATAACACCTGTTACACGCCGTTATTCTCCTCTTAATATCCTTTTCTGCTTTTCAGTAATGTAGGAACCCAAATACTCTGTGGCAATTACTCATTCTATACAGGGTGTCCGGGGAGGAAACGTAGGGAAAATAAGCTCTTAAGACATTTCTAAGATATTTTGTCATAAACTAGGATATTCCGAATGGTTTAGCCGCAATAAGCACTCCAAAAGTTGGTTTGAAACTTCATGGCAAAAATTTGCATTATGGAGGCATAGAAACACTCAGAAACATGTAAATGTTATTATTTACAAAGAAATGAGCTATATTTGCTCAGACAGAAAAAATTTAAGCGAGAAATAAAAAAGGACTCGAATTGTGTAAATTGCCGAAGTCTTTCCTTTGAATCTAACTATATTCCTAGTACCTTGCAGAGTCATTTTATTACTCTCTTACTAATCTTGAATGGTATACCAAACAATTTTCCTGAAACATATTTTACAATCTTATCACATATCTTCTCTCTATTGAGTGATATTTTATGTGTAAATTTGGCTCTGACCAAAAAATGGTCAGAGTCGCAGTCTGGTTTCCTCAGTGTACTAACATCCACTGTATTGCTTTTATGTGGAGAATCTTATTAATGACATCAATTTGTGCACATGTTGCTTTATCCGTTGTAATCCACCTACCCTGATGTATTTCCGTGGATGTGGATACCACGTAACTTCGTATAGTCAAATCGTTTGTCAACGCGAAACCACACTGCTCTGCCTCCATTATCATTATTTCATGTACATGGCCTAGATTTGGAGCATGTGATCATCCTTTCTCATTCGCGAGAGGAAAATCTAATAACAGGGCTTGATGTCTGCTGGAACGGCGTTCCGCTACCTCTGGAATATAATTATTAAATTAGATAAATATACAATCATTTCTATGAAATTGACAATTAATTTGCGGGCGTTCAGGGACCTACAATTTTATGAATCAAGCACTGCCTAACACTACCTTGGTGTCACACTTTGGTGTCATTTCAATTTTTCTTCCAACTTATTGTAAGATGCACTCTTTACGTTACGTCTTTCTCTTCTGTGGGGGCATGTACATTGATAAAAACGATGTTATAAATTACTCTCTAATTCTTAACATGAATGCCCTTGGATTATATGCCTTAAAATCCTTAATGCCTCTCGGTAGTTCTTTCTGATTGCAAAACCCACTCTTCCAATTCTTCCTTTGTGACTCTACTATTGTATAGTACATGTCCTCCCTGTTCTTTTATCTCTTCTCATCATCTCACTTAACTCTCTCCAGATCTTCAGTAAAAAGATTAATTACCACATGAAATATAATTTGTTTTTAGAAGTGAAATATTTAGGTTTTTATTATCATTTTAGATAGATGTATTTTAAACTAATAACAAACACGGAAACGGAATTGGTTATATATAATTTTGGTGTGTAATTATAAACGTAGTATTTAAAATTTCTTGTTCAAACTAGTTTACTAACTACAGTTGATTTAGGTTACAGTGAACTAGGATATAGTGAACTCTCGGTTATAGTGAACTAAAATTCCTGGTCCCGTTTCACTTACATTGCAAATAAGCGTAAGAAGATTCGTTTGTAGTGAACCTGAACCTCGGCTATAGTGAACGTGGAAATAAGTCCTAAAAATGAATTAGATCTCTTGTGTCATTAGGCGATTAAAAGGGCCTTCGGAGTGTGGGACGGTGTTCCAACAGTGCACGAGGCATTGGAAGGTATCAATCGTGAATTATAATATTAGAGACAGAGGACAATGCGGAATCAAGTATCGAAGGAGCACGAACTCTAGAGAAGGATCTAATGAAAAATGTTACGAAGCAAAGAATTGTAAAATAATTGATTTTTTAAGGATAATTATATTGGAATTTCCAGTTCGTGCTGTTAAGGTGTTTCGCTGTGTCATTATATTAATAAAATAAATCATTGGGAAAAATTCTATTTAATTTTGACATCGGATATAGTGAACCAAACATGTTAGTCGGCAGAAGTTCACTATAACTGGAGTCGACTGTACATGCGTAAGAGGGAGAGGGGTTGCATTTCTTTGTCCCGTTCGCAGGAAGGAGAGACAAAGCCATCGCTAACAGCTGTTCCGCGCCAGCCACGTGTCATTCCCGAGGTGCCATTCATCGGGCGAATACACTCGCGATGGAATTTGAGTTCGTAGCAACGGCAGTTCACAGGAAGCATGAGGACCAAGTCATTGCGTACGCGTGCATAAGGAATAAATAGAAAGAGGGAGAAAGAAAAGGACGAGAGAAGAAAGAGAGAGAGAGAGAGAGAGAGAGAGCAGAATGCGTGCGAACGAGATAGTGAGAGAACTCATTCTCACACTCCCTCGTATTTCGCACTCTCTCAAGAAAGAAAGAGAGAGAAAATGAGAGCGCGGGGCGAGAGATGAAGAGGGAGTGCCAGAGAATGAAAGAGAGCGAGGGAGAGAGAGATAGAGAGCGATACAATGAGAGAAAGATAATTAGTGCGAAAAGTGAGAGAGTGAGAGCGAGACAGCTCAGCGAAAGACAGCGAGAGGGGAGAGGGAGAGTAGCTAGAGAGAGAGAGAAAGAGAGCGATAGAATGCGAGAAAGAGAAGAGGGAGCGAGAGAAAGAGAGTACCTATTGTTGGGTTCTTATCTCTTGTCTTGACGATGGCATATCTCAAGGAAATTCCCATCTTCGTTCGCCATACCGCTAGGAGTCGCATTATCGCGACTGTATCGAGCAGCGCTGTGGCGATCATGCGACTCCTAGAGGTACGATCGAAAACGACGCGAAAACACCGTGAGATGTGCCATCGTGGAGACAAGATCCGCATGCGCCAAGAAATAAAACCCAAGTATAGAGAGAGCGCATGCGCATGCTAGAGTGCGAGAGCGAAAGAGAGCGAGGGAGAGAGATCCAACGAAAGAGAAGATGAGTGCGAGAAAAGAGAGGGAGAGGGGGTGTCTGACCTGCACATGCAGTGTTGCGCGCGGTGAGCACCAGCGGCGCGCCAGCAGCGACCGCCGCACACGTGGCCGCCGCGCCGGCTGATGGAGACGAGCCAGGGGAACTCGCCGGGCGCCGCGCCGACCCGCCACGATGGCGCGCGGCCGGCACCCCGCCCCCGGCCCCGCCCCCGCCCCGCACGGCACGTCCGCCACTGCCGGCAACATACCAAACACACACATAAAATTACGAGCACAAAAAATATATCAAGATAAATCATATTACTAATAATTATAGCCACATTCTTCTTCAGAGACACATTCTCAAGATCCTGCGTAAATTTAAATGGCTCCGGTCCTCTTGAGAGGCGGCAACGCCGAAGACACCGCTGCTCCAGCGGCACCCCACCGCGTGCGCCGGGGCAAGATCCGTTCGCGACCCCTCCTGCTGGGAAGACATGGGCTCCCTCACGGAAACAACGCAGAGTGCCTTGTGACAAAGGGGTTGAAGATATCGACAAAATGTATGCGGAAATGGTTTAGAATGTTCCTACGATATTTAATATTGTCAGATACGACGTACTGTATGAGTATCTGAAATAACTTTTATTTATTAATTAGTTATAGTTCGTTTTTAGACCTGTTCGGATGACGAGGATGCACAAGTTTAGGGTCATCATCAGGTAATTATTCGCTCAATTGGTATTCATTCAATGAGGACCTTATGCCGCCGATTTTCTTCTAGGGTTACTACAAGTAACGAAAGCACATTCACGTAAACACACACACACAACCGCAAAGCGACCTTCCGACCTCTGGGAGAACCGGACTGTGTGCTCCGCTCCCCACAGAGACTCGCCGCAGTTGCGCCACAGGCAGGAATTGAGGCGTTCCAAGGTGGAGAGGTTAGAGTAAACGGACTGTTATACCACGTTCGCGGGTTCAAACCTGATCGAAGCCCTGGATTTTTAATTCAGTACGCCTGCCTTCGGAGGGGAAGTAAAGCCGGCTGTTCTCATGCTGTAGATTTACTTCTTGCAAAAGATCCTCAAGCCTAAATGAAGCCTGTGAGCTAAATTCAAATCGCCTGTTTAGCCGCCCTAGTAATTCCTTCTTTCCCCACCGGTTGCTGAAAGGAGCGTAGCGAAATGTACGTGGTCAGGCGGAAGAGCAGGTCTCATGGCTTGAGTCTCGCCCACGTAAAATAAGGAATCAATTTCAATTCAATTTTCACCACCCACCCTCACTTTGGATCCCGTCCGTCCCGGGGATTTCCGCCTTTTCTTACACCTCAAGCAATTCCCGAAAGGCCAGCATTACGTGCATCAGTGAGTGTAGGATTTTGACGCGGTGTTGTTGACGTAATTAAATGCAGTAATAAAGATGTCATCTCTGCCAGCGTAGTGTCCACCATGTAGTGAACCAGCAGGAGTAGTCAAAGACATTTTTTGACCGTTAAATAAGGATGGTAGTAGAGATCCACAAGAAAGTAATTTATTACACTAATAAACTGAATAAATGATAATCCATAGCGTGTTCGAGACTTTATCCACCTTCAGTGGCTCCAAGCAACATGGTTAAACCCGTAGTATGTCTTAACTTGGCGCTTCGTTGATAGTCGTTCGGAATCCTGAGACTGACGGTGATTTCATACGTTTTAAATTTGTTTGATGGCCTCCGAGGGTATTATTTATTCCCTATCCTATAGGAGCGCACTCATGGGATTTTAAATCCTTTCCTTCTGATGGCACAAAACCGTTACATTTCTTTAGCGAGTTACATACGCAGAATAGGTTAAGAACGTTTAAGGCATGTAGCGGTAGAGGATGATCAGTTTCTGCCAAAGGACTAATGCCTGGAAATGTCATACATACTTCACCTTCTTCTTTATATTCCTCCTCTTCGTCTTCTTCATATTCCTCTTCTTCGTCTTCTCCTATTCCTCTTCTTCGTCTTCTTCATATTCCTCTTCTTTGTATTCTTCATAATTCTCTTCTTTGTCTTCTTCATATTCCTCTTCTGTCTTCTTCATATTCCTCTTCTTTGTATTCTTCATAATTCTCTTCTTTGTCTTCTTCATATTCCTCTTCTGTCTTCGTCATATTCCTCTTCTGTGTCTTAATATTCCTCCTCTTCTCCTTTATATCTCTTCTTCCCTCTCCTCTCATTCATCTTCCTCTTCTTATTTCTTTTCTTCCCTCTGTTCCTCCCCCTTCTTCATGTCCTTCTTTATATTTCTCTTCCAAGAGGGGAGAGATTCCTTTCACTGAATCCACTCAAGTTACACGTGTCACAAGACGCACCTGACAGGGTAGGCGACTGATCTAGCAGTAGTGGTTGGTATGTACACAAGCGTTAAGGGGCCTTCAAAATTGCGATGCACGCTCTGAGGAAGTCGAAGCAGAGCTGGAGAAAAAGACGAAATCGGGATATGATCATCGTCGGGGTGGGTAGGTCCTGTTCTGAGAGTTTATGTACCCGCCAAACACCAGTGCACGTTTAGTCGCCTACCAATACGGGGCAAATATTACGTGTGTAACTCCGTTATAAGGGATTAGGTGGCTCAGGGCATGAATTCATGTCTCTGTAGTGCCTCTGAGTGGAGGTCCTAGGTTCGAGTCCCGACGGCGGCAGGATTTTCAACACTAGCTAGCAAGGCCGAGTTCAGCCTCTGTCTGGAGAAGAATTCTAGACACCGGCTACTCTGGTAGTTTCCCGTGATTTCCCCGTGGAATACCAGGGGAATGCTGGAGCTGCTACCCTAAACAGGATCAGCGACCGTGTGCGATGTTCCTCCCTCTTCCTTGTCCTATCCTCACTTCCTTACACACACTTGCACTAACATACACTACACCACCACACATACCAGGGGACCGGTCGGGGGCTTCGAGCTTGTCTCGGCTGGGGCGGTACTCTGCTGCGTGGGAGATACCTGGTTGGGGAAAACTCTCCCAAGGCAACATAGAGGTCCCGGTGCCAGATCTCTCCATCCCTTGGGAGAATATCACCTCCACCCCCTCGCAATCAAAGCTTGCACTACACTTACAGGATTAACGACAGTAAGGAGTTTTTGCACGCCATAACGGACGCCACTATCGATCTTCTGCGCCTGCGCAGATGCACTAAAGTGATGCGAAACTTGAGCTGCGCATGAGCAAAAGATTGATAGAGCGGTCTGTTGTGGTGTGAAAAAAACTCTCCATTATCCTTTTGGCGTGCGTGCAAACGTCCTAACCAATCTATCACTCAATAGGGAGTTTTTTGGGACCTCGAACGTGAAGCACTATCGATCTTCTGTTCATGCGCAGTTCAGGTTTTCGCATCGCTTTAGTGCATGTGCGCATGCGCACAAGATCGATCGTGCTCAACGTTGGAGGTGGCAAAGCTGCCTATAAAGTATAATCCAATGGAGAGTTGGCGAGCGGGAGTGGTGGGGAGGGCTGTGCATGGGAATGCTGGCGAGGGGGGCGAGGGGCCGTGACCCACATGGCCGCGTGCGTTGGCACACGCCGCCCGCTCACGGCCCCGCGACGGCCTGGCGCCACGCCACGCCCCCCCCACCAGGGCCCCTTTCTTCTTCATCTTGTTTATGTTACTCTTCCTCATCTCCTTTTTCATCCTCTTTTTCTTCACACTCCTCTACTCTCTCCTCGTCTTCTTTTTAATCTTTTTTTCTTTTCTTCCTACTCCTCTTTTTTCCTCTTCCTGTTTTTTTCTTCTTTTATTCTTCTTCTTCCTCGTCTTCATGTCCATCTTTCTCTTGTCCTTTCTAATCCTCTTCCCCCCTCCCCTTACATTCTTTCTTTTCTTTTTCATATTCCTCCTCTTTCTTTTTCTTCATCTTCTTTGTATTACTCTTGTTCTTGATATTTCTGCTCTTCTTTTTCTTCCCTCTTTTTTATATTCCTCTTCGTCCTTTTCTTTCATCTTCTTTTATTCCTGTTCTTCATCTTCTTTATAACGTTTCTCTTTTTCTCCCTCTTCTTCTGTTTCCTCTTCTTGTTCTTCTCCTCGAGTCCTCTGCTGTTGCTGGAAGCGGAGACGGATTTCTATTCGTGGAGAGTTTGGCAAGGGCCCTGTGTCAGTTCGCAGTTCAACTAATTACTTCACCACAAAAACTGTATCTTGGTTGCCTGTTTACATTTCCTCTTGTTGCATTAATATTAACAATATTATATTTTATACAAATATTTATGCATTATATTGACCACACTATAGCATTTATATTGTCAACAATTTATTTAAGAAATTGTATTAAACATCTAATAAAAGTTCTAAACTCACTATAATTATTAGCGTTAATACTCAAAATGCCATTTTGACTTTTTTTCCCCTTTCAAAAAGCTATGCACATAACAATTCCCAATTACGTTCATTTCCATAAATAAAGTAATAATGTATATTCAGTAAGAATTAAAATATTACAATATTTTGAAATTCATTCATTTCATCTTTAATTGCAAGCTCCAATTGCTATGTTAAGCATTCTATT
This sequence comes from Acheta domesticus, assembly GCA_031308135.1. Taxonomy (NCBI): domain Eukaryota; kingdom Metazoa; phylum Arthropoda; class Insecta; order Orthoptera; family Gryllidae; genus Acheta; species Acheta domesticus. Next base: position 113,433,087 of record JAHLJT010002630.1, on the reverse strand, counting down.
TCATACAAACATTTCATTTTTGAACTAGTTCTTAAAATAGTATTTTATTGTAAAAGTGGTTAATAGACCATTTTATGCAAGTTACTGAATTAATCGCGATCAGTAAGCTCGAGTGTATGATTACTAACGAGAACATAATGGTCTTTCAGGCGGGTAATACACAGTATTTTGTCGTATCCCATCACCTTTGCAACATTTTGAGCTTGTTCTCTTCCACAAGCAGCTGTAATGATGAATGGTATTATATTGATTTCGGCGTTCCATTTGAGGCCTTGGAGGATGTATTTCAATTGACAACCACTGCCTGTTGCAAGAAAACGGAAGATATTCCTGGAAGTGTTTAAAAGTGAAGCTGCGAAACCTGTGGAAGATTTACTGCCCGAGGATAAAAAGTCTAAAGATGCATATCGTGAAGAACACGAAATTTTCGGAGTGGAGGAGAGAAAGAGATACAACTAGAACAACAAAGAACGTATGCGAGGAAGTTATTTCAGCTTATGTTGCAGCGAAAGTCTGCAATTTATTGAGATAATTAATAATAACAAAATGATAAAACTTCGACTAGGAAAATACTGGACTTTAAATACAAAAGTAATGGAAATAAGTTAATTCCTAATAAAGATTTGTACAAAAAAGTTGAAAAATTCACAGATATAATGAGAAAGAGAAGAATTAGTTTTTATGGTCTTATCTTTAGAATGAAGAACAGATGAATGAGTAACAGATTAACTAAACAAATATTTCAGTTCTTTTTAAATAGAAAAACGTAAGAGCAATTCTAAGAGCATCCAAGAAAACTTGAATGAATTCAAAATTACTGATACATTAATTGCAAATAAAGAACAATTCAAAAAACAGAAATTCAAGATGAGCAGCTCATATTCCCAGAAAAAACAAAATCCAAAAGAGGGGCAAAAGGCAAAAATCTGAGAGAATGAAGGAATATTGTAAGAAACATAAAGAAAAAAAAACAAATCAGAAGTAATTGATCTAACGTACTCCAAAGTGGGTGATTCGAAAGAAGAAGGAGAAAACTTTCCACCGGTGTTTCCACACGTATTTTTAGAAGGGGATTCGTAACTATTGAAGTTCATAATGTTTTAAAAATTTTAATTGTGATTTAACTGACAAAACAATGTCAAAAAAATCAACAGGACTAATAAGAAAATTTGGATTATCTGATTCGATAATTCAAAAATAATACAGAGTTCTTTATTAACGAAAACTGGATTTTATTTATCACTAAGTTCCTTTGGTCCGAAGAATGTTGAAAACTATGGATATCGTAAGTTATTGTGGAAATTTGTTACGATGGACTTTTTTCACCTTAAAAAATGTCAACCATGTAAAAACCATCGGTTTCACAATTCGATGATTTTATAAAATGTCACATCCTTAATCTGAACTCAGCTGAAAAAAACCAAAAGAGACGGTGAAAGTGAAAAGAGATGGGAGAGGATGCTACGAGTTGAGTGCATGAATGCCCATACCCAGAGGTTTGGTTTGTGAGACTCAGAACCTCTCAGAATATTAATTTGAATACCGATTAGTGAAAAAAATTATAATTCTAGTTTATTTGCAAATTTCTAGTTTTCATTACACTATATTCACACACACACACACACACACACACACACACACACACACACTACCTCGCTAAGGCCTTGAGAGTATAGGCAGAGTGAGGAACGAAGATGTGTTGAGAGAGGGTCACAAGAAAATAAGTGTGCAAACAACGTTGAGAAAATGAATATATACGTCTGTTGTATAGCTTATTATTTATTACAGTTTAATGTCCTTAATGAAACAGGCATGGTAATTTATAACAATTTATTGCTTGTTATACATCTCTTAACGTTTCGACTCTGTTTGGGGTCTTTTTCAAAATCTACTGCCGAGAATTTGTTGACATCATAGAAAAAATGGATGCATCGGTTAAATGACAAATTGTCGTTGAAACGTCGTACTAATGAAGTAATGGAAAAAAACAAAAACAAATTAAATTAACTCTCTTTAAATTTACAGGAATAATTAATAATTAGAAGAATTGTATTAGTTACAAATTACAATCAATTTTATCATTTTGTGTTTAAAGCCTAGAATTTTCCTATTCGGGGAGGATTTATTAAATCGATGTTTTAATGTGAAGCGTCGTTGCACTCAGCCTGCGGAGCGGGGGCGGCGTTAGTACTGAAGGTCGCCGTGGCCGCCGAAGAGCGCTGCAGTCGCCTTCCCCCCTCCCAAGCGCCGGGCGTGCGCGCTGCGTTCGAACCACGAACGTCCTCTTCCAAAATTGACGCAAGATTAGATTAAATTTGTTATTCATTCCGCAATTAAATGTCATAATTTGGTGGCAGAATATCTTCACTTTACTTCATTGACTATCAATAAATTATAAGAGAGTTGATAATTAAAAACAAACAAACAAGAATTAAGAATAATAGTACACAATTTCACAGCGCAAGCCTTTCTCCACTTCATTTCTCTTCACTTCACTGTATTTAGATTCTTGTTCCTTTTTTTAAAAATATATGTTTCTATTGTTCGGCATTTCTGCCCTTCAAGGGTGTTTATATACGGGTTCTGCTGTATTTCATGACCATCTGTGGTGGCCATCGAGTAGTTCGTGGGTAATGATCCAATAAATGAAAATGTTACGTCAGTTTGCCGACGTTTCGTAGTTTTATTTCTCCATCCTCACGGCTTGCTTGGGTGTAGAAAATTACATAACCATAATCATAATCATAATTTCCACAACACTGAGCCGCAAGAGCTGTCATAACCACCATTCACGGGGACTACATACTAGTGTAGTGCCCGTTCGTGCCAGCTCTTGTGGTTCTGAGTATTATGGAAATTATGATTACGATTATGGTTTGGGTGTAATTTTCCAGAACCAAAGAAGCCCTGAGGATGTAGATGTAATACTCTGAAACGTCAGCAAACTGACATAAATTTCATTTATTGGGCCAATACCCATGAACCACGCAATGGATGTATACGGTTTCTGTAACATTATAGGATGAACCATCCTCAGGTCTGTCAATACACTTCCGGTATAGGTATGTTAGATACAAAAATTAGTTCGGTAATCAATAGTTGGTATTGTTGTGTGTGTGTGTGTGTAACAAAGAGAGAGAGAGGAAGATCTTATATTTTCTGATAGAGAGGCTAGAAAATGGCCTTAGGGTAGCATGAGTGCATTCATGATCCTTTGTTCAAGTCCCTATGGCGGCAGGATTTTCGACACTGGCTTTTCAGGTACGACGAGCTCAGTCGCTGTCTGGAGAAGAATTCTAGCCGCCGGCTGTTCTGATCGGTAGTTTTCCGTGGTTTCTCCGATTAACACCAGGTGAATGCCGGAGCAGTACCCTAACAAACGGGCCACGGCGATGTTTCCTTCCCCATCCTTGTTCTATCCTCACCCCTTACACTTACGTGCACTACACTACCACACATGCCGGGAGATTCGAGCTTGTCCCGGTGGGGTGGTGCCCCGCTGGTGGGAGATATGTGTTTTGGGGGGGAAAACCCGCTAGTCGGCGGTAGGTCGGCGCCGGATCTCGCCATCAAGCGGGGAAAAGAGCACTGTCACCTCCCGATGGAAAAACATGCACTACACTTACGAGACTAATGACCTCTGTATTTGACGCGCCAGGAATCGCGAACCATCCTGAGTTCATTCATGATCATTTGTTTCTAGATAGTGCGATTAAATAATAATGGCGCTATGTGAACATAACACTGTGTGCAGGTCTTTTTTCGCACGAGAAGAGACTGTAATAAAATCGCCTGTGTTGATAGGAGAAACCATGGAAAACTGACGATCAGAGCACTGGCCGCTAGGATTCTCCTCCAGACAGCGACCGAATTTGACCAAGCTATACTTGCCTTTTTATTTCTTGGCGCGTGGGGTCGTGTCTTGACGATGGAATATCTCACGGTTTTTCGCGTCGTTTTCGGTCGTGCCGCTAAGAGTCGCATGATCGCGACTGTATCGAGCAGTGGTGGCGATCATGCGTCTCCTAGCGACACGATCGAGAACGACACGAAATACAGTGAGATATTCCATTCCGAAGACAAGCCCACACGCGCCAAGAAATAAAAGGCCAAGTGTAGCTGCCCCTCGAGCCCCTATGGCCACGATGGAATATCACACGGCATTTCGCGTCTTTCTCCGTCTTGCCAGTAGAAGTCGCATGATCGCCAGCACTGCTCGAAGCAGTCGCTATCATGCGACTCCCAGCGGCACGACCGAAAACGTCCCGAAATGCCGTGAGCTATTCCATCGTGAAGACAAGCCCCCACGCGCGAAGAAATAAAACCCCGAGTGCATGGACGTCGCGTCGCAAAGCCGCCCCCGCGGGGCGTCGAACCCTGGGCGGCTGCGGGAGCGCGGGGGGGGGGGGGGCTGGGGGTCGGCGGGCGCGGCGCGCGGCGTGCGAGGGTCGTGGCTGCGCTGCAGATGGGGGCCACGGCCAAGGCCACGGCGCAAGGTCGGGCGCGCGGAATATTGCGAATGAAATTGGAATGGGATCGGCCTTAGGTTGAAAGGCCCATATACACGGTAGAGTTTTCGCGTAGGTTCTTCATGTAGTCCAGACTTTACGCTTTCTATATGAGAAAAATATGAATATGTTCGTAATTTTTCGTGTGGAAAGCATATAGTTTGACTCCAGCGTCCCTAGCGGCAGAATCGTTCACTAACGGTAATCGGCCATGTCGATTTTGTGGTTAGGTGCGATTGTATGAAGTGATATATTGTGATAAACTACATCTTTCCTTATCCCTACCTTCCAATTTTTATACTCTATGCCCCTCAAGGTTACTTAATACTAAATCAAGATTATAGCCAGAACGCACACATAGAAATACCACCACTGAAAGTACTCGGACGACGCAATTCAGTTGTTTCCCGCTAGCCCCCCTGGCGGCGGCTTGTGGCGATTCATGCAGAAAGCGTATAGACCGTGTATGCGCTACTTTTTGGCTTTTACACGTTCAGTTTGAGATTTTCTACACAGAAACTGTACGAGAATCTACACGAAAACTGTAGTGTGTATATCGGCCTGAAGAAGGGGCCGGCGCTGCCGCATACACTGCGCGCTCTTCTCGCAACACTTTTCCTTCCAAATTCACGAGTAATTCGTCGAACATAATTAGTTTATTCGCCATGTCAGGTAATGTCGCAAAAAAAATGTCTAAATTCTTACTTTGAATTCACTACACGCATCAAAACCGTTCGCAAACTTGTTCTATACATTACAAGAACAATGACATAATCACAAACTACCTGAACACAATCTAAAATCGAACTTCCATGCTGCTCTCTGATTGGTCTTCGCTAGAATTCGACGTTGAGTTAACGTAAAAGCTTGACGCTTATGAATTCTTGCGAACTTACGTCTATGGTTACGTCAAGGCATTGTGAATGGTCTCGCGTAGTAACTCGTTTCTAGGTTTTGCGGCTACGTTACGTTTACGTTTAAGTTTGCATTGTGAATGAGGCCTAACTACGCAAACAGAAGAAAGAGATGTTGAGAAACTCGGAACAAGTTTGTTCGCAACATTTGTTACATTTGTTCGCTCGTAACATTTGTTCCTTAATTTTACCTGACAACAATGTGCAAATGCCGAAGCTTCTGATTCCCTGTTCCCTAGGTTACAGCGCGGGCGTCATCACGTGACCACGAAATGTCAATCACATTCTAATTTAATTCGGATCCGAGTGGGCGATGGCCTTGGTCGTCGATTGTAACGCAATGGACCAATACAGTATTCTCGTAGCTGTGTCAACTGCTGGTTGGGAAAGTCGATGTCACATTCCATTGCGTGGGCTCGGTTGCGATGCAATAGCAGTAGCGCAGTTTTTCGCGGTACTAAACTTGGCCCATCTCAGCGCGGTCGGTGGTGGAATCTTGTATAAGTGGAATTTGAGGACTCCCACATCCCCCTCACTGGGCCGAGTGCCTAGAAAAAGTTTGCTTGTATGATCGTTTTTAGTTCACAGTTTTTAGTTGGTTCATATTTGGTTTTTTGGTCATTCACATAATAATGGGAATTTTTTTAAAAAAAACAATGTTGGCGTTGATTTAATAGCTGATATAACGTGTGAAGATATCGAAATTAATAACAAACACATTCACATAATGAAATTAACTTTCTCCAAATTAGTGTTGACATTTACATCAAACACACAAATGTTTCTTCACAAATGTACGAATTTTTTCAGACTTTTGAAAATTTGAAAAATTCAGAAAGTTCAATGGAAATGAAACATGTTCTATTTTTATAAAGAAACTACATTCATTCAACAACATTCGTCAACATTAATCAAATAATTAATTGTGAAGATCAATTTTTATTTCAAGCAAAAATCTTTATCTTCGTCATTGTAGGAATACACCGTACAAGTTTTAACTTTGGCAATTTTGGAAAATTTATAGATTTAAACAAAAATGAGTCATTAGTCATTTTTTATTTGTTTTTGTTCTATTCGAGAATGTTGTTGAGGGTTCGTGTAAAGGGCGCCTCGAAGTCAAAATTCCATTCAAATTCAAGGGGCAGCGATACCAGCCATATTAATGGAGGAATGTCAATTTTGATGAAAATATTGTACCCATATATAGCCGCTAGCGTTGTTCACAGACCGACAGACAGTCAAATGGACAGAGGGACAGACAGACGAACAGTCGGTCACACGGACGGACGTTTTGCCGTAAACAAATTTTTCGGTATTATGCAAAATAAAAACACCGTCTAAAAAGAGATGTATGATTAAATAATACGCAAAAAATTGGCAAAACGGAGCGATGTGGCGCGCATCATGAGATAATATTTATTATATGGAATGTAGCTGGTGGATGCGAGAATGTCACTCACTGGTAAATAGCAGGAGGAGTTTGATGACCTAAAACACTGCCAAAAATGATCAATAAAATGCTCTTAAAATGCTTCAAGAAATGCGTTAAAAACAAAGAAAAATGACGTAAAAAATTTGATCAAAATTACTTGACATGAACTACTGAAGCTGTTGGATTATGTTACTGATGTAATCGATACTTCTTCGTTTTGTTTAAGTGAACTCTAGTTTGCAAACGTTTGGTTTGGACCTGCTCATGAAAAGAAAATATCTACCTTTATTAATCGCGAACTGACAATGGCGCCGACAGGCGTCACAGGATTACCTAGCACTCACAACGGTTAGCATTACATTACAATACATGAGCAAAGAAATGGAATAGTCCACTCAGAAATTCTGTTGTGAACATTTGTTCCATCTCATAAATATTGTTTGAAGCAAGTACCATTAACATGATATTAAAATCGATGAAATCACCGGAACATGCATTAAAAATGACGTAAAAAATGTAAAAAAAATTACTTATTAGTCGAAATCGACGAAAAATGCCGAAAAATGACCTATAAAAATGGGTCATTTCGTTTTGTCACAACATAAAAAGGAATTTCTATACTGAACGTCATTGTTCTAAAGTGAAAAGAAACAAAATGACATTTCATTAAAATCCTCCCCGTAGTGATAAAGAAGTTGAGTTTTTTTAAACACTTGTGTTGGGGGAGATCGGAGAGAGTAAGAGAGTGGGGCCCCCAGAGCTGTTAAAGTGGCCCTGAGTGCAGTCGCCAAGATCGGCGGTGGTGGGAATAATAGCCGTTTGAACGTAATGATACCACCAGGTGCACAAAGATGGCGCCTGCGGGGCTAATTGGGTCACGGGAAACGGGCCTTGTGATGCGCGTTCTCAGTACTCGCCGTTGGAGGCAACTCCCTTCGGTTAGAGAGTGACTTACGAGAAAGGGTTCAAGGATTTTACGCGAAATGTGAATCAACCTGCACTACGCGCCCAACTGAAAACGTGAATGGAAAGCAGACAGCCCCCTCCCCCCAACACTCTCGAGATTCCGCAACTTTTCCTTTCAGCGACTTCTTCCGCTTTATCGACCTCCCTTACGTTTTCTGTGTAATATGTAACATCCAAATCATGACACACAGAGTGGCACATAATTGCCAGAAAGACAACCAACACCAATTATTCTCGTAAATATGTCGATTTTAGCCTACCGCGACAACCTGGAGAAGGATAATTTGAATAATTGTATTCCCCAAAGAATTCTAAAAAACTTGCGCCGATAATGAAGTTACATTTATGTCCAGAAGTTGAATAAGAGGTCATCCCAGCATTCGTTCAAAGGATCGGGGAAACTGAACGAAAAACCTGATCGAGATGGGGGTCATTGACCACGATGCTACTTGTTACAGGTTGTTTAGACTCATATACTCCAAATGGTCAATAATACATTAAATATCGTTGTTAAGCTTAATATTACTGTCCATTTTGATGCTCTAATTGAAAGTCTACTGACTTCCGAAAGTCGAGGTGGTCGTGTTCAGTCAGCCGGGTGGTCGAATTCAAAAAGTGTCAATTCTCTATTGCGTCGTGTTGCAGAGCGATGATTGAAGTCGCGAACGATTTTTTCTTGTTTCCGTGAGCGCCCACGGCTTATTATTCCCGCAAGTGTAGTGCGTGTTCTCTCATCTGGAGGTGTCTGTGATCTTCCCCCGCTGGATGGCGGGATCCGGCGCCGACCTACCGTCGACTAGCGGGGTTTTCCCCCAAGCCAGGTATCTCCCTCCAGCGGGGCATCGCCCCAGCCGGGACAAGCTCTAAGCTCCCGACGGATGTGGTACTGTAGTGCGTGTAGCGTGAGTGTAAGAAAGAGATGCGGATAGGACAAGAAAGAGGAAGGAAAGATCGCGCGTTGTCTGTGGCCCCTTTGTAGAGTACTGCTCCGGCATTCGCCTGACGCTGGTCTGAGAAACCACGGAAACTACCTATCAGAGCAGCCGGCAGCTAGTATTCTCCTCCAGGCAGCGACTAAATTCGACTTAGCTATGCGACTAAGTGTCGAAAATCCCGACACCGTTGGGACTCGAACCTAGGACCTCCGGTCAAATGCACTGCAGTGACATCGGTTGAACGACCCGAGTAACGCATAAGTATGACTGAGACTGGTGTCAGTCCCTGATGACGAATGAGGCATTTGAAATGAGAGTTTTTGAAGAGAGGAAAATGCGAAAAGTTTTTCAACAACATCCAGCCAGAGGTGGGCAAGATCGATAAATACAAATGAATTGTGCGGGCGGTTATCCCTGGATCGCTTTGTTTGAAGTCCAGGGTCCGAGGGCAGTGTATCGACACTTAAGAAAAGGGACCAGCTAAGATGGCTCCGGATCAACTGATGTCACTGCAGAGCCTCTGACCGGGAGGTCCTAGGGTTCCAGTTCCGACGGTGGCAGGATTTTAGACACAAGCTTCTCAGCTAGGTCGAATTCTGTCGCTGTCTGGAGGAGAATTCTAGCGGCCGCCTGCTCTCATCGGTAGTTTTCCGTGGTTTCTCCCATCGACACCAGGCGAATGCCGGAGCACTACCCTAACAAACGGGCCACGGACCGCGCGCGATCTTTCCTTCCTCCTCCCTTACACACACACATACTAACATTCACTACATTACCACACATGTCGGGAGACCTGTCGGAAGCTTAGAGCTTGTCCCGGCTGGGGCGGTGCCCCGCTGGTGGGAGATACCTGGTTGAGGGGAAACCCCGCTTGTCGACGGTAGGTCGGCGCCAGATCTCGCCATCCAGCGGGGAAAAGATCATCGCCACCTCCCGAGAAGAAAACACGCACTACACTTGCGGGAATAATAAGTCGTGGACGCGCGCGGAAACCAACCAACGAACCAGAGCGAAGATTTTCTTGCCAAAAACGCTCATTTTTTCTGTATACGGAATTCAACTTCTACGTAGGGCTTAGGGTAGGAAAGACAAAATCATGAAAACGTGCCCAGAAGTCACTTCTCCCCGTAGCACGTCGCACACCGTTCTTAACTGTTTTTTGACGTTAAATAAACAAAGAAACAAAAAAAAAAAATCCAACCGACCGATCTGGGGAGGGCGTGGCGGTTGCGTCAGCGAGAGGGTTCCGCTGCACTCCGCTTGGGGCGCGGCGCGCAGCCGTGGTGACGCAACGCGTGCGACCAGCAGCGCAGCGGGCCGCGCGCGGGGCAGGTCAAGGCAGCGCAGCCCACGACGCGGCGCCTGGGTTGTGTTGTGTTGATTAGTGGATTCTTTGATTGATTCGTGTTGATTAGTTGATTGATTAATTGATTAGTGGATTCAATGATTGATTCGCGCTGATTAGTGGATTCAGTGATTGATTCGTGATGGTTATTTGATTGATTGGTGGATTGTTTAGTGTTGATTAGTGGATTGATTGGTTGAATCGTGTTGATTTGTTGTTGATTGGTGGATTGTTAGTGTTGATTAGTGGATTTATTAATTCGTGTTGATTAACGCATTGATTGATTGTTAGTGATTCCGGGCGCGTCAACTACAGATGTCATTAGTCCCGTAACTGTAGTGCACGTGGAGGTGGCGGTGGTCTTCCCTCGCTGGATGGCGAGTTCCGGTCCCGACCTACCATCAGCTAGCGAGGTTTCCCCAACCAGGTATCTCCCACAAACGGGGCACCGCCCCAGCCGGGACAAGCTCTAAGCTGCCGACCGGTCTCCCGGCATGTGTGGTGGTGTAGTGCATGTTAGTGTAAGTGTGTGTGTGTACAGGGGAAAGGATAGGACAAGGAAGAGGAAGGAAAAATCGCGCGCGGTACCGTGAACCCATTTGCTAGGGAACTGCTCCGGCGTTCGCCTGGTGTTGATTGTAGAAACCACGGAAAACTACCGACGGGAGCAGCCGGCCGCCAGAATTCTCCTTCAGACTGCGGCTGAACTCTATCTAGCTCTCTAGTGTCGAAAATCCGCCACTGTCAAGAATGAACCTCTGCCTAGGAGCTCCCAGTCAGAGGGACTGCAGTAACGTCATTTGACGCCCTGAGCCATCTCTCCCGGTTGGATTTGTGGACAAGTATAATGTTTTTGCCAGCAGTTTTCGATTCTTCTTTTGGAAATTTCGCCAAAATGTTTCCATAACCTTTTTCCATTCCTCAGTAACACCTTTAGTTCTAGTACATTTCTAGAATTTGTTTGTATCTTGGCTGAAGCTCCTTGGCACTGCTCCAACACTTTTGTGAACATGTCACTAGCGTCTGTAAGTCTACGGCCGTGACCCCCCCCCCCCGAACAATTTGAAAAGACCACATAGCCAAACGAAATAAAGCGTTTTATTTTCTTTAATATGTCCAATCTTTGATTTTCTATTTTTAACCTAACATGTTGGTAAATTGTTAAGCATTTACAGGAAGAGAATATCCAAGATGTCTGGCACCCCGTGTTAATGGTTCAGTGTAAAAGCTACTGTATTTGTCAGTTGTATAATTGAAAGTTATAATTTAATTCTCCTTGTACTATATTATATTCATTCATTAGTAAAATGTGAGAAAGAAAGGACAAAGGAAAAAATACCTTTAGGTGTCTCAGGGCATCAATTGTTATGTACCTCTGACCGGGAGGTCTAGGGTTCGTGTGTGGACGGTGGCAGGATTCTCGACACTCGTTTGTCAGCTAGAACGAATTCAGATGTAGTCTGGAGGCGATTGCTAGAGCTCAGAGCCGGCCGCTGTTTTCCGTAGTTTTCTGTGGTTTCTCCGACGAACACCACGCGAATGCGGGAGCAGTACCCTAACAAACGGGCCATGGACCGCGCGCGATCTTTCCTTCCTCTTCCTTGTCCTATCCTCACCCCTTAATTACACACACTTACACTAACATGCACTACACTACCACACATGTCGGGAGATCGGTCGGGAGCTTACAGCTTGTGTCCCGGCTGGGGCGGTGCCCGCTGGTGGGAGATACCTGGTTGAGGGGAGAACCTCACTAGTCGACGGTAGGTCGGCGCCAGATCTCGCCATCCAGCGGGGAAAAGATCATCGCCACCTCCCGAGAAAAAAAACACGCACTACACTTACGGGACTAGTGACCTATGTAGTTGACGCGCCCCGGAAACACGAATCAATCAATCGTTTCTTTCCAAGAATTACTTACATTCAGACGCAATTTACGGAACTTGAGTTCATTTGAAGCTGAAAGAAAACGTACGCAGATTGAACTCGCTCTATGAGTCTTCTTGTGTTCTTTTGTTATACTACATCTTCTGTTATGTTTGTGTGATCCAATTTGCTTGGGCAATCCAAGTAAGATGGGAAAGTGTTTTACGAATGCTAAATCTGGGATAGCTATAATAAATATTATAACTCTCATTGTTGTGGTTGATTCTTTCCTAACTCACATAAATAAATAAATTAAATAAATAAATAAATAAATTTAAAAGTGCGAGCCTGAATAAGCGCGGCTGCTGAAGCTGAAGGGTCGCGGGTTCGAATCCCACCTCCGGCGTGGATGTTTGAGTGAGTTGGTGTTGTTCTTACGTGTTCTTACTACAGTTAAAACAATGACGGTGGTTGCTATGTCACCCAGTTGTTAAAAAGCGGCAAAAAATAAATAATCTCTCTCTACATAAAACAAAGGTTAGTTACATCATTTATAACTCAAGAACGGCTGGACCAATTTCAATTATCTCTATTTTGTCGGATTCATCTCCTACCCGAATAGCAGAATAACTATTACAATATCGGGAAAATGGCGCTAGATGGCTCCTTAAAATAAAAACGAAATATTTAAGTGAATGCAACTCGCTAAACTTGGTAGAATTTGCGAATCTCTATTGTTAAATAACTCCTAAACTATGTTTTTTATGGCCTTAAAAACTAACATTTTGAGTCCTAGGGCTTCCTCTAAGAAAGGTTTTTCACACCGCAATCTACAGGATGAGATCTTGTTCAACATTCTATTACATTTTTGCTGGTCCATCTCGATACAACGTCACCTGCTCACAGACGTGCAGAATCTGCAACTAATGTGACTAGAGATAAGACACCGAGAGAGGAACAGAGACAGACATACAGAAGTAGACAGAGAGAGAGAGAGAGAGAAAGAAGGTGATGAACGTCAGAACAACGTCTCCCGGGTTCCGCTAATACATAAACACTAGTGACAACCCGTGCGATTAAATCACACAGTTGGTCAAATAAACAAACTATTTTCTGCTTGAATTCTTTTTTTCTATTCCAGCACTATAAACAACCTAACGTCAGTGAGATCACTAACCACTCATATTTCAAGATTTCTATCCAATGTAGAAAATCACGTTCACGTGCATACACAATCAACACTAAACTGAAACACAAAAATGCTTGAGATTGCAACATTCCCTTGTCCCCCGTCACCGACAGTGTAATTTTCTTCCGAAAGATCGCGTGCCAATCAGAAATTACAGATCCGGAATTACTATTTTTTAATATTTACGTATTTTTAACGCACTTTTTCAACACGAATGTCCCGCATGCAGCGGAAAAGAAACACGATTTTTCAATCCATTGCTTCTTTACACAGATCGTTTTCGTATGTCGCCCAATTAATAGGAAAGACCAAACAGCCCTTTGAGAAATATTATATCCCTCGACATCCGCGAATTCGCTATTCGCGAGTTCTGAACATTCGCGATTAGAGAAGTGCTCCCGGTTTTAACATTCGCCAGTGCGTCTTTCGGTCGTACTATTTTTTAATAACACAATTGTAAAATAATTCAATTTAGTTGCGTCATTCGAGGTAAGAGTTTTGACCAAATGGAGAGAGAAGCCATTCAGGATCTGTGCAACTCTCATTATAACGAGCTCTTTGTGGAAGAGCTTCGGGAAATCATCAGTGAGAAATCCTCCTCGACGGTTATGTTGAAGTAACGGAAGCGAACTGCGACCTGGAGCAACTTTCACATCAAAACTGTTAATGGCGTTCTAAAATCGACAAGCTCTGGTGGAACTGGCATTCGAATGTGACCTCAACATGGAAATAACTTTAAAATTTAAGAAAAAATAGAAGCAGCAACGTTTCCATGTTTGGATATTAGAACACGAGGAAACAAAATAATTACCAAATTCTATACCCAATCACTTTCAATTATGAAAGTTTCATACACTATTTGTCTAAATACACTATTACACTAAAATATTGTCAATTATTTTTCCTTTCTCGTTTAAACAGTTTTTCGATATCGAGGAACCTAACCATCTTTCTTCATTAAAAGATAGACTTAACATTCGGGGAACGTACCTGTCTCGAATGTTGAGGGATTACTGGATAAGATGTAAATGTGCGAAAGGCTAGTGAGCGGAGCGAGTGAAGGCGGCGGGGCGCAGTGCGCTTTCTGGCGCTGTTTGCAGAGAGATCGCCGGCGCCGGCGCCCGCGCTGACGCAGCGCCCAGCGGTCGCCCCGCCCCCGCCCCCGCCCCCCCTGCCACCGCCGCCCGCAGCGAAAGTGCCCTGTCGCCCGGCGGACGCTCCCGCACGCGCGCGCGTGGCTTCACTTTGGCGCTGGGCAGTGCACGCGCTGTTACGTAAAGGCCGCTCCACAACAGCCCTCGTAAACAACGTTCAAAGACGGACACGTCCACATTTATCTCGGCCCGGGAACGGGAAGCCTCTCGCCCAATCAGAATGCAGCAAACGGCGGCGAAGCTTTCCAGCTGATCGTCGACTGGGAGAGATGGCTCAGTGCATCAACCTGATGGCACTGCAGTCCCTCTCACCGGGAGGTCCTAGGTTCGAGTCCCGACGGCGGCAGGATTTTCGACACTAGCTTGTCAGCTAGGTCGAATTCAGTCGCTGTCTGACGGAGAATTCTAGCGGCCGGCTGCTCTCATCGGGAGTTTTCCGTGGTTTCTCCTATTAACACCAGGCGAATGCCCGAGCAGTACCCTAACAAACGGGCCACGGACCGCGCGTGATCTTTCCATCCTCTTCCTTGTCCTATCCTCTCCTCTTACACACACACACAAACATGCACCACACTACCACACATGTCGGGAGACCGGTCGGGGGCTTGCAACTTGTCCCGGCTGGAGCGTTGCCCCGCTGGTGGGAGATACCTGGTTGAGGGGAAACCCCGGTATGTCGGCGCCAGATCTCGCCATCCAGCGGGGAAAAGATCACCGCCACCTCCCGAGGGAAACACGCACTACACTTACGGGACTAATGACCAAAGTAGTTGACGCGCCCGGAAACACGAATCAATCAATCCAGCTGATGGAGCGCGCGGCGCCGGTCTGGAGCGTAATTGAGAGCGTGGTGCCACTGAGCGTGGATGAGCGAGGTTAGGGTTCGAGGCGCGTTTTGTTAGGCTTCAGCGCGTGGATTAACGTTCTCGCTGCGCAGTGCTCGCTATACAGTTACGCAATGCTACGCGAGGACAAGCTACCCACCGCTCTCCCGACATGTGGACTAGTGTAGTACACGTGTGTGTAAGGAAGGGAGAGGATAGTAAAACGAAAAGGAAGGAAAGATTGCGCGCGGTCCATGGCCCGTTTGCGAGAGTACTGCTCCCGCATTCGCCTGTTGTTGACCGGAGAAACCACTACGGACGGGAGCAGCCGGCCGCTAGGATTCTCCTCCACACAGCGACTGAATTCCACGTAGCTGGTCAGTGTGGAAAATCGTGACATCGGAAATGCAGCCCGAAGTGCTCCTAGGCCGAGAGGTGAGAGGCAGTGCAGTGACATCAGATGACGCCCTTAGCCACTGGTCTCGGTTCCAACACCCGCGTTGGGTCTCATTACAGACTTCCTGCCTGACGCGCGACATCTCCCTTCCTTTCTAGTTTTATTTACGGGTCATTCAGTAAAACGTACGCAATCTTAGCTTCTTCAAAACCTCTTTGAAACAATTAGAAGTACATATTAATATCTCTCTCTTCAATACCTAACATGTCTAGTCACACAAAGATAATTTCTCTACACTTTTAGCAAAATATCGTCGTGTTTCGGATTAATTTTAAATGCAGCTCCTCTCAATTGAAATTAATAAATTTACAGAAAAATGCTGGAGAGCATTCCTCTTCTATCAACTCCGTCCTCCTTCACTTTCATTCCTGTCTTTTATGTGAGAAACCCTTCACACAAATTGCGGACGTATTTATCACCTTTCATTATGAACTATTGTAATTAAAGGTTTGAAAGTGGTTAGGCAGAAACAGCAGACTAAATACCTCGCTGAGCCTCACCACATATAAAGACATTCATTTACTCCGCGATCGACATTAGCTGTCTCAACAAGGCACGTTTTGCAGCACTTCCCTTCTTCTTCTTCGTCTTCTTCTTCTTGCATCAACGTCAACGACCCTTTCCCATCTCGATCATCGGGGATTCCAGCGCAGTTCTAATACTGAGCTAACCGCTGTGTTCGTTTTTGTTCACTGCCATCAACTTCAGCTCTGCGTGCGCAACAAACACTAAACATAGGATTGACATCCGCTACTTATTATACTGCCACAATCTTCGTGATCGAAGAAATCGGGGCCCTTTCCTGGAACGTGGCGGACGAAGACACGGCCCACGAGCGGACTGGCGCCGCATGGCGAAAATTTTGGAATCAAAAAATTCCAAAAGTTGAGAATCCGAGTTCGGGCACTGCTCCGGTGTTCGCCTCGTGTTAATGAGAAAAACACACAAAACTACCGCAACCGGAAGCTTGAATTGTCCCACATTGTAATCAAGACTACCACTTACAAATAGATAACATACGAGAAAAATATTTATTTTTTTATTTATTTATTTGGTCAAAAAACAGTAAAAACTGTGTAGGACGTATGGGGGAAGAGATAATCTCCGCACATTTTCTTGAGGCCCAAAATTTTTAAAAAAATGAAAAAACGACAAAAAAAAACGTAACATTTGAAAACTAGACATTTTCGTTCCCGAGTTATAGAAAAATAATTTCAACGGTAAATAGACTGCTGATTTGACTTTTCTGCATTGCTAACAAAATAGTAACTCACCCTCACCTGTACTCCTGCCACTACAAGCAAAAGGAGTGCTCAACAAAACGTGCGCTTAATGAAGCTACATTTATGTCCAGAAGCAAAACAAGGGGCCATCTCAGCATTTGCTCAATGGACCAGGGAAACTGGACAAAAACCTGATCGAGATATACAAACCGTTCCTTAATAACTCAAACTGGGTAAATTGATAGAAAAGTATTAGCACCGTAAGTAGAATTGTATCCTGCCAACGGTTGCAGCCTCTGGGAAGTGCGTTGAACAGACGAAGAGAGAGGGAAGCGTTTTGGAGTTTGGAACTCTGATGAACGCAATTTCATTCCTGGAATAGTCCTGTTAAATACCACTCGTGCTGTGGAAATTCTCGGATAAATCATGTGCTAATAGCTCATGCGATATACAATTTGATCGCGAACATGAATCTGTTGACATAACCCAGAAACATAGATTTCGACGAGTTGTAGAAATGCACAGAGCCTGGTCAAAGCACATAAGCTATCTTATGCAAGGTGATGTTTGGATTCGGTAACAATTGTTAGATGTGTGACAAAGTCAATAAGCTGAAATTCACAGTAGAAAGATGAATGACAAGAACACACTGCTACACATCGCTCTGAAAACAGTGTTCAGGAAGTTTACTATAGTAGATGTAATATTCCAATGACACAAATTAAGATGTAAATTTAATATTTAATTGAAAGATATTTTCAGTGCATGAATCAATCGTGCATTATCTCTTACTGAGAGACACGTTGGAATAAACATTCTGCAGTTTTATATTTTGTGGAAGTGGGAAGATAGTTATGAAAGAAACTTAGTACGTTGTGAGAGTAAATAAGAATAAATTGAAATGCATATTTGAGGGGGGAAAAGACAGTTTATACGCTGCTGATACACGTTACAAAAATATAGACGGGACCATCTTGTTACTGTACGTGAAGTTAGGCTAGGTACAGTGCTCTGAACTCAATGTTACAGAAAACTTGTTGGGCCGGGTTTGATTAAATTAATTACAAATTTCATATGATATAAAGTAATTTAAGCAACTTGAAGAATAGTATTACATAAAGGATGTAAAAGAAAATCTCCATCATATGTTAGTTGCTGAGAAAATGCTATCTTTAAAACATTGTAAGGTTCACAGTATACTGCAAATTTTAATGAAATATCATTTGTTTTCTTTTCTTTTTAGGAAAATGCCGTGTAATACAGAAATTCATTTTATGTCATGACAAAACGAAATGACTCATTTTTATACGTCATTTTTTGCATTTTTCGTCGATTAATTTAATGCACTTTTGTCATGTAAGTCATTTTTCAACCTTTCCGTCATTTTTAATGCATTGTTCGCTGATTTTATCGATTTTAATGTATTTTTAATGGTACTTGCTTCAAATAATATTTACGAGATGCAATAAATGTCCTCGACAGAATTCCTGAGTAGCCTATTCGAGGTGGCCTATTCGATTTCTTCGCCCAGAAATTGTAATGTGAGCCCTTGCGAGTGCTATGTAATTAAGGTTCGTGTGACGCTTATCGTTGCCATTGGCGGTTCAGCCGATTTCGGGATAACTAAAGACAGAAATTTCCTGGTAAAGAACAGCCCAAACAAAAAGTTTGAAGGAGATTTCACTTAAATGATTAGAAGAAGCCTCGATTACACCATTAACGTATCCAACTGCTTGAGTTGTTCATCCGAACTGGTTTTGATCACATTTTCAGTCATTTTTCTTTGCTCTTTGCGAATTTATAAAACATTTTAAGAGCATTTTATTGATAATTTTTGGTCATCAAAATACGCCCGGTAGTTATGAGACACTCTTTGAGAACTCTCGTTTCAGAGTGCAGGTTCCCAACGCCTTGAAGGGGAAGAAAGTACCATATCCTGGAGTCTAAAACAGTTCATTTTATATGAAATACCAAAACATCTTTGCTTATTATCTATACCTAATATATTTGTTTATCTATTTAAAATCATAAAGTTGAAGTTAATAAAACGACTAACAAATATGCAATCTATTATTAAAAATTTAAAAATAAACACAAAATCAACAAGAAGTAAAAACCATGAGATAAACACAAAATTAATAATAAATAAAAACTAATGAGATGGTTGAAGACGGTGACGTTTTTAGCAATTTTTCAGTGAAGGATTCTTACTTCATTAACAGCAATCGTGTTCAGTGATACGTATATTCCTCTGTTCATGTCTGTTCCTCTTCTTTGACAGCAAATTACACTCGACTCCGGTTAAAGTGAACTCTGATATAAAGTGAACGCGGTTATAGTGAACGGTTAACGTGAACGGCCTCGGTTATCATGCCAGTGAAGTCTTTGGTCCCGTTTCACTTACATTAAAAATAAGCGTAAGAAGATTCGGATATAGTGAACGTCGGAAATAAGTCCTGGAAGTTAATTGGATCTTGTCTGTTATTACACTGAAAAAAAGGATACCATAAATCACAACAAGGTTTCAATAGTTGAACTAAACCTTCATGCACCAAATGGAAACATTGCTTCGTTAGGCATATACCGAGTAAGATCAACAAATATCAATAAGTAAAATAAAAATCCCGCTTGTTGAACTATTATGCTCGTGATTGTTGAGCGGTTTTTGTTGCAGTGTACGGATACCTGTATGCTTCCGCACAGATCTCCTTGTTATAAGGGCAGGTGGACTTCTCCTGGACCCAGCGGCATTCAGCTGTATGTCGCTGTGACAAGTGTGTGGGAGGAGGGCACCGTGGAGGGGGGTAAAAAATCTGCCCTGTTCCCGCCTGGTTCCCGCGCTTATATGTTGCTCGTGTCTGTCCAGCAGAGAGTATTATAAGGGAATAATATGGGAAGGCCCTATTTATTAGTGTGGATTACATATCTGGTGGTAATTTTTTAGTAGACTCCAGAGTCAGAATTACGTATATTGATGTGAAAGACTTTATTCATTGGGCGTGAACGGAATATTCGAATTAGGTGACCATTAACTTCGTATTGCTTCGTATTTCATTTTTCGAACAAGAGTTCTCTTTCTGGAAAGGCAGCAAATATGCCGCATTGAATGCAATGACAACAGTTTGTCAGAGAGTGGTGCCCTTTGAAGGTGGTGCCACAATGGAATGGATCAACATTTTGAAGGTATGTATACATGCCTACCCAGAAATGCATGTTTTTAGGTTACTAAGCCCTATTAATCAGAGTTACCAGTAAATTAATTGTAAAATTCCCCAAAAAGCTTGTGTTGAACATGATAAACCAAATAATTTTACATCACCAGTTAAAACAATTGTATACATACATTGGTGAATTTCTTCAAGTTTCCTACTTGGTTATAATTTACAAAAACAAATTTGTTATGATAAATTATTAGTGATGATCAACAATTCTTACAAATAATATTATATTTTTGACATAGTCAATGTCATGTTGCTTTAAAATAAAGGATAATGTAATGCATTATAATTGGAAATATTTTTTTAATATTTTTTTTTTTCACTTTCTCTGTATTTGTTACTTTATTATTATTATTATATTAAAATGACTATATGAAATACATTAAACATTAATTAATATTTGTCCTTTAAGCTATATAAGAAATTCAAATGCCATTGTGTTCAAGTATTTATAGAGAACTGTTTCCAAATTCTTATTTTGCATTCAAGAAAACGTGCAGGTCTCCTCCCTCATGCATCACATACATTTTTTACTGTTTTTTTACCAAATAAATAAATAAACATTGAATTCCCTGCAAAGGACTTGGTTAATTGTTTTAAAAAAAGTACTATTAAGAATAAGTTATATGATTAGTTTTTAATACACAATTGGGCATTGCAATTGTACTGTTTACAATAAAGTTTAATGTTTTACCAATCTTATGACATATTTTTAACATAGTCTCAAAGTGTCATTAATGTCAATTAGAAATTGTATAATTGAATGTTGTGTAGTTTAACTATGCATAACTTAAAATCACACAAATTAGGGGTTCCCAGTGTTACGCATAATCCCAAAGATATGTGGTAGGCTTGTAGATGATTCAGGATGTACTTCAAATTTTCTCTGGGTAGTGTGAATTTCATCTTAATGCTCACTATTCCATCAAGTTTATGAAACATAATTCTATAATATATTTATAGAAGAGTGGTTTTCCATTGATGCTGTACCAAAAAAATATATACTTCAGTGAACTCAATCAGAAGTCATTTAAAAGTGTTTTCTTATGTACTATAAATATTCAGAATTTTCATTGTTGAAATTGAGGCTAAAATGTCACGTGTTTTGTAAATATTCAAACAAACTGCCATGTAGACCTACAAAAAGTTTCTGCTATAAATCCTTTCTATTTACTTTTTAATTATATTTTCAAATACTGTTGTGGGGAGGTACTATTGTGTTAATTTTATTCTTTACTGTTGATTGTTGCAGATACTATGAATGTCTATTGCCTACAAGATCAAGATTATGATAATGTATTAGAAGGTGACTGCTAATTTACAACATGGACTTCTGTGATACTACTGTACCTATTATTTACATTCACAAAATATATAGTCATTAATGGTTCAATTTTTTTAGTGACAACTGCTTATTAACTGTCAGGTTATGCTACAAGGATCTGTGCTTGGACCTTTGCTAGTAGTAATATATATGTTAACGTTATTCCAAACTCCTCTGATATTTCTGTAATTTCTTATGCAGATGATACAACATTAATAAGCAGTGAGCAAATTCTTTTTTCATGTAGAAACTAATGACTGAATCTTTTAAATGATTTTAAAGTTGCTTGTCACTAAATGAATTAAAATTAAATGTTAAGAAAACCGTATTTATCAAATCTGTGCTTAGATGACAAAATGATATGTGATTTTGTCATGGCATTAGTCATTCTTGTTTGTTAATATTTAGGAGGAGGAGGCAACGGAGCTTGTAGTTTACAAAGAAAAAAAAACAGTGTTGGCAAATTGCAATAAGACAAAGTCCACAGACTAATTTTTCATTACATCTTGATGCATATATTATACTTATTGATGATACTGCATACAAATTTTAACAAAATTATTATCTTGTAAAAGTGTTAAAAAATTGTTAAAAGTTCTGAAACATCTAATATAATCATGTAAGTATTTGTCATTAGCCAGTATTTGTGGCTATCTGTTAAAATTAAAAATTGGCAAGCAGTGATTTGTATTAATTATTAGCCATACACATGTTTCGGGAATCTTGTCTTGGCTTTGGTGATTCTACAATGAGGATAGTGGGCGATTGTGTTTAATTGGTATATGAAGAAAAACTAGCTTAGGTGAACAATTAGAGTGGATGTGATGCTGGGATGAACAGTATATAATTTTTAGAAATATGATGGACTCCCAAGTATCATGGATTAATCATATGAAACTTAACCCCAAGCTCAAATTCAACAATTCTTTTGTTCTTATTAAAAAAATAAGATAAAAAAATACCTAATTATACCAAACTTGTTTCCTTTGATGCGAGGGTCTTGCTGTGGGTTTGAACATGTCTCCATTATTTGCTGGAGTGTTTATGAACTATTTTGAAAGGAATTTATTTAACTCTTTTGTTAGGCATACCATTTGTCAGAATGGATTGAGTTGTCCTGGGTCTCATAGAACCATGCAATATTTTTTTAAATTTTGAGATCAATCTTTGGATCTATTGCAGGAAAGTTGTTTTTTTATTATTGCCTTGGAAGTGTTAGCGGAGTATTTGAAAAGAAATTTCAGTATTTACTGTTTATTTTCATGATTACTTATTTTACATACTGATGTAGAAAAAGAAAACAGAACATTATGTAAAATCAGTATTAAACACGGAGTCATAATTATTTCCTGTCTTTATTTTTTATCAATAGCATTGTTGCTTACAT
The DNA here is from genome assembly GCA_031308135.1 of Acheta domesticus. Lineage (NCBI taxonomy): Eukaryota > Metazoa > Arthropoda > Insecta > Orthoptera > Gryllidae > Acheta > Acheta domesticus. Next base: position 113,410,345 of record JAHLJT010002630.1, on the reverse strand, counting down.
TAAAGATTTTTTTTTTCAAAAATTTGTGTGTGATTGCGTAAATATAGGAAAGTATCAAACTTTTTACACACATTTCACAAATTTGTTTTTGTTTCCTTTATTGCATGTAAGCATACACCTATTTCTCTTTTTACTTTGGGGTTCGGGATAAATTTTACGTCAATTTTCAGGTTTTCTCTATTTAGTCAGCATTTGTTGAATTTCTTCTTGTAATAGTGAACCTTCTTTGCTGCTGCTGCTGGAGTAACAAACTTTGAGCCAAATTATTTCTTTATGTACTCTCATAGATGAGGGTATTGTTAGCCATTTCCTAAATAAATTACTCATCCTAAGCATAAACCAAGCTGTAAATAGTATTGAATCTTGGTAACCAAAATTAATATAAACAAATAACAAGAATATTAAATTTGTAAATTGAAATATTAAAAGAAGCAAACAAAAATACTTTCGAAAATAGTTTTCATCTATATTTTAAGCTATAATTTAAACAAATCTTAGTGCTTTTATAAAAAAAAATATTAATTAAATTTAAATTTTTTTTGACCGATAATATAATTTGCTAATTCATTTCATTGCAAAAATTACTGTCAGGGGTCCCTAAAACATGCTTATTCATTAATGTATTTATTAATCCAGACTAGGGTTACTGATTACATGTATACATCAATTTATGTTGTCATTTGTTTGCAGTTTAGTTTGTGTCAATATATTGTGAATTATGTTATAGTTTACACATTTTACTCAACTAAATAAATATTTTAATGTTGTATTTGAATAATATTTTTTTCTAGGTACATGCTGTTTTGGTATATTCATTATATATGTACCTACAATATATAACTTAATTTATTCAACAATGCAGATGTTAGCGATGCTTATATAAAGCTCCATAACAATCAGATTGCAAAATGTAAGCTTTTGAGGTCTTTGGAGTATTTTTTTAGTGAAATTATATTATCTTGCGATGTCTGGTTGTGTAGTTAAATGTATACATCTGTTGTTGGATCAAAAGTATATAATGAATATTGTATTAATAGCAGGTACTATGCATAACCCATTCCCATGGACATCCATTCCTTCATACGCCAACGTTCAGTAACTTGCTACACCCATAAGGAATGTTTAAATAAGGCAACACGGATGGCTGGATCCTTCAACCAGTATTGCTCTATGCGCCGACTCGGAAGGCCGGCTCCTTATCAGTATCGCCCGGATACGCCATGACTGTAGTCTGGCTCCTCCAACCAGCGTGCACGCTTATGCCGAATAGGAAGCTTGCTCCTCCGATACGGATGCAACTCGTAGCCGGGTTATTCTGACAAGGTTCATTCAGAGGTGTGCAACAAGGTTTTCTTCACGATGCATCATTTCGTTCCAACAATCTCCGTCACGAAACAGTAACACTGCTCCTGGTTGGGCATATACTAACATGCGTTCCCTTGTTACAGTATAAAGGATCAGGTATACTGCAATTGTTCTTTTTTTTCCGTGTAGGCAAGTGAATGGTCCTTCGAATTGTGGGACGGTGCTCCAACAATGCAAGAGGCATTGAAGAGTGTCAAGAGTGCATTAGGATGCTTAAGACAGTGGACAATGCAGAGTCAAGTACGGAGGGAGCACGAACTGTGGGGAAGGACCTAATGAAAAATCTACGAAGCAAACAATTGAAAATAATTGATTTTTAAGGACAAATAATGATAATGAAATTTCCAGTTCATGCTGTTAGTGTATTTTGCTGTATATATTATATATTAATAAAATCAATCATTTGGAGAAATTCCATTTACTTTTGACATCATCGGATATAGTGAACCAAACATGTTACTCCCCAGAAGGTCACAGTAACAAGAGTCGACTGTATAACTGTAGCTACTCTACTAAATCCGTCCCCAGACAGGGAGGATGAAGGACCTGTAATTCAAAGAATCTGTACAGAGTTCTGTTCTGTAATCTCTTTGACTGTCGGCCATTGTGTGGAGGGCGGACCCAGACAGATCGCTTACGTCGGTGACTTTTCGTGGATTAAGTCGCGTCCTCAGAATGCATTTATGGCGTTACAAAAAAATGTTGATTTGGAAGTAAAAACTAGTTTTGAAAATGTATTAAATATTTTTGGGAAGTAAATTCCAAGAAAATTGCTAGAATCATGAACTGTTTTGCAAACTATGTAATATTGTAGAAAATATGTAATGGTACGTAACGAAAAATTTGGATATTTTGTTTTGATGGCCGTGATTCCCACGGATCACAATTTTGAGAACTGAAAGTAGAAAGACAAAAAAATTCGTAGTTACGTAAAACTCCGGACTTAACCGTTAACTGGTGTTGTACCTTCGAACTTGTCTTACCGGTGACGTGCGGTCTGCGAGACCCCAAATGTTTTAAGCAGATTATTTTCGTTGTTCCATTTCATGTTGATTTGGCTATTTTTTCCGTTAACAATTATATAATAAACAAGAAAATAAAAATATGTGTTGTTAATATGTAAAATGAAACTAATATAATTATTTATTACTTGAGTAAATTTCTGGCTATAATTTCTTCTTTACTGTTTCCTCACTATTACTCGTAGAAGGGTTTGAAATAGTATTCACTATATTAAAAAAACCTTCATTTAAATACGATAATGCATTCATACACGAAAATTATTCATTAATAAAAAATGTGCAATGCACATTCACTATGGGAAGAAAAGTGCCACTACTGGTGATGTGAGGTTACCGCTCTAAAAAACTTCAACTGGCCCTCAAAGGTGAACGGCTGTCACTGGACCCGCTGCCCCGCGTGTGAATGTAGTTTAGAAAGAGACAGGAAGCTACTGAAAAGAAAAACTTGTTGCGACGAACCAGAAAGGAGGGCTACGCGTTTATCTTTCCTCAGCGGTCTCAGAGACCGCACGTCACCAGTTAGGGTTAAGTAATCATTAATGTTCACGCCGGGGAACTTCATTTGAAGGTGGTCGCGTTTATCAAGATTTAACTGACAAAACACAGCCTGGATCAGGACAATTAACAAAACGTTTCTTATCTGATTGGATATTTAAAGAATAATGTAGACTTCATTTATCGACGAAAAGTCCATTTTATTTATTTTTTACCCTTGGTCACTTTGGTCTGATTGATGTTAAATACATCAATGATTTTATAAAAACAATCGTAAACATCGATGTATTGAAGGCGGGTTTTTAACATCGATGCTTTGTAATCTGTGTTTTTAGGTTTTCGGTATATTGTTCGTGAATAAAAAAAGTTCCCATAATCACAATTTTGTATAAGTTAAAATAAGAAATAACAACTGATGGTACGACTGCCACTTTGTGTTCAACACGATTTGTACTACCTTCACTGAGGTGACTGTCTCTCGGCCAAAATGCTCCTTATGCTCTGGTATATCCTTCGTCCTTGAGTTTCACACATGGAGAGACGTTTGTAATTCCTAATGATTGTTGTAATACTTTAAAACGAGCATTTGATTTCAATGTTTTTATAGACAATCAAACATCTTAATACTTTAACGTTAAATAGCCAATTTAATATGGAAAATAGGCGACTGCATCGTTTCGTAACCCAGTCACATCATCTGGTAGAAACTATTGACATATAACTAAATCCACTTTCAACGAATTCACAAATCGAACACGTCACTGGCAAAACCTATATACAATCAAATGTCAAAATGGGTCGGAGAGCACGAACAGACTTTGTTTTGAGTTAAATTTTCTTTGTAAATTAATATCGCCTACACGACCATGTCTGATATAATTTTGTTGCGTACCAATTTAATGTTAGATGTTAATAAAACCAACTTCAAAATATCAATATTTAAAATCGATGTTTTGGGGGCTATGCATTATTGACATCGATGATTTTGTTATCTATGTCGCATCACTACATCGAAATCGCAACACTGGATGTCAGAGACACGATATTAGGAAGTTTTTGCACGTCTTCGAGGGTTGCAATCGACTGCAATCTCTATCTTCTGCGCATGCGCAAATGCACAAAAGTGATGCAAAATGGAATTGCACATCCACAAAAGATCGATATTGTACAAAAGTGATGCAAACTCGAAATGCACATGCACAAAAGTGATTCAAACTCGAACTGCACATGCACAAAAGATCGATATTACACAAGAGTTATGCAAACGCGAACTATACATGTGCTCGTTAAGATAGCGCTGTCGAGTGCTGCAACACTTTGCCATGCAAAATCTCCCCATTATACTAATACAGGTACACAAGAAGGGCAATAACATGCAATGCTACTATACGAAGTTTTGAGAAAAATGGAAACTAACGGTTTAAAACATTTCCATAAATAAGATAAAGCTACGATATTTATTTTTTACAATCTATCAACATTCACAAGATGAAATATCCTCATTATATTCAATCATACGTAAACATCTATGGGGCGAAATACACTAATATCTTAATTTCATTAGAAATGTTGCATGTTATTTGCCCCCAAGGTCTTTATTTTAGGATGCGACACCGACAACGAAAATGGATGTTGCCGAACATCGATGTTAAAAATACATCTTCCAAAAGCCATGGATGTTTTTAAACATCGATGTTTTCAAGTTGCTTAAACCTTAACCTTAAATTTGTGCACTACAAAATATAATTTAACAGCGACCGTGCACATTAATTTACAATTATAATTTACATGAAAACAAAGTTAAAAACGTCTCTCCAAGTGCAAAATACGTTAAAACAATTAAGGAAATACCAGAGCATAAAAATCATCTCGAGCAAGATATTACAAACCACTTTCGTTTGGTTCGAACACAAGTACAGTGGGGCCATCAGTTACTATTTCATATTTTAATTTTTACAACTTTGTGATTATGAGCACTTTTTATTCACGAACAAAACATCGAAAAGGTAAAAATATCGATCTCAAAACATCGACGTTTAAAATCTCCGGCTTCAATACATCGATGTTTAAAACATGGATATTTTTATAGAAACATAGATGTTTTGAAAACATCAACATCACATCCCTATATTGCGATTTTTCCACAGCTGCCTCTCAAGGACGGCTTGATCATGCGACATGTAGCGGCACGACCGAGAAGGACGCGAAATGCATACAACACTCACAAAAGAATTCACAAATCAAACACGTCAAAAACTCGATTAAAACGCATGATACGAATTCAGCGAAACAGGTACAAACGAATTCGCAAATCAAACACGTCACTGGCAAAACCTGTATACAAACAAATGTCAAAGTAGGTCGGAGAGCCATGCATTTTAAGTATTTCTTCATTTAAATACACAAATTTCATGTATTTGAATACATGTCTAAAATGCATGTGTAAAAAAACTCAAATACAAAATGTGTTTAAATGCGCTGGTGTTGTGTACTCACGGTTGTGGTGGCGCTCTGCCGTGGCGGCGGCGGCGGCGAGTGCGAGGAGCGCCGCTAGCGCGCGCAGCGGCCGCCCGGCGCACCGTCCGCGCGCGCTGGCCCTCATGGCGGATGGCGAATGGCGGGGCGGGCGCCGGGGGGCGCTTTATACAGCAGGCGCCGCCCCCATGTTTACATTCCCCCCCTCCCCTCCCCCCCCGCCCCCGCCGCTGTGGGCCTTGCGCGGACAAACCGCGGCGCAGGCCCAGAGGACACCGCGTGGCGGGGCCGTTGGGCGAGGCTACGCACAGAGGTGTGCGAATTGTTAAGCGGACGCTTTTCGTGCAGATTCTCATACAGTTTCTGTACAGAAACTTCAAGATCCCAAATGAAACAGATTGAGCGAAATACGTTTTGTAGTAATTTTAAAGTGATTTCCTACTCTCTGAATCTGAATCAGAGAAACTGTCGCTGTTTCAATCAGTGAGAGCCGAAGTCACTGATATCTTCACTTCACTGATTTGTTCAGTTCAATTCACTGTATCGATGGCAGGGTTATAACTGACACCATCAGTGAATAGTCACTGTTAATCATTAGTTTTTCACTGATTGAGACTGAGAGAGTATGATTGAATTCGGCGCGTTGTTACAAGCTGGCCTCTGATTGCTTGCACGCTACAATGCTTCTAGTGTCTGCCGCGAGATTGCGACGAGCAAGGACCCATGCGCAGTCGGCGAAGTTCCCCCCCCGCCCCTCCTCACACCTGCCGCAGGGTTCCGAAAAGCTAGCATACGGCTGAGAAAAGGCTATATGCAAGTTGATCGTTTCTGCACGAGAGCGCAGCACACTGGAGATTGTCAGAGAAATATTTTTCTTTCTCACTCGTGATTCTGTGATTGGTCATGGGCACAACCAGTAGAAATAGTGCTTGCCTACTAATTCTTATTTAATATCTCAATAGTTGAATTCTCACTTAAATAAATTAATCTTTATTTTCGTTCGAAGTATATAAATTCTCAAGTGATCTCATTGTCAATCACGCATGAGAACTAAACCTGAGCCATTTCATAATTTATTTATTTATTTATTTACGTCAAAAACTGTTAAAAACTGTGTGTGACGAGATAGAGAATTTGCTTTCAAGAAGTCTCCTGACATAAATCTGTTAAAGTATTCTTGCATGCGAATCTCTTGCATGCTATACCCCATACTCTTTCTTGTTTTTTCATTTCTTATTAAGCCTGTAATATACATTTTACTTCAAGACCCTCTTATCCGTCACTTGTCCTATATTTCATTTTGTAATTGATAACCATATAATGCAATAGTTGTTTCGATAACTGAGATTCTGGAGAACATTAAACATCATGATGTCTTCAGTTAGCGTTATTGTTGAGCATCCCAAACGCGCGAGTCTCGCTGCGCCTCTCGCATACACAAGGCCTGAGTCGGGAGCAAAACTTCCAAAATCAATGATGCAACGATCGCTCCGTTTTGGCTTTTGGCTCCGGGGTCAATCCATTTTAAGTGGTCCAGCATTGGTCGCTCGACCATCTCGAAAAAATCCATGTTTTGTACATAAATTTCCTTACGTTTTGGCTGTTCAAAAACATCTTTAACTTTTTTTTATTGTTCCTGGTTTACAAATGGCGACCAGTTTTGTTTCAAGCCGTGTGCCATTTTTTGTGTTTGCAGACATTTACTCTTTTTTTCTAAATTACTCAGCTCTAGGTTGTTCTAACATCCTAGAATGAAAAGCATTCGATTCAATATAGTCTGGCCTGAAAATCGAAATATTATTTACCTATGTCCTATGTTTTTATTTGGAAAATATTTGCAACCAAATCTACGGAACGCGAATGAATGAAAATCGTCGGCTCTGGGAGTGTTCATGAAATGCTTTTTGGAAGTGTAGTTTAATATATTTATTTTACACTAGCGTCCCCGTGCGAATCTCTTGCATGCTATACCCCACCCTCTTCCTTGTTTTTTCATTTCTTATTAAGTCTGTAATATACATTTTTCTTCAAGAACCCCTTATCCTGCGTCACTTGTTCTCTATGTCACCTTGTAATTGATAACCGTATAATACACGCTTGTCAATACAAACTATTCTTGTTTAACTTTATTATCAAGCAAAGAGATACACCTGTGTAATTCAATCGCATAGAATAAGTAATTAGTAATTTCATATACATTTGCAGATTTTGCAGGCTCTGAACAGAAGGGATAGAATCGAGAAGCGTCGAACCAGCGAACATGTAACAGAATGTTCAAGAAGATCTCATTCTGTAGATTACGGTGTGAGAGACGTTTCTTTGAGGTCTCCAGCCTCAACATTTTAGTTTTTAAGGCTCTAGAACGCTTCGTTTGTGAGTTATTTAACGATATAGATTCAAAAATCCTAACGTGCGTTGCGGATTGCATTTTACATGAATATTTAGATGCTTATTTTTAACAAATCCTTCATATTTTTAAAGTCAGAGTGCAATTTGTCACGTGTCCGTGAAGTTAACTTTCTTTGGAGACCTCATTTACAAAGATTGGTTGCGTAAGAGAGCCGCAAAGGGAAGGTACGACTACGGAAATAATATTGGAGACGATGCAAGCACACCTTATTCATATTTTTTATAGCACACAATTATTATTATTTGTCGTCTTTAGTGATTGTATTAGCTATAGAAGGTGTTGAATGAAGAATCTTCAAACAAAGAATAAAAGAACACCTACGTGCAACAACACAATCACACTTTGCTAGCCAGCACCTCGAACAAAAAACATTCATTCACTGTGGATAGTTATTTCAGAATTTTACAAATTCAAAACAGACTCTTAAGACACAGACTTAAAGTAAAAGCCAAATATTTATCAAACAGTCCCCGACATACCCTTTTCTTCTTCTTCTTCTTGTTCTTCTTCTGCTTCTTCAACATAAAGGATTAGGCCTGAAGGCCTGTTGCATCCTCTTCAATGTTAATATCATCATCCCACCGGGTTTTTGCTCTTCCAACTCTTCTTCGGCCAACCGGTACGAATTTATTATTTGCTTAGGGAGTCTGACATCGTTATTACATGGGCTTACCAGTTTCGTTTCTGTCTTTCGATTCTTTCTAAGAAATTAAAAATATTTAGTTCTTGTTGTATATCCACATTTTTCTTGTGATCTAATGAAGCATAGTGAGCAACATTTCCCAGGAACTTCATTTCGCTAGTTTGAATTTTTCTTTTTGATGATTTATTTAATGTCTAATTTTCGCATCCATAGTTTAGTAATTGGTTCGCTTATACTTCGCCCGTTGGTCGGGTTCGTATGAAGCGATCTCAGAAATGAGTGTGTTTGCCGAGTCAGCTGCTTTTTCAAAAAACAATTATTAACAATACAAAGTTTTTACTGTATAATTAACACGTAAATAACACGGATAATTAACACGTATAATTAAACAAGTGTTACATTTAAGGGTTAAAGGCGAGCTGACAATGGAGAGAGCGGGAGAAGGGGGGGGCAGAGGGGCGTCAAATGAGGGGAAGCAGGCGGGAGAAGGGGTAGGAGGCGACAAAGGGAAGGAATTTGATAATTTAAAATAGTGTCGCAATAAAGAGGAGCAATAACATCTTAAGAAAGCTGTTACCAAATCTAAAACCCTGGCTTTTGTAGGTCCAGAACATGCCAGGTGCTATATAGCTCTAAATAATAATAGTTTAGAACAAGTTTGCACTTTTCATTACTTAGGCTGTAGTGTGTCATATCTATTAGAAAGCGACCTTGATGTTACACTGAATAAATTCCAGAGAATGTGTGGGAACAATAAAAAAAAAAAAAATAAAACCCGAAGAGACACTCAGTTAAAATATTTTCTACTGCCATTGTATAATGCTGTCATTTGATGGCTGCAACCAGTTGCATGCATCATTTCGATATAGTTTTCATTATGAAATTTCTTTGGTTCAAGGGATTCTTAGGTCCCCAACACACACGTAGATGGAGAAAGTAATGTTCGCGAACAAATATGAAGGGATTCTTTGGTCCCCAATTTCACGCAGAGGCAGAAAGTAATGTTCGCGAGCAAATATGACGGGATTCTTTTGTCCGCAATTTACACGTAGAGGCAGAAGGTAATGTTCGCGAGCAAATATGACGGGGTTCTTTGGTCCGCAGTTTACACGTAGAGGCAGAAAGTAATGTTCGCGAGCAAATATTACGAGATTCTTCGCAATTTACACGCAGAGGCAGAAAGTAATGTTGGCGAACAAATATGAAGGGATTCTTTAGTCCGCCATTTACTCGTAGAGGCAGAAAGTAATGTTCGCGAGGCAAATATTACGAGATTCTTCGCAATTTACACGCAGAGGCAGAAAGTAATGTTGGCGAGCAAAATATGAAGGGATTCTTTAGTCCGCAATTTACACGCAGAGGCAGAAAGTAATGTTGGCGAGCAAATATGACGGGCCATTTCGGTGCCCGACGGCTCTCGTTGTGTTGGGCCCACTGCTTGGGGCGTCTGTTTCGTCAGCGGGCGTCGCTGCGTCGCGTCGCGTCGAAGGTGAAAGTGGCGGAGTCGGTTTGTGGGTCTAGTTCAGCCGTGGCAGCGGCGCGGGGCCTTATGTCACAGGCCTCACACGTGCACGTGCAGTCTCGCTGCTCGGGAGCGGTCGCTTGCAGAAGCGGAGCGGAAACCTCTGTGGCCTTGAGCTCGGCTCTCTTCATCAGCAACCCAACGATCCCATCGTGTTGCACCCCAACGATCTACTGATAAGAACAAGAAGGAGGAGGAGGAGGAGGAGGAGGAGAAGAAATTGCTTTATTTGGTACAGCCCACATTTGGTGCAAAGTATTGTAGAGGCACCGACAGTACCTAGATCTTAGGTAACTGGTTGCAACGAGGAGCTGATTTTATTTTGAGCCGACTCATAACATCTTTAGTTGTGATGTAGAACGAAAAATAATAATAATAATAGTAATAATAATAATAATAATAATAATAATAATAATAATAATAATCAGAAGAAGAAGAAATCGAGCAACGTGGCTCACTGCATAGCATCCCTCGGTCATACACGCGAATGCTGCGATGGTTTCAAGAAGGCCACGATCACCTATCATCATCCTATCACCTCGTGATAAATAATTCGTTGTCTTAGCAAGACGAAAAGCTGATTCCCATAATGACACACGTTATCTGTCTCCAGGAATAGAATATGACTTGGCCTCGGAAGAGAACGTGTAGCATGGTTAGAAATAGTCCAATAAGCTAATAATAATAATAATAATAATAATAATAATAATAATAATAATATTGGGAAGTTCAAGAAATAGCTTTATTTGCAACAGCCCACATTTTGCGCAAAGTATTGTAGAGGCACCGACAGTCCCTAGATCTACCCCTTAGGTAGCTGGTTGCAACCTGGAGTAGATTTTATATTCAGCCGACTCATAACATCTGTAGTCGTGATATGAAGCAACAATAATAATAATAATAATAATAATAATAATAATAATAATAATAATAATAATATTTCTCACATAAGTTAACAAATTGAGAAGATTCACCCGAATCAGCAAATACTTGTTTTCGGGTGCAATTTAAGGAAGCTTATGACGAAAACAAAAACTGAGATAGAATACAAAGTCAACACAAATTATAATCAAGTAAAAGAGTCTTACAAAATAGTATCCTATCATACGTGCATAAAATTATACAAATTAAGTGTTCTAACAAAGAAAAGAAAACTAGCGCAGATTATGTTATGATTTTACAAATTTAAAGAAAGAAATTAACGAAGGATGAAATTCTTTATTTCAATTACTGTAAATGCGGTAAATAAATTTAAATGTTTTCCTGACTGACAATGTATCTTAACGTACGTCTTGAATTTCTTGTTGTAACTTCAAGGTCTCTTTGCAATTACAGAGTTATGTGGTGGAGGGTCCCAACTCATGAAAAAACATTAAGTGGTATTACATTTCATTTCGTGTAAAATGATGCAGCTTTCGACTTGTACAGTGTTGCGCCCTGTGTACTCCATTTTGTGTGTAAAATGGGAAGCTGAGCTCTAGTGATGTCGGATGTTTTGGTCTTTCGTAAAGAAGGGGTTCCTGAGCCTTACTCAATAAAACTTTAATTCTGTGAATAAGTACAACCCTTTATTTTCCCTGACAGTCCTTTCTGGGCAATTTGAGGATTTTTTCTTATTTGGGACAAGCTCTATAACCCTTCAGACAACTCTCGAGTGGTTCAACATAAAAATCAATTGTATTTGTAGATAGGTATTTATAAGTAGGTACAACTAATTGTATTTATAGCTGGGTATTTATAAGTAGGTAAAACCAATTGTATTTATAGCTGAGTATTTATAAGTAGGTAAAATAAGTTATATTTATTTATAGGTAGGACAAAATTGGAAATACCTCAACTAAACGATGTCGAATTTCCGATCATAATATCAGTGTTTCAGCTGCTTTTAAGCTCTGACTCAGCATTCACGTCAGGATTAAGATATATTAGCGCTGTTTCAAATATGGTTAAGATGGGGAGGACATACGCGCAATTTTTGTCCCGAAAATGGGAATTTCTGATGAATGTATGGTTGTGTCACAGATAACTCTGTCAGATTAGAAGCTTTTGGGCTGAAAATTTGATGAATACATCAGGAATAACATCTGGTTGTGCCGTTCTGTAGACCATTGGGAATTAAAAATTTTTTTTTATGGTATACACACGAAGTCCCTGTGACATTGCAAAATTTTTGGAAATGGCTGAAAGTGTTTTCTTTAATTTCTTTCCTCCAAAAGAAGGCAGTGTGTTTCTAGGTATGGAGTAGTTTAGATTTCTATTAAAACCTGACATTTAAAGAATTCCAAAAATCTGTATATTTAAAACACTGTCGATTTCACCAAATCGCTTTGACCTTCGCCATTTTGACGGCTCGTTAAGCTTCACGAACACTTTCGTAGTGGTAAATACTTGACGTTGACGATTCGTCAAAGAACTTACCGAAACAAATAGTTCTACAATATCACACACTTTTCGCATTATTTCAAAACTTTTGCAATTTTCGAAAATTTAGAGAGTTCAATGAAAATCAGATTTGTACATTTTTAAGCGTCATTTCCTCTGTCCGTGAAAAAACAATTAAAACTGTTAGGAGCCGTTTCTGGGAAAATTATTACTTTAAATTCCCGGTTGTGGTGCAAAACAAAAAAACAACAACCGAAAACAACTCAGGTTTTCGAAAATTGGTTGTACCCCCTTCCGGGCGTCCTCGGTAGTATAGTGGTCAGTATCCCCGCCTGATCACGCGGGAGACCGGGGTTCGATTCCCCGCCGGGGAGGACTTTTTTGTTTACATGAAGTTCATGGTGTTGTGGGAGTAAATTATTTATTTTGTGTGGAGAATTTTTCTATTTGAAAATTATTCATCTGATGTGTTCGACGTCCTGTTTCAAGCACAGTGGGTAAGATTTTTGGGGCATTTATTTCCGGATTTCAACTTGCGTGATTTTATTCTTGGATACTGTTATTTGTTCATATTGAGAACTTGGACCCTTTTTGAGACAGTAATTGTAATGAAATATATAATCATTATTAAAGTTATTTATTAAAACCAACGTTTCTACAAGTGTTTCTTGTCATCTTCAGGGTTGTTACATCTACATTGTTACATATAAAAAGAATTTTATACATTGTTTTAAAAAATATATACAATAATAACTTTTTTAGAATACAATAAATAAATTTTTGAAACACTACAAAATTCTTTCTAGATGTAACAATGTAGATGTAACAATCCTGAAGATGACAAGAAACACTTGTAGAAACGTTGGTTTTAATAAATAACTTTAATAATGATTATATATTTCATTACAATTACTGTCTTCAAAAAGGGTCCAAGTTCTCAATATGAACAAATAACAGTATCCAAGAATAAAATCACGCAAGTTGAAATCCGGAAATTAAATGCCCCAAAAATCTTACCCACTGTGCTTGAAACAGGACGTCGAACACATTAGATGAATAATTTTCAAATAGAAAAATTCTCCACACAAAATAAATAATTTTACTCCCACAATACCATGAACTTCATGTAAACAAAAAAAGCCCTCCCGGCGGGGAATCGAACCCCGGTCTCCCGCGTGACAGGTGGGGATACTGACCACTATACTAACCACTATACTACCGAGGACTTTAATGACAATGGGAGCCTCTTACGAGGTAAACAATGCATGTTGCAAAATATGTCGAGAACGTTTTTGGAAATGGCGTCTCAGGGGCCCTAATACTAAAAGAGAGTTTCGTTTTCAGTTCATCTAGTTTCTTGTGCGTTGGTGTGTTGCGCCTAAACTGTACACAGATTTGAGCCTGGAAATTCTGAAGGTGCCTAAGGTTCGATTACAATAAGTTGGTGATTGACAGTTGCGAATGGAAGGGAGCGTCGTGGACAGTTTGCGTACCACTGAGCACGTGCTCCCGGGACAAAAAAAATAAATATTTGAAAGTAAATACTTCTTAAAGTAACAAAATCATCCACTCATATTGTACGAAGTTATAGCTTCAGAAGCACAACTGTCAATCACCAACTTATTTTAATCGGACCATAGTGTCGTTCTTTTCACAAATGCCTTCCGCCTTGCAAGCGATCGCTTGCTCCGACGCCAGTGAGTGGTGGTTCGCGGCCAAGTAGCGTTTGAATGGTTCTTCCCGCTCGTCGTCCGTCGTGGCAGAAGTGCCTGCGCATGCTCCAACGTCGATCAGGTTTCCTGATCCGTTGGTCAAAAGCTGAGAAGGCCCCTTGTTTTGCTTCTGAACATAAATGTAGCTTCACCATAATATTCGCACGTTTTGTTGAGCACTCATTTTGCTTGCAGTGGTAGGAGTAGAGCTGAGGGTGAGTAACTATTTTGTTAGCAATGTGGAAAAATAACATCTGCGAGTTCGTTTACCGTTGAAAATATGTTTTCTACAACGAAAATGTCTAGTTTTTCAAATGTTGCTAATCTCGCGCATATTTAAATTTTATTATTTGTTGTTGTTGTTGTTGTTTTTAGTCGTGTAGTTTCCGTTGATCCACTGAGTGAATGCTGAAATATGGCCCCTTGTTTTGCATCTGGACGTAAATGTAACTTCAATATCTGTGTACGTTTTCTAGCGTTCTGTTAGTAATAGTTATTCGTGTAACGTTCTTCGTGCTGCCTCGGCAGCAAGCAGATTCCTTCACGAAGGGCCCGATGGCGATAAGAGCCAAAACCTGTAGCTTTCTTCCTTTGCAAATAGTTTTTATTAGTGGAAGTTGTTTTACCCTTCATCTCCCTCTTTCCCTTCCATCTCCTTTTCTATCTCTCCCCATCCTCTCTCTCCCACTCTCTTTGTCTCTCTCTCTCTCTGTGCCTGTCTCTGTCTCCGCCTCTCTCTGTCCCTCTCATTCACATTTAGTTGCAGATTCTGCATGTCTCTGAGCAGGCGAGGTAATATCGACAAGCGCCGGACCAGCACAAATTTAATAGAATGGTCATGCAATTTTAGTTTTTAGTGCCCTAGAACGTTTTCGATATAGATTGAAAATGCTGTCGAGTGTTTTAGGTTGCATTTCACGTGAAATATTTAGTTCTACAGCGCCATGTAGTAGGCGTTACAACAGAATTAACAGCACATAAACCTTCTCGATGAAAAAACACATAGAACTACCAACTTTAATAGAGGTCGGTCACATGTGGGCAACGGTGGAGATCCCTGAATTTAAGAAAACGAGCACACTTCTTTCCATGTAATAGTTCGTCAGACACACACAGAAATAGAACTTTTTAAACTGTTTTTTGTTAAATAATTAAATAAATAAAAAGGGACACGGCGGCAGTAAACGAGCTTAGTAAGGGACAATTCCTGTGACAGACGGCAAAGGTAATGGGTCCCGTAAGTGTAGTGCGGGAGGTGGCGGCGGTGATCTTCCCAGACGAGATTCCGGCGCCGTCCTACACGTCATTTAGCTGTGTTCCCCGGTTCAGGGATCTCCCAGCAGCGGGACTGACACCTTTAAACTTTGCTTTGGCTGCTTTGCTTCCATGCCACAATTTTCCGCGAAATTGATATTTTCTTTGATCTATCTGAACTGCAAGCTCTGCGCGTTTCATACGGATCTTTTAATTTTTGGGATTATGTTTCTAGATTACTTTCAGGAAAGTTTCCAAATTTTCTCAATATTTGCTCCAATTTTGTAAAAAAAAGTCTTGCACAAATAGATAAAAGTACTCTTAATAAAATGACATACAGGTATTTATTTAAAGAGCAACTTTGTAATGTAGAAACTAATGTAAATTGTAATGAAAGGGACAGAGAGAGGCAGAAACAGAGACACACAGAGACAGGGACAGAGAGAGACGGAGAGACAAAGAAAGAGGGAGAGACAGAGAGAGAGGGAGATGGAAGGGGAAATAGGGAGATGACGGGTAGAACAACGTCTGCCGGGTTCCACTAGTAATAATAATAACAATAATAATAATACCATATTATCTCAGTTTGTCCAACTCTAGCGAAGACAGAATATTTGAAAAGACACGACAGGGTGTGTAGCTACCCTCCCCTGGCAGATCTGTACCGCCCTCGAAGTTCCAAACACATGCCCAAACTGGTAAGAACACTCACCAAAACCGGTGACATCGGTTGGATTGTGTACAATATTGTACGATCAACAAATTCAAACGGATCGCACGATAGAGGTAAACAAACCGGACATAGTTATCCGGGATTGGGATAAAAAATCGTGTTTACTCGTCGATGTTGCTAGTACCTTGCGATCAAGACGTCGTTACCAAGGGAGGCAGAGAAACGTCTTAAATACAAGAGTTTGGAAATCGAGATCAGCCGAATGTGGGGCGTAAAAGCACAGGTCGTCCCGATAGTTATCGGAGCTCTGGGATTTGCCTCCGCAAAATTTGAGTAAGAACTTGTCTAAACTCCCTGGTAATTCAAAAGACTGGGAAGTGCAAGAAATCGCTTTACTTGGAACAGCGCACATTTCTCGCAAAGTATTGTAGAGGCACCCGACAGTCCCTAGATCTGCTGGTTGCAACCCGGAGTAGTTGTTATAATGAACCGACCCGTGGCATGTGTAGTGGTGAATTGGAGGAATAGTGAGAGTGATGCCCATGATGGTGTTTCGTCCTCGGAGGCGCGCGAGGCCGGGGCAGCGCTATCGAGGCGAGATGGCCCCCGCCCGGCCTTCGCAAAACGCGAGCAATGCCAGCGCCACCTCGGCTTCCTCGTGCGCCCAGGTGGCTCAGGGCATCCGTCACTCCCACCGGGGCGGCCCTTCCACGACAGCTACACAGCTACGTCGAGCTCTGTCGCTGTCTGGAGGAGAATTCTAGCGGCCGGCTGCTCTCATCGGAGTTTTCTCTCCCATCAACACCAGGCGAATGCCGGAGCAGCACCCTAACAAACGGGCCACGGACCGCGCGCGATCTTTCCCTCCTCTTCCTTGTCCTATCCTCTCTTACCCACACACACACTAACATGCACTACACTACCACAGATGCTGGGAGCTTAGAACTTGTCCAGCCGGGGCGGTTCCCCTGCTGGTGGGAGATACCTGGTTGGAAAAACCAACACCCCCTCTTGGCCGATGTGTAGTCGGCGCCAATCTCGCCATCCACACGGAGAAGAAGACGCCAGCTCC
Organism: Acheta domesticus; assembly: GCA_031308135.1. Lineage (NCBI taxonomy): Eukaryota > Metazoa > Arthropoda > Insecta > Orthoptera > Gryllidae > Acheta > Acheta domesticus. The sequence goes on along the minus strand of JAHLJT010002630.1, from coordinate 113,393,320 downwards.
GCGACAAAACATGCTCTACACTTACGGGACGAATGTCGTATAGCAGTTGCTAATCAGCTCTTCCGCACGAGCTAAGTGCCAAGTTGCTTAACTCCTAATCGAGGAGTTCGAGTTTTAAAAGAGTGTGTCCGGGGGCGGAGACGTCGAAACGTCGCTAGTAAGCTCTTAAGACAATTTTAAGCACATGTTCTCTATTAAACTACTTCATGATTCTGAATGGCTGAGCCGCAATAAGGCACTCAATAATTTCTTTTGAAAAAATGTCTAGGCAAAAATTTCCGTTACAGAAGCAGAGAAACACTCCAGAAACATTCAAATTGTTTATTATTTACAAAAGAAATGAATATATTTGTTCAGAAGAAAAATTAACCGAGAATTAAAAGAGTAGTCGAATTGTGTAAATTGGTTGCTTTTTTATTTCTCGCTTTATTTTCTTTCTGAACAAATATATTCATTCCTTTTGTTAATAATAAACACTTAACAAGTTTTTACAGTGATTCTATACTTCTGTATAGCACATTTTTGCCTTCCACTTTTTCAAACCAACTTTGCAGTGCTTAATGTGGCTCGCCATTCGGACCGAGGGGTCGTGGGTTCGAGTTTCTGGCATATCGTTTCATCCTCATACCATGTTAAATCCAATAGTGGTCGCTAATGGTCTAGTAGTTGATGCGAACTTAAATAACAAGAAAGAAAGAAAAAAAGGTGAAAGAACACACGCACTCGAAACTGTCTCCACAAGACCTGTGTTCCAAGTCTGTGAATCATCACGCGCGATTCAAACGATTCAGCGCAACAGAAACTAAAGTCGCTATCAGTGTTTGCAAGACCCAGTTACAGAACAGCCACTCCCACTGACCGTCACCCGCGTTCAATCCACTCGGTTTGTTCCGCGCCGCGATGTTCGCTTTTGGAGGCATTGTGTCTTCGCCACGCCGCCAAGAACGCTGTTTTCGTTAGGGACTAGATACGGAATTGCAACGAGATAGCGACCACGATGCGCAAATTCTTTCAATTGCGAGAAATGAGAACACCGGCACATTATTTGCCGATCCGGTAGCCGAGATCGCTAAGCCAGTAAGGTCCGATTAAATTAAGAAGGTGATTGACAGTTCTGTGTGACGTCAGGGACGCCTCTCCCGTTTCCATGGCAGCTGCCAACCAGAGACACAAAACGTGACGTGTCAGGTCGCTCAGTTGCCTCTGCCGAACACGGGGAACATTTGAGAATCGCACAGTGACTTCCCTGCCGCCACGCCGCCCGCGTTTCTGCCTGTGCTGCGCGCGCAATGTGTACTGTGTTGTGATGAGTTGCGTTGAGGTTAGGCTTTTACACTTTTACACGTATTTTTTGAAGTGTTTGTTTTCGTGTCCCGGTAACACGTGCTCAGTGGTTTGCAACCTGGCAACGTCGCTCCCCTCCACTCCCAAATGTCAATCACCTTCTTAATTCAATCGGACCTTAGTGTCGTAGCGATCTCGGACCGAAGGGTCGAGTCCCGCCTCGAGTATGGTTGTATTTGTGTTCGTCCCTTCACCCCCTACCATCGTGTCATCTTCACCGTTACCATAACGTTAACTCCAATAGTGGTCGCTAATGACCTAGATGTTGATTCGACCTTAAATAGCAAAACAAATAATCACGTCTGCTTTGTAAAGAACTCATAGCCTAGAACCCATTGAACATCGCATCGCATACCTAGCCACCAACTTGTATCATTATTTACCACAAATCCCTTCGCTTGCAACCTTCAGACTCACAAAAACTAACCACACCAGAATAAAAAACAGATATCCCTACAATATATTCCTAAAATCCTTCTCCGAATTCGAACCTGAATAGAGACCCCAGTAGGACATCCTCAACCTTATATTAGATTTAAGTGATAGAAGTAAGTTTTAAACATTAATTAGCATGTAAGCCTTTCAGACATGTATAAAGTGGTTACTTAAACTGAACTATATTCAACCAACATAAATCAATAAAAAAACAACACATTAAATTTTTCTACACATTTGTGTAGATTATTTTCTAAAGGTGAGATAAACTTCTTCATAGAGAAATTGCTGCAGGAATCATGAGACGATTAACATTGGTGTTGAATCAACACTGTTGATACAAATGACCAACATAATTAATTTTTTTGACTCTTTCATTTCACGTAAACACGTCCTTTCCCCTTAATATTAGTGGTGTTACAACAGCACCTGATTTGTCGCATTATTTCAGTTATTTTTTGGAATTTTCGAAATTTCAGGAAGTTCAACGAAAATTAAACCTGAGCCGAGTGTTCTCTGCTCTATCTGCGAAAAAGAAATCGCAGTTGCTTTTAGAATTTGTTTAATAAATTGAATTAACTTCAAAAGGAGACTATGTGGAAACTTCGGATTTTCAAAAACATATACACGATCTTATTTAAAGATCTGTTTTTAAAACAGATTTCATTTGAGAAAAAAACAGACAGTTCGCCGAAAGTGATTCCAGCACCAATTCGTACCGCTCTTTGCTACACACGGGAAAAATGTTTGAAGAAACCATTTGGAACCGTTTTTGAAAAAATAATTTTTTTTAAATTGCCTGTATTTCACGCAAATTATGCGAAAAATACTCGTATTTTCGAAAAATAATATATGACGTTATTTCATGATTTGTCTATTTACAACACGTTTCATTAACAAAAAATTTCCCTCTTCAGTATTTCAGTTGTAGGAAGCTACCGAAAATCCTTTGAACTTTTGCAATGTTCGAAAATTCAGATATTTCGGAGAAAATTATTCTAGCGCGATATTTTAAGCGTTCTTAATTATACACGAGAAAAAGTTTAAATAAAAGAAATAGTACTATTTTTGAGAAAATTTAGAACATGTTGAGTACAGTATCCCTTGATGTAAAGTATCCCCGCTACATGTTTTTAATTAATTTATTTTTTTATTCTGGGCCTCAAGAAAATGTGCGCAGATAATCTCTTTCCCGCACGTCATATACAGTTTTTACTGGTTTTTTACCAAATAAATAAAAAAATAAGCCAGATGGATTGAGGAATATTAATTTTGGTGAAAATTCTGTTTATGGTTTTGCCACGATATAAGAGGGACAGACAAATATTTGCCTCGAAACAATTTTTTAATATTAAAGACCAACACAATGGAATTCTAACTACCCAAAGTGTTAGAAGTAATAATTTGCTGCATACAAGAGCACGAATTATCCACTTCTTCAGGGCCCTAGAGCACGAGTTTTCTGTCGAACTAATACCACTTCCCGCCGCACCTTACACAAGACTTTCTCTTTACTACACAAGAACGCAGTACGAGGGATAGTAAACATCCAGAACAAAAATCACACATGTCGACTCTTACACTCAAAAGTTGATGCCACGTTATTCCGTGAATCTTGTCTTCGAAACGAGAACACGTGTCTTGCGCGTCATGCATTCAGCGATAATTTTAAAGTCGCCCGCCCCGTGATGCACTTGCACTCTAGCGCTAGATAGCGAAACGGGTTCACTGGGGCACGGCCCCTACTCTCCGAAGCAAACACAATGCTATCTCCAGAGAATTCAGCGAACCGCTTTGCAGAGGCGCTAAGTTCATCTTTTAGGCTTTTTGCTAAGCGTAATGTGTCTTTACTGACAGGTATAATTTTCAAAGGGGGTCCGGGGAGTGAATCCACAAATTAAGTTTTCTACTCCGAATGTATAATTCTGCCATTTGATGGTTGCAATCAGTTGCTTAATAATACTAATTACGATACAGGGTCTTGACCAATCACAGAGAAGTGTACAAACCAGGTATTGACAATTAATCATTGGGAATTGTTCTAGTAATCGTAATTTTTCGACTGTGTATATTAAAATTACGTTTAATATATTAGACTTGTCAGTTTTGATATCTTTTCTTATTAGTAATTTTTTAGGTGGAATATCATTTAAACAAATAGAATCGTAAACAAAAGCCATGTGTGTCACGGCAGGGTATGGAGCTGTTCGCTACGCGGCCTTGGCTGAATCCTGCATGTCATCTGCCACGAAATCATTCAATGTAAAAGTTTAACTTTAAAAGTCATAGAAAAAGTATCGTATAAAACTCGATGTAATGTGTATTAATACATTCGTGTGAAGTTTACGATACTCACTCGTATCGTAATATCACACTCGTGTTTTAATACCCCTCATTACCTCGTCGTTTCATACTGTACTATTTTGAATTCCAGTACCTTGAACGAAGAATGATCGTCATTTGCACACGACCTTCGGAAGTTCCCAGGCAGTGCATTTGTCTCAAGGACACGGAGAGGGGGGTTTTCTAGCCATTGTGAATGGGGTCCCACTCGGTAATTGTCCTTTTGTTCATTCTTATGCATTCTCTTTTAAACGCTCTCTATTCGTGGGGTTTCACTGCATAGTCAATTTTCCTTAATTAGTGTTGTTTAAAAAGCTCTACAGCATTACGAAGCTTCATTTGTTCATTCTTAAAATATGTTACGGGCTGACTCATTCCGAGTCTTATGGTAAATGGCGTACTTTCGTTTCTTGTTTGTTCCACTTAATTGCTATATTAGGCTCCTCTATGTAAAACAAACTTCCTTGGAGACGTCTGACGGGGCAACAAGCCGAAAAGAAATGTGGAAATAGAGTGATCAGGATCGTAAAAGGTGATGGCGGTCACCCGTGCCCACTGGCGGATCCAGGGGGGGGTGCATGGGGGCCATAGTCCCCCCCGCCCCAAAAGGCCTAGAGCAGTGTTGTTAAGGTCGAGCCACTAGCTGAAGTCCCCCGGGGCATTTTTTCACAACAATGTATTAGAAGGGAAGAGGCATTCCATCTACTCCCGCCCTGCGCGGAGCCCACGTGTATCTATCCTATTGTATCTCCGCTCCGTCTTGCCTAGCTTCTGTATGCCTGCTCCTATCTGGAAATACCATCTTCCTCTCTAAATTTCTCACTAAAAATGCTTATATTTTTTTAAAATTGGGGTGCCTGCCCCAAAAACTTCACAAACTTTGTAACTAAAATAAATAAATAAATCTACACTAAAAATAAAATACATATTATTTTTCTGAAATTTTATATATTATACCCATACTTTCAATCAGTTACTACATTGTGAAAGTTATTATTTTTCATATTTTTTTCTACTTGTGAAATAATAGAGGGAATTGAAATATAAATATAAATAAAGTGTTTTTAATTGAATTGGAATGCGCTATTTTTTTTAATAAATAGCGACAAACGGAAAGGTGCCATTAACCACTTAGAAAATTATTATATCTCCAAAAATCCGAGATCATACAGTGGATCCTGGCTTGACCAAAGTTTTTCTGTCGTATAAAAATACATGTTTGTTCTATTTTCAACAACCTTCAAAAACTGTTGAAGCACAATTCCTTCCATTCTCTATACTGTTTTAGTTCGATTGTACTTGTCGGGAATCCGTTCCGACGCACGAGTGCCACGACGAAATCGCCTCTCCACGCAGTTCATCACCCCGCCACCAGACACAACGTCATCCCTATTGTAAAAGGGCGGGGTTACTGATACTTTCCTCTCCCAACGCTAGTTGCGCAGATTAATTCGTGGCATGCTGCGGAGCCACGACGCGTGCCACTGCCACGAGAAGAAGACGTTGGCAGCACTGGACTAGTTTTCGTTTACCTCCCTTTTTTGGCAACATTGATTTCAATATTTATTTATATGTAATTATTTAAATATAATAGTGTATAGCATCGTATCTACAGCATACAAATAATACAGGATCCAATATGTTTATTATTTAACAAAACCCAAATGAGCCTCTGCCAGTGCCGCCGTGCGGGCGCGTGTGAGGTGCAGGTGCTCCTGCAACAACACGCTCTTTGCCGCATTGTTGTAGAGTGCGGAAGGGTTGACGGTGGGGAAGGGGAGGGGAGGGGAGGCCCAGGGGCGTCGCTCGAGTGCACGAGGTCGCGACCTCCGCGCCCGCCCGCCCGCACGCCCTCGCCCTTCGCCCTTATCGCCCCCGCCCCCGCCCCCGCACGCCACGCGGGGTGGCCGCGGGGCGGGGGCGCGCCGGGCAGGGCCGGGCCAGGCCGGGCGGGGCGGAGGCGGGGCGGGGCCGGGCGGGGCGAGGAGGACCGGAGCAGGGCGGGGCGGGGCGGAGCGGGTGGGGAGGCGGCGAGGCGGGGGCGAGGCGGGGCGGGCGGGGCGTGGAGGCGCAGGGCGGGGCTGCGGGCGTGTGTCGGAATGCTCCACGTGCGCCCCGGCCTCCAGGAAATGAGGCGTCCGTGACACGCGGCTACTGTTTCCTCACTGGAGCCCCAATGCTCTGACGCAGGCATGCCACATCCATGCCCATCATTTCTATTCAGCCGGGTTTCAAACATACATCTATTGAAGCCCATGTTTTTACGTGTTCTATGTTTGTTTGTGGATGAAATATGCACACAATCGCAATTGTGTACAAGTTAAAATATAAAATAATAACTTATGGTACCACTGTCTATGTGCTCCAACTGTTAGAGGTCGTTAGGTCTCAAGGTACTGGGCCTAATGACAGATGGCCTAATTTTAAAACTGTAATGTCAGGTCTATAAAAACACGCCTAATAAAAATTCGGTCACTTTTTTAAAATGTCTAATAAACTTACGTCTACCGCACAGGAATGTTGAATGTAGTATGCTGTAACAGAAATGTAATTCACATATCATTACGTCAGTATGTTATAGTCTGAAATAAAATCACAATAGGAATGATTTAATTCAGGAAGTACGTAATGTACATAAATGATACATGATAAAATATTCAGTCTATAGCTTCAGTCTATATTCAGTTAATCTTCAGTCTATATTTAATTGACATTGTTAAAATACAGATCTTTGGTTCTCAGGCGTTAAAAAATAAGGAAATAGAAACTTTGCTATTACACCTCCGTATATATGTTAGACCTTCGACGTTTATATCTGTTAGACCTTATTAATTGAACCTTCTAATTATAGACCTCTTTTGGTATTAGATCTGTCGCATTAGACCTAGTTCCCAGTAGACCTAACGAGTATTGGACCTTTTGTCCGTGAACCTAAAGACCTGAAACCGTTCCAACCAAACGAACGTCATTTAACTCTCCGCCGCCCGAGATGATCTGGCACTTCTGTCTTTTCTCGCATTTCGCACATGCACAGGCGTTTTATTAACCTCGTTTTCAATTACGTTTTAATTATAAATTAACAATGGCGCTGAAAAATTAAATTTTGTTTCGCAAGAATTTACTGTTCGAGATCACTGAACCAACTTCAAAACATCGATTGTTTTTGGTCCATGTATTGTAACCATCGCAGTTTTCATTTTAATCACCAATATTTTGTTGTCGATGTCACATTACTAATGGCCACGATGAGTGAAGGGAAGTTTCGGAAAATGGCGCGTACAATGTACACTGTAAAAAGTATTTTCTGAAATAAACAATAATTATTATTAATTATTATTATTATTATTATTATTATTATTACGATTTTATTACTTTTAACAAAAGGAATGACATACCTGCATGCCTGGACAACATGAAGACAGTGTCGTGTATTGTCTTTCTGTGGACGCGGGGGCTCTAGGATTAGGTTGTGTTAAAAACCTACAAGGGAAAACAAAGATGATGACAGTGAAGACTTTTGTTATTTTTCGTTGATGCTGACAGACTTGTTCGCTCCCAAAGGACTTCATGGTATGTTTGAGTATGGCCACGGATCCCTTTTGAGCTGTCTGTGCGTTATATACCCTTCGCGGTTCCTTCCTGTTGTCTCTTCCCTTCTGGCGAATACACAAGTGGGAGGAACGAAATCTATTATTTCGTTTTCACTTATACCATTTCAAGATTCAAATGGGAGTCCGAAATAGCTCATTGAAGAGACAGCGTCGCGAGTAAAATACATTCGTAGTCGTATCGGGCGCAGTAAGATTACAAAAAGAAGATCGTTTCCTTCCTTCGGGTCAAAGGGCCAAGACGCGTTTCGTCGCCACTCGATCGTTAGAACTCTTGTAAAGCCTTTAGTGCATAAACAAATATTTGGCGTTCATATTTCAGTAAAAATAAATGACTTTTGCCTGCCTATTTTAGGTATAATTAATGCCGTTCTGCCTGCCTGTTTTAGGTAAAAATAAATGCCTTTTTAATGCCTATTTTAGGTGAAATGAATGCCTTTTTGCCAGCTTATTTTTGGGTGAAATTAATGCCTGAACTTGCGGGCTCTAGCTACGATATATGGTCGGTGCTCGAGACCTCAAAGCAGTGGTGCTACATTAGCACACACATTTTCATACTACTGCTTGTTTCGCGGGCGATCGCCCCTTCGCCCGGGGGCGCGGCAGCGACGGCGATGTTCGGAAGGCGTCGGCGTTTCTATAAAAACCTCCATGTACGAGGGTTGCACCAAAAGTAAGGTTCCCAATGAGCTACAGCCTCAAGGGAAGGTACTAGGCTGAATCCGACAACAGTGCCGCGCGCAGTGGTTCCCCCAATCTCAATCCCGCCCGTCCGCGATTCGCTTCGTCGCTCAGTGTTCGCTTGGCAGCCGTCAGAGATGGGAGTGTCGATCGCCGCTCCCGCCAAGTGCGAGGTTCGAGCAGTAATCCGGTTTCTCCACGCAAGGAAGTTACCGCAATCCAGAATCACCGGAGAGGACGACTGACGGAGGGAGAAGTGCTTCTTCAAGACAACGCTCGAACCCACGTCGCTCGTCCAACACAAGAGCTTTTGAAGAAATTTGGGTGGACCGTTATGCCCCATCCCCAGTACAAACCGGACTTAGCCCCCAGCGATTATCACCTCGTCCCCAGGCTAAAGGATCAATTAAGTGACAAACACTTCAAGAGCAACGGTGAAGTCCGAGCAGAGGTCAGACGCTTCCTCAACGGATTGGCGGGAGACTCTTCGACTTATGAATACAAAAACTGGACCACCGTCTTCAAAAGTGTGTCGAAAAAAATGGAGACTATGTTGAAAAATAAACAACAATGTAAGCTTTTCAACAATGTATAAATTAATAACAATAAATAATGTTTTCTATTTGTAAAAAAATATGGGAACCTTCCTTTTGGTACAACCCTCGTATTAACACCGATATTTTTTAAACATCGGTAGTTTGTGATAGTTTTTTTTCGATGTATTGTTTCGAAATGAAAAATTCCCTTGGTCACAAAACTGTATAAGTTAACTTATGAAATAATAAATGATGGTAACACCGTTACTTCGTGTGTTGGAACCAAAAGAACGCTGTTTTTACTACCTTCACCGACAAAACTCTTTCCCCCGAGATGACCTTCACGCCGATGTATTTCCTCTTTCTTCGTATTCATTTCGCACGTTGAGAAGTGGTCAACAAATCCGCTATGGGCGTAGGGGCTGGTCCTTTTTCTCCTAGTATTATTTATGAATTGATAAACATGAACACTGTCAAATTAAATTTGGTTGCACATGAATTTAATGTTGTAGGTTATTAAACCAGGTTGAAAACATCGATGTTGAGAAAGATCGATGGTTTTAGTTGATGCATTGTTCTTCTTCTTTTGTTTGGATCATCAAGAGACCACGCACCAATTTCATTGCTTCTTCCTTTGTCCTTCTTTCTTCTTCCTCCAGTACTCTTTCATCTTCTCGCTGTGTATCACTTCTCTCTCCTCGGACCATTTTGATCCTGTCTTCTTTTCCTTCCTACCCTGGAATCTTTCCATTTCTAACACTTTCTTCTTAAACATCTCTCTTTCTGCTGCTTCTCTTTCACTTATATTGTTTCTTTCTAAATCTTCCCTAACTTCTTGCATCCAGGCTATTGTCGACTTCTTGTCCCAAAAGTATTTAAAAATCTGCTTGGTTAATCTGTGGTCGTCCATTCTGAATAAATGTCTAAAAAATAGCAGTCGCCTCTTCCGTAATGTTTCGGTTATGTTCTCTATAGTACGATAATCTTCTTCATTACTTCTTAATTTCCATACCTCTGTGTTTCTTATCGGACCGACGATTTTGCGAATAATTCTTCTTTCTAGGACTTCAACTTTATGCAATTTGTAGTTCAGTACTAAGCATTCACGTGCATAAAGACTTTCTGGTTTTACTACTCTTTTGTAGTGATGTATTTTCAAGTTTTTAGATAGTGACTTTTTGTTGTAAATGTTTCTAGTAATGCCATATGCTCTCTCCATTTTGTGTACCCTTTCTTCTACAGTTGATGCATCATTAATATTGATGTTGATGTATTAATTTTGAACATCGATGTTTTGTTATCGATGTCGCATCACTACTTCCAACTGGAGACGCAACATCCATGTTGATGTTTTGAAAGCAACGATGTTTCTATAAAAACGCCGATGTTTTTAGGTTTTTATGTTTTATTTAAGGATGAAGAATTTTCATTATGACAATTTTGTAAAAGTTAAAGTATGAAATAATAACTGATTTTGTACAGCTTTTATCTAGGACAATCCCTCTCCCGGGATATGCAGATACTCTTGTATTTCTATCGTCTTTCATAATATTTTTTATATGGAAAGCCGTTTCATAATTTTACTAGCTGACGTTCCCGCGTTGCCGGGGTATTTTGTACAATAATTTATTAGGCAGGAAGAGGCATTCCATCTACTCCCGCCCTGCCGCGGAGCCTACGTGTATCTATCCTATTGTATCCCCTCCCTTGCCTAGCATTTTGTCTGCCTGCTTCTGTCTGGAAATACCCTGTCTTCCTCACTAAAATTCTCACTACAAACGCTTATTTTTTTAAAATTGGGGTTCCCGCCCCCCAAACGTCACTCACTTTGTACCTAAAATTAATAAATAAATCTACACTACAAATAAAATACATATTATTTTTGTGGAATTTTATATATTGTATCCATACTTTCAATCAGTTGCTACATTATGAAACTTATTTTTTTTCATATTTTTTCTACTCGTGTATTAATAGAGGCAATTGAAATATAAATAAAGTGTTTTTAATTGAATTGCAATGCACTTTTAAGGGTCCTTAATAAATAGCGACAAAGGGAAAGGTGCCATTAACCACTTAGAGAGTTATAATATCTCCAAAAATCCGAGATCATACAGTGGATCCCGGCTTTCCCAAAATTTTTCTGTTATATAAAAACACCTCTTCGTTCTATTTTCTTCAACCTTGAAAAACTGTGTTGACACACATTCAATTGCTTCAATTTCTCTTCACTGTTTTACTTCGATTGTACTTCTTCTTGCCGAACTTACCATCATCAACATCATTAACCATTCCTTCACCACCCAAAGGTACGCTTTCTTCACTATAATAAAATACTTCCCTCCAAAAATGCATCCATCCGTGACAGTTTAAGCATAATACGTAAATCATTCATAATACACTTCATGTTCACGCGTGAAAGTAGCAAATACTTAATGATCACGCTTAATGTACTGCAACTAAATCAAGAACTATTGCATGTAGAACATGCGTGCGATCATTCCTTTTACCGTCAATATCAAATATTCATCAGCAAAGAGGCGTTTTCCAAACATTTCATACTTCTCTCTTGTATACAATACATTCACGCCTAGACGCAATTAAAACCAATATCTAAGTAACTTTCATAAACAGAGAGAAGAAAAACTCAGAATAATTTCGGTTTAGACAAATGGCAGTAATAAACAAACAGTCCTCTAAATACACAATTCTGTGCATTGATGAACTCAATCGTAGATCACAGTCGTCATCCTCTGGTTTTGCGCAGCTAAACAATTTTACATTGATGCATTCTTGAATCTGTGATGTAATATTACACGAAAAAATCCAGAAGAGTAATTATTTTGTAAATATATTAAGGTTTATGGTAGTAAATCATAGTACTCCTGATATTTAACACGTTGCCACCCATGAATTTTCTGTCCATAGAGCACGTATTGATGATTAGAGCCTTGTAGATTTTGATAATTACGTTTTATTGCTATTGAGATCCTCCAATCCCTTGATGGTGGCCTTCGGAGTGGCGCCAGTGGCTGACAGCACTATGGGTTTAATCTCGGCACGTGTCGGAGCGCGTTCGGCCTTCGCAATGTGGAGCAGTTCTCTATACTTTTCAACCTCGTCTGGGAGGTTGTCAGGATGCTATTAGTGTTTAAGACAGCGAAGTCTATAAACCCGATCTTCTTCGTTTTCTTATTCCAAATTATTATTATTATTATTATTATTATTATTATTATTTTGCTATTTCACAGTTCTGTCTCTGGATAAAATCTCAGGATTGAGGTAACCGTTCGGGCTCTTGCCAAGTAACGGCCCTTTTCGATGTCGAAGCAGGATTACATGTATTAGGCATGAGTAATACTATTGTTGAGGAACTTTCTGACTATTGCGCAAGTATTGAGGATGACAACTTTCTGTAACGTCTTTGGCATTTTCAACTGTAGTTGTTATTATTATTATTCCTCATTATCACCGCTAAAGATGTCGTGTGTCGGCTGAACATAAAATCTACTCCAGGTTGCAACCAGCTAAGGAGCAGATCTAGAGACTGTCGGTTCCTCTACAATACTGTCCGGCATACTCTACAATGCGCGACTGTCCGGCATAGAAAAGGCATAATTCTCAAGTGCCACCGCCAAATTCCTGTGACATTTTCGGTCATTTCTCCCACGGAGAACGTCTATCTTTGTGTACGCGCGCTACTCGAAACCGGTTACATTCATCTCGCACGGCGGAAGTCAGACAACTGATTTCAAGTTGCTCTCTGTGCTAATAGAGACGCTCACAGAGCCATCTGGTGTTGTGAACTCACCCAACTCCACCTAGACATGTTTAGGTGGTGTTGACTCACCCTACTGCAGCATTTTTTCACTTAAGAAATGAAATTGTGGGATTCGATAACATTTCTTTTAGAAAAGAAACAATTGCCACGACTTCTGCCCCAGTCCTCGTGTATTTATTATTTGTTCTATATTATGTACATTTTCTATATTACGTTGTAATTTTGTGTGTGAATTACCAAAATATTTAATTTGTATTAATATATTCGGACATTAATTTCATTGGCCTAATTTTATGGCAAGTGTCCATCACAGATACCTTCACCTCCCGCCCACCCGGTTCTGGCTTTGATTTCCAAATCCTTCAATGATGCTTTATCTTTACGTGGTGAGGCTCAGGCCTTGAGGCGTGCTCTTCAACTTGCCCACTCAAACTTCGCAACGCCCCTTTCACCGTCCGGCAGACAAAAGTATCACTCGGGCGATGAAACAGGCGGTTTGAATTTTGCTCAGAGGCTTCGTTTAGGATTGAGGATTTTTACATGCAGTAAACATGGCACACGTGGGACATGTAGTGTGTACACCGTGCTCCCCAGCACTTGTACTTTATTAGGGGAGCCAAGTCCCAGGGAGGGCTCCTGGGCTTTAGCGTCTCTCCGCACCCTCCTTGGGTGTACAAGGACAGCGTCGGACTAACATCCGGATCTGTCCGGAACGCAGTTAGCCCTCTCGGTAACCTCCCCATACAATGCCTGGGTCTAAGGCCAGCTCAGAGCTACAAGCTATCCGGGCTAGTACCGGAGTCAGTGTTGCCTGTATGACAACGCGCCACTCACATGCGCCGGGACACCAAGTCACTACTCTATACACAGAGTATTGGGCCACTGCCACGATGAATCCGAAAGCCCGTCAGAGGACCACCCGGACTAGGTCCGAGGGGCTGCCGGCCCTCTTCCCGTCTCCCCACTTTTAGGCTCTCGACCTGGGTTGGGCCGTAACCAAGGCAACCTGATGGTAGGTAGTTTCCCGCCGGACTTCAGTGTGTGGATTCCAGAGTACCCCGAAAGGTCTCCTTCACCCCATCCTGCCGTGAGGTCGACGCGCCAGGGGCCCGACTGGTGGGTGGCCGGGTTGAACCGTCAACCAGGAGCCTAGCATCGCCTACTGACTGCCTCCACCTCGAGACTAACGGCGTGAGTGCCGCCGTGAAACGAAGGGTCTGAGTGATCGTCTCCAACTCTTCACCAGAGATCGAGCTCACCAACGTGCTCACGATCCCCCCCTGTGGGGGCAACGTGGTGCAGATGGCTTTACGTTACCTCCGCAGGAGGGCATAGGGAGGATGTGTTCGCCCTTAAAAATGCACGTCTTCCTCCGAATTTGAACCCTCCGACCCAGGCACAACAGGCCGAGGCGCTAGCCGTTACTTTTTATTTTTATTTATTTGTCAAAAAAAAAACCAGTAAAAACTGTATATGACGTGTGGGGAAAGAAATTTATCTGCGCACATTTTCTTGAGGGCCAGAATTTTATTAAAAAAACAAAAAGAAACGAAAAAATGAATTTAGAAAATAATTATTTTAGAAAAATAAAGATATTTGAAAAATGTTTTTTCCCGAGTTATAGAAAATCAATTTCAACTGTAAATGAACTTCAAGCAAAAGGAGTGCTCAACAAAACGTGCGCACAGTGAAGCTACATTTACGTCCAGAAGCAAAACAAGGGGCCATCTCAGCATTTGCTCAATGGATCAGGGAAACTGGACAAAAACCTGATCGAGATGGGGGTCATTGAACCGGAAGCTGAAGTACATTACTTGTTACAGGGGTATTAAATATTTTTTTAAATGAAAACAATGCAAACATAAACTAATTCATTATATATCTTTGTTTTGTTACATTAAACATTATTTTTCTTTTTCACGATCAGTATAGTCTCTAATTGTATAGAAACAGTTTTGCAGCAGAAAAGATTTTACTTTTAACTTAAATTTGTGTACCGACTTTAATTGTTTTATGTCATCTGGCAATGCGTTGTAAATTAACGTACATGTATTGTATGTTGATTTCTTGTACTGAGCTGTTGATACAGACACTAGATGCACGTGATTTCTACGGCGTGTGTTGTAATTATAAATATCAATATTGCATGAAAAATAATACTTTCGAGTGGGCACTCCAGTTCTTGCCTTAGTTCTGCTTTGAGACAATTGCCGGTGATGCAATTCATACAAAACAAAAACGAACTAGGTTTCGAAAACACTATGAGCGCACTCCAGTACTTTCAACAAGAACTATTGTTAGTACGCATTTTACTCTAGATCATTTCGTGATCTTAGTTGTTATTGCTGATACTAGTAGTCATAACGAAATAAAATTATTTTCTTTCCAAATATTCACTACCATGTTTTTTATTGCAATAATGAAAGATCTGATATGTTCTCTCTCGTATAAAAACGTATATACGGAGTGATATAGTATGAAGTAATTAAATAAGCAATGTAAAGAAAGTTTTGGAAAACTGCAAAAAAACACAATTTTTTTACAGAAAAACTCGTAATGTCGGGTCCTGATGAAATCAAAGGGGATAAATCATGTTCCAGAATGTAGTAAACTACTTCTAAAGTGGTGGTGGTAGTAGATATATTGTGGTAATCCATAATGGGAGATAAGGCATAATCATCCACAACAATAATAGTTATATTTATCATAACATGCCCAAAGTCAACTTTCGGGAAAATTATTTTGTGTCTTCAGTGGGTCTCTAACAGAGACAAGGAAAAATGAGAGATCAACATAAATAAGTTTTATCATTTTGCTTCTTTATGTTGATCTCTCATTTTCCTTTTTTTTTTGTGTTAGAGACCCACTGAAGATACAAAATTGTTTTCCCGAAAGTTGACTTTGGGCATGTTGTAATCAATAAATATTATAACTTATTGTTATGGATGATTATCCCTTATCTCCCATTACATCTTCTAACACGTGTAGTCGAATTTCACGATTTGTGGATCCTTGACACCGAAAAATTGGTTTACGGCAAAACGTCGTCTACCAGACTGTCCGTCCATTGTGAACAGCACTATAGTGAGATTTTTACAACTTTGCCCCTCAAGGCCCGTCTTCACGATGGAATATGTCACGGTATTTCGCGTCTTTCTCTGCCGTGCCGCTAGATGTCGCATGATCTCGACCGTATCAAACAGTGTTTGCGATCATGCGACGTCTAGCGGCACGAGGGAGAAAGTCAGCGCGAAATGCAGCGTGATATTCCATCGTGGCCATAAGGGCTTGAGGGGCAGAGTTAGAAAAATAGCTGCTCTAAACTATTGATGTGAATGGTTTATTTTCAAAATGGATGTAATCCGATCGATGTGGCCCGTCTCGAAGGCCCGCGATTTTCATTCTCTACACTTTGGAGGTAAATGAATCCCCTGAGATATTGTATATAATATACGTATGAGGCCGAAGGTCTCAAAGAACGTTTCTCACACCGTAATCTACGGGATGAAACCTTCTTGAACATTCTATTACATTTTTTGCTCGTCCGGAGCTTCCCGATATTACCTCACCTGCTCAGAGACGTGCAGAATCTGCAAGTAAATGTGAATGACGGGGACAGAGAGCGGCAGAGACAGACAAGAACAGGGTGAAGGGGAGGGAGAGACAGTGAGAAAGGGAGATGGGAGGGAAAAGAGGGAGATGAAGGGCAGAACAATGTCTGCCGGGTTTTCCTAGTCCTCTTTAAAAAGAGGGCATATCTCCGATTATCACTGTTAACTCAAGTCACAGTATGACTTGCGCTTCTTTTAATCTTGATTTGCTTTAGCATTGTTATTATTTTCATACTCAAATTTTTACGAAGAAAGATACAGCTTTAATTGTTGCAGCTAATTTGTTTCACAAGATACTTTGTATCGTTAAACGTTGTGTCTTTTAATAAATTTATGCCAATAAAATAATTATGTTTCGAAATAATACTCAGTTTCATTGTCTTTCATATGAGAAGATACCAGTGTCATATAAAAATATACTACATACTCGTATAGACACTCAAGTTCAGTTTCCTTTTTAACTAATTATTATTTCAGATAAATATTTTGACAATCACTTTCTACCTTTTTCGGCACTATTTGAGATGAATGGTTTTGATGGATGGGTGATGTTATTTGAATGATGATGAGATGAAGGAGAAAGAGAGTATCCCACTTTGCCCATCACAAAATCCTCATCTCATAGATCGACGGGATTTGAACCAAGTACCCAAAGGTAGAAGATCTATTAATCGCACAACTTTTCTTGAACAATGGCCTTGCTTCCCCCTCTCTGGCACAATAAACAGTTGACGCCAGAAGCTCGCAGCGAGCACTGATGACGACATTCCAAAAACATCTTTACTGTCGAAAAACAGAAAGAATTTTCTGTCGAAAACGAAAACTTCTGTCCGTGATTTTCTCCAAAAAATGTAAAGAAATGACCGAGGCAGGTAAAGATACATCATAGGAGATACCTCGAACTTCTGAAAAAGTTAGAACGCAAACTATTGAGAAAGTTTCGAAGACATGACTAATTATTCAGAGATTGGCAATGCTTTATAAAATCTGGTGGTCGGTTTCGTAACTAATACCCCCACTCCACCCGCATTTCTTCAATCCATCGTTCAAGAAAAGTTGCGCGAGTGATACCTTTTCAGTCCTGAGGTGCAACGCAAAATTCGATAACAGTTCTTTCATATGAATGTCACCAGAACCTCCTTCATAGCATTCGAATGGAAAGTTATATGCAAGGCCCTACACACCAATGTTTTTCTTCGCAGGGGGGGGGGTCGTGACTGCGTAGGTGGGCAGGATCTCTGGTGAAGAGTTGGAGACGATCACCCGGACCCTCAGTTTCCGGTGGCACTCACGTCGTTAGCCTCAAGGTGGAGGCAGTGAGTAGACGAGAACGCTAAGCTGCTGGTTGACGGTTCAACCCGGCGACCCACCAGTTAGGCTCCTGGTGTGTCGACCTCATGGCTGGATTGGGTGAAGCAGACCCCACGGGGTAGATTGGAATCCACAAATAGAAGTCCGGCAGACATATTACCAACCGTGAGGTTGCCTTGGTTACAGCCCAACCCAGGTCGAGAGCCTAAAAGTGGGGAGACGGGAAGAGGACCGGGGGCCCCACGAGTGGTCCTCTGACGGGCTTTCGGCTTTGTCGTGGCAGTGGCCCGATACTCTGGGCATAGAGGAGGGACTTGGTGTCCCGGCGCATGTGAGTGGGGCGTTGTCCTACGGCAATATTGATTCCCGCACTATCCGGATAGCTAGTAGCTCTGAGCGGGCAGGGCGGCCCACCACCCAGGCGTTGAATGCGGTGAGAGCCAACTGGGTTCCGGCCGAATGCGGTTACCTGCCTGCCGACGTTCTTGTACTTCCTCGGGGGGTAGGGTAAGAGCTAATGCTGAGGGACTTGTCCGTCCGGTAGAACAAGCAAAGCGTGGAGTTGTAGCCACAAGACTCCACCGATGCTCGGGGGGCCCAGCGCGCAACGAAGGTCGAACGTCGCGTCGTCCGCCATGATAGCAGAGGCGCGCGAGCTGAGCGAACAGATAAGGCGCTTCGAAATAAATGCTGCAAAAAACATTAAGTTAGCTGTACCATCAAGAAGAAGCTGTAATAAAAAGTAACTTTGTTTTCATTGGATCAATGAAATTCCTCCACCTAGTTCAGAGATCACATTTTCTTTTCTTATACAGAGCATTAAGTGACAAATCTCAACTGCAAAACTACTTGTTAGAAAGTTAAGTTCTTTTGGTTTTAGTTTATATAAACGTTTATTGCCACAAGAATATACATTTCATAATGAAGTATGATGGACAGGAATAAGGAATCTGTCAGTTTTTACAAATTTTCCTACAAGCACATCAACTGATTATACATAAGTTTAAGAACGAAAATTGGATACTAGTGAGTAGTTTCAATTATTATTATAACACTTCACGACAAAATTGAAAAAAATAAGTATGTCATTAAAATGAAAAATAAATTATTACAAATATTATTACCAATAGTAAATAATAATTACAGTAAACTTTTTCTTCTGGGAAGGATTTAAATAAACATGACAGGGTAAAAATATGGTGTTTCTTTGACAAATATCAATTCTATTTATTGGTTCATGAAGGTGATTGGCTTTGTGCAATGCTGCCTTATTAATTTTTATCTAATATACTATCGTGACATTCTAGTAAGTGGTAAAGCTCGATTTTGACATACAAACTTACAGTTTTCTTTACAATTTTTATAACCATGATTTTCTGGAAATCCTTCATCTAACATATGATCATGAAGATCACTGAATATTTTTTTCTACTAGCACAGCCTGTAACACTGTGCTTCAATGCCATAACTTCTTTTTTCTTTTGGAGATATATTCAGTTTCAATAAATGTCTCAACGCCTTCTCTGTTTGCAAGTGAATATTAACCGCTTCTTCACGTAGAATACGAAGTCCTCCATAATTTTTTCTCAAAACAAACAGAAAAGAGCGCTGACCCACATTATTGTCCCCTGGACATCCCTTCGCAGCACATGCAACACTTTGTTTTTGTAATTAGTTGCTTTGTCACAAAGCCACTGATGTGGACTATGAAATCTTCAGAATACTCAGATATCTGAGATTCAACATACTTGGGTGTGAGCGCTAAGTCAAAAGAATACTTTTAGTGGGTTGTTTATGTTATTGCATAAACATAAAAGTAATAATCCACTAACCAGGAGCGCACTTGGCACACGGGCGACACCTAGCGGCCGAACTAAGAACTAAATCTGTACAGTGGCGCTCCGAGGCAAAGCTTGTTGTTCACGGGAACTACGGCCACTTGACTGTTGTAAGCAGCTCTGTGCATTAACACATCGTATTACGGGACTTCTCAATTATCGGCAACCAATTATCAAATGCTTTTTTTTGCTCATTGTGTACGTCGTGAAAATTGGTGTTAAGAGCATGTAGATATGATAATTTCTGATTTGCAGACGATGGAATGCAACAAAATCGTATCTGTTTTGTTCTTCGATTAATATGAGTTATTAAATTTGTAGTTTATTTGATTTAAAGTCTGTTACTGACACCAGTATGAATTGTTTTCTTAAAAAATGTAACACTTGGATATGTTTTTTTTTCTTTTTAGGCAATCAAAGTACATTTTTTTCAAAAAGTGCTTCATTTTTTACATATTTTTAATCATCGGGGTTTCGCGAAATACTTTTTCCGCATCGTCAGGTGTGAAGAAAATTCATAGAAATTCATTTATTTCTGAAAATGGAATTGAATTTTGATATTGTGGTTTAATATGAAAGTATCAAAAATAAAATTGGGAAGTAACGAGACCTGATGATGTTTAAATATATTACACGAAACGTCGTGTTCAAATACATTTGAAAAAGAAAACATTTTTTGAAAAAAAATGACTTTGTCCAAAAGGAAAACAAATGCGTTATTCGTAATTTTTATCTCATTATGGGTCTTCATATCAGATACGGTTACATGAAGATTAAGATTATTTGAATAACAAGATATAGTAGCATGTTGCTGGAATAATAAACTCCATTTAATTGATATAAAACGTAGCAGTCCATACATTCAACTACAGTTTTAGTAGAGCTATATTTCATATAGTTCATGAAATCCCCTAGTCCAAGCAGTATTCCATATGCGCAATTAATCCGTTGAATTCCAGGAAAATTAAAATAACCAACAAGAATAATGACCTGAGATGTCACTAAATTACTAGTATCAGTTGAAGTTTCAGAATATGACTCCTATAAATGAGGAGAGCTTCTTTGGAGGAATTTGCACAGGATGAAGAATAATTGAATATGAGCACGTTTTTAACAAAACGAGTGTTTAAAGTTCACACAGAACGAATGAAGCAATACATTGACGCAAGAAAACTCAGAATTCTTAAAATAATTTGAATAATAATAATATAATAACAACAACAACTTGTGATCAAAACGTCGTAACCAAGGAGGCAGAGAAACGTCTTAAATACAAGAGTTTGGAAATGGAGATCAGCCGAATGTGAGTTGTAAAAGCACAGGTCGTACCGATAGTTTTAGGAGCTCCGGGATTTCTTCCGCAAAATTTGTGTAAGAACTTGGCTAAACTTCCAGGTCATTCAAAGGACTGGGAAGTGCAAGAAATTGCTTTATTTGGCACAGCTCACATTTTGCGCAAAGTATTGTAGAGTAGGGTGTCCCTTATTTTCCGACTTTCAAATTTTTGACCGCTCACCCTCCAATTTTGTTCCAATGAACTTAAAACATGCCTATACAAAAATTTTTTGAGATCGGAGTATTCTAACCCGTGCCGACTTGAGCGCGAATTCGCATGACGGACATGTCCAGAGCATGAATTTTAATCGATCGTATTACTCGTGTTCACAGGTTGCTAATCTAACAGTGTCATATGCAGTGCCGAAGAACGTGTGTTTTTATTAGGAGATAATATTAACTATTAATATAAAACGGCAAATAAACGGACACAATTGCGTATCAGTCAAGTGCTTGATGTTTTATTTCACAACATGTGGGAAGTAAAATGAACAGTTAGGACAAGCGCTAAACTTGTGGTTGGTGAGATAATGATATTTTGCGAGAAAGCAAGAATTTCAATAAGAGCTAATCAGCATTGTTCGCAAAAACTTACTAACTTGTACTATTCGGAGTGAAGAAAATTACAAAAAACGTAAACAAGTGTGAAGATATTTTTAAGCATCGTGAAGATGAGTTTAGAAATAAATTGAACAATCTATTTGATATTGCACATCCGAATGCTTTACAAATGATTATGTTGGAAGAAGGAAGAAAGGATGTTTTATTTCGGCAGAGAGAGCCAGGATGTAAAAGTTATCTTGAAGGACTGGACGAACATTTTGCGGATAAAGAAGAAAGGGCGAGACAAAGAACATAACAAGAAGAAAAAAGATTACAAATTCTTTGATGTGATACAAATGCATCAAAAACTTGTCGTCTTGAAAGAGTATACGTCTTTCTTGAAGAAAATTTGGACAGAGCATTGTTCTTTCCGTGCCGTCATTACATATATAAAAACCTATTTTATAATGTGTATTTGAATGTAAAATACATAATGTAGTAAGCAATTCTAACACCACTTTTTTAGCATTTACAAGAAGTTAAAAAAGATTTAACGCCATTAATTTTCAAAGTCGCAAAGAGAATATGGGAATATTCTTTAATGAGTCCGATTTTAAAGAAATGTTGAACTTCTATGAAAGTAACAAACTAAAGATACATCTTCCCGGGCATTGCATCGAACTGAACATAGATGGCAAAAAATATTTAATATTTAAAATGTTTCTGCTCAGATAAGATTCTAAACTATCTTGTGTAGTTAAAAATTCCTTAAATAATGTCTCTCTCTTGATCGTAACTTTATGTCAAACTGTGGCTTTAGGGAAGTGCAGCTGTAAAAGTTCCTTATCAGGGTACTTTATAAAAACTTGTAAAATTGCATGAAAAGATAGATTCCACAATTTCAAAAGCAAGTTTAAAACAATTTAGACACCATATGTAGTATTTATTAGAAGAATTGTCTGTCGTACTCTCTGATGAAGCAGACGTACAAATAAAAATCAAAGTGGTAGCAAGTTTAGACTGAGAAAATCTACACATGAAAGAGAATTCCTTTTTGAAAAGAATTGAATGAATAACATGGCAAGCTCAATTGTACACTGATGACCGTTCTTTAATTATTAATTCGTTAATAAACAATACATCTTATTCAATTTAATCTTCATTTCAATGAAAACAAGCCGACCCTATATTAATCAATAGCAGATACCTGTTCTCTTGCCTGAAGATGGGTATTAGTTTTATTCAAAACTGTCCTTTAACCTGGAAAAGCAACTTCATATTTAGAAGCTAAAAGGTTATTTATAAAGATGAAAAGCTGTGAATGACTGCTCGGAAAGACCTGTTGAATCAATGCAAGATTTTCATGGACTACTGAATGTAGATGAGGAGCAAAAGCAATTTTTGTTGAGTTGTTCAAGAACATCGTTCACTGTAATCATATTGCAAGAAAGAAACACTGAAAAAAAGTACCCATAATAAAAGTTGAAACCAAAACAAAGTCTAAAGAATGTAAATGAATTAAATTATAATATAAATTATATATTAAAAATGTATCAATAGTTTTCCATTGACTTAACCCAGCAAAACCAATAATCCCTAACATTCAAATTTCGCGCTCAAGTCGGCACGGGTTAATATCGAGATGAAATTTTATTTTTGAGTAAATTGGACCCAATAGAAAATATTTAGGGGGTGAGCCCAAAAAAATTTGCAAAAATAATTATTTGGGCAATATAAGGGACACCCTATTATAGAGGCACCGACAGTCCCTCGATCTACTCCTTAGGTAGCGGATTGCAACCTGGGGTAGATTTTATACTCAGCCGACTCATAACATCTGTAGTCGTGATATGGTGAAACAATAATAATAATAATAATAATAATAATAGTAATAATATTGAAATTGTTGTTAGTTCTTCCTGTTGATCCTGGGAGTATGTAGTAGATTCTATATGGTCCTTACACACTTCATCATACCATCTAAGTATCTACTAAATAATAATAATAACGATGAACCAGACGCGACGAGAGTGACGTTGAAATGCCTTGCGCAACAATGGTCGCGTGCGAAGTGGAGTGTGGGCCCTCGGCCCATTGCGCTCACCGCTCGCGACAGCGGAATGCCCATGGCGCGCTCGAACGCGGCTGCTCTCATCCCTTTTCCCTGGTTGCTCCCATCAGCAGCAGATAAACACCGGAGCAGTGCAACCAGGAGAGGTGGCTCAGGGGATCTCACTCACCTACAGGTCCTACATTTCCACTCCCGGCGGTGGCACGATTTTCGACAATGGCTGTACAGCAAGGTCGAATTCAGCCGCTGTCTGGAGGAGAATTCTGGCGGCCGGCTTCTCTGATCGGTAGTTTTCCTTGGTATCTCCCATCAACACCAGTCAAAGGCCAAAGCAGTACTCTAACCACACGGGCCACGGACCGCGCGCCATCTTTTCTTCCTCTTCCTTGTCCTATCCTCACAGCTTACACACACACATTTTCACTAACATACACTACACTACCACACATGCCGGGAGACCCGTTGGAGCTTAGAGCTTGTCCCGCTGGGGCGGTACCTCGCTGCTAGGAGATACCTGTTTGGGAAAAACTCACAAATCGACTTGTAGGTCGGCGCTGGATCTGGCCATTCAGCCGAGAGAGATCACACTCACCTCCCGCGATTCCACATGTACTACATCTACGGCACTGCCTGCTTTAATACTTGACGCGCCCGGCACCACTAGCAATCAATCCACCATTAACACACGAACGAAATCCTTTTAAGGTGCATGTTGGGCGTAACGTTTTGGGAGAGCATGGAACCTCTCTACTGGGAATTGCCTCCAGGAAAGCTGTAAGCCCTGGTGGATCTTTTAGCAGCCCACAGACGGCAGCTGGAAAGAGGATGGCGCTAGGCCAACCTCAAGACAATATGAATATATTTCGTAGTACGAGAAAGTTTGTGCCATTATATAGGCCGACAAGTTGTCAATTTTTATTTTCTCGTCCTTATTTGTTAAGTAGAGAAAGTAACGTAATGGTCCGCCAGAAAATGGCGAATTTTTGTCTGAAAAACTGATGCCGGTCCCTGGTAACGAAACAGTGGATAAATCTGTAAGTAGTAAATTACTTCGTATGATACGTTATGTCAGGGCCGTCAGACGAACGAGCACGCGAATGGCCTTCGCAAAGGTTTGGGGCGATATCAGCTTAGCGAAGTCACTCGAGTTACAGATGAGAAGCAGGGGTGAGAAAACATAGTACGAATGTGGCGAGTTGGGTGAAACACACCGGTTGGTATATCATAAAGAGACTTTTATTAATTACTTACGAACTTTAAGTGGAAATTAACATGTAAACAAAAACAGCAGTTATACAAGCATTGATCATTACACCACGGAAGTATTAACGCACTTTCTACTTACTGTTAGAGAATGCAATATAAGAGAATTATTAATTCTAATGAACATTTGTGAGAAAATAAATATAAATCAAAATATATATTAAATCAAGATAAATATTGTATATCATAATTTCAGAAAAGCACTGACACTATTATTGAAAATAAACATTTAAAGAAATACGATATGCATATCTTTCGTGTGAAAATGAACGCAATAAAAGCACTTAAAAATTATAGAATAATGATGAGTAGAGTCCGGAAAAATATGTAGAATGAAACGTCAAAAACCCTTCATAAATATGTAATGAAAACAGTAAAAATATATAATAAGTATGTAAAAACGGATACATTATGTAATATTAAAATACACTAAGTTTTAAACACTTTTACCTAATACAAAATTGCATTTATGAAAACTTTCCAAAAAACATTTAAAAATAATACAAACGTTTTAAAAATCATTTGGAGAGCACAAGTTGATGTACATTTTGCAGTATATAAGAGCCCACTTGAGCTAACTTTTTATACGTCTTCTTGCGCCCCGCCACGACTGCCTTCTGTGCATCCCTGAGAAATCGGAGCGCGAGCTTCCCTCGGCCGCGTGCCCTGCGTGCCCTAGCGGAGCGCAAGCGCGCTCCGAGCACGTACGTGCTCCGTTTGACAGCCCTGCGTTATGTAGTCAGAATCCATGTTTCGTTAGTTCTTGATACTGAAAAATCCATTGACAGCAAAAGTCTGTTCGTCTGCTGCCAACGCTAGCGCCAAACCCGTTCTGCCGATTTTCCCCAGAATTGATATTCCTCGTTCGATTTAAAAGAACTCAAGGCCCGCGAGTTTGAATGGGTGTTTTGATTTTTAGGGTACTTTACATTAAGCCACTACATTTTTTAATAAATGTATTAAACTTTGTCCTCCGATAGCGTAAATGACAGTTAGGGGAGTAACAAAGCAAAAATCTGAAAATTTTCCCATTTTTATTTTTTAGACTCATTAAAAAATGTAATGTTTTCGTAATAAAATTATGTACCTTGCATAGTCGAAATCGCATTGTTACTGTGTTTTCTATGTCATTGTTTTTCGGTCTGCAGCTGTCACATTGCCCCCTCCATGTTTACAGCTGTTCGTTCAAAATATCATAACTCAAAAACTAACCAATTTAAAAGGGTGTTGTTTTCAAAACACGCGTATAGGACATTCCTGTATTGATGTTGGATGCGTTGCCAGATCAGTTTGTGCGGCATGGGGTTTCTTTCCAGAGTATTTATTATAACGAGTCCCTTCATTTCAGCACGGCCTCTAAAATGTATCTGTGGGGATTAAAATATTTAAATTTGGAGTTCGTGATGCAGTAATATCATTCACTGATGGAAATTCTGGAAGAATTAAAAAACTGCAACAAGTAGGTGTGGTACCAGGAGTCAATCCAGTGAAAGACTTCCAAGATATGGAAAACAGAAGAACCCAGAATGCGCAGCGAGCGGCAGATTTCTCACCCCAGGAGGCAAGATCACTCAGAAGAAAGCGAAGTTTGGAAGGAAATGACAGGAAGAACTAGTGGTGCTTCCAACGCACATACTTTCTCGCACTGCTTCTATATGGTCCTCAATGCTATTCCACTACTTCATAAACAAGCAAAAGTGTATTCTACCAGCAAACGTTTTCCGTACCGAGACCCGAAATCCGATACTCAAAGTTAACGAACGGCACTTATACCACTACGCCACATTAGCACCGCATGGGTCGAACAGAGCCATCAAAGAATCGAACCGAGCTATAAAATGGTAAATGCATGATAAAGAAACAATACGATTCGATGCTTTACAAATCCAAGAAGAGACGTGAAAAATTGTTAAAAGTTAAAAATTTATTTTATTTACGTCAAAAACAGTTAAAAACTGCGTGTGACGAGCTATGGGGACAAGTGAATTTGTGCACGTTTTCATAATTCTGTGGTCTCCATCCTAAACCATATTCTAGTCGAATTTTGAATACAGAAAAGAGAGATTTTTTTCGAGTTTTGTTGACAAAATATTCGCTCCTATATAATAAAATATATTTTATTATTTATTTATATTTATTTACATTTATTTATTTATATTTATTTACATTTATTTATTTATATTTATTTATATTTATATATATATATATATATTTGAAAAAATATATACAGACACTTCCAGTACATTTATCGTAATTATCAATATTTGTGATTCAAATGGTTTCGCATGGTTTTAAATAAAGTTTATAGAATTGTCAATTATTTCCTGTGACAACAGAGAATTTTGACAAATAATATTCCCCGACCACGACTCGAACCGGCGAAGCTTCCCTCGGAAGACCTGTACCAATCCTCGCTGATTAACGACCTTAGAGACCACCAGCACAGCTAATGTTTTATAAAATTTTAGGAGAATGTCTTTCCTTGTCGTGTTTTTTAGGGTTCTTTTAATCGTACTGCATGGTCTATTGTCCTTTCTACATCAACTTCCCCTGTGTATGAAACGTTACAGCCTCGAAACTTAAAAATGCGGACTTGTTCAATGATTTTATCATTTACTATCAGTTTACATCTTGCAGGAACGCTACCGTAAAATGCCACGCATTGAAGTATTACACGGATTTAAAACACAGCATGAACTCTAAGCCTCCTGTCGAGTGTGTCTTGTCATTCACCTCCCTCTGCAACTCCTATCTGGTTCGTGAAGAGGCTCCACAGAACTATATTCGCGCGCGTGACCGTAATGAGAGCAGATAAAGGTGCTTTCAGGCCAAATCAGTGCTGGACGTCGTCGGTCAAATGTCGATATACCATTACCTCTTCTGGTGACTCACAGCGATAAGATTGCGAATCACAATCAACAAATAACGGACATTTCACAACAAGCAACTGATTGGCGTGAAGTAAATAACACTCCGTCTTTTTTTGTGACTACTGGGTTTTCCTTTAAAGAATTATCAGAATGAATGGGTCTATCATCACTCGAGAATTTGGCGTTCATTGTGTGCCTGTTCTGTTTCAGTGTGAGGGTTCATTAGCGTTCTTTTTTGGGCGAGAAGTGGCCTGGCGTCTTTAGTGTCCGTTGACGCCGTCTGGGGTGCCTCAGGGCGTCAGGCGATGTCCCTGCACCGCCTCCAACCGGGAGTTCCCACTCACGCCACTCGCAGTTTTCCACACCAGACTGCGATTTTTCTCAATTTGGCCCTCAAGGCTCGCTCTTTTTCAATCGTGCCGCTAGATATAGCGTGATCGCCACCGTTTCAAGCAGTGCTTGCGATCATGCGACTTCTAGCGGCGTGACGGAGAAAGACGCGAAATGTCGTGTGCTATTCCATCGTGGCCACAGGGGCTTGAGGGGCAGAGTTATAAAAATCGTGCTATAGCTAGCTGCCGGCTGCTTTGGTCAAGTTTTCCGTGGTTTCTCCCATCAACACAAGGGAATGCCGGAGCAGAACTCTAACAAACGGGCCACAGACCGCGCGCGATCTTTCCTTCCTCTTCCTTGTCCTTTCCTCATCCCTTACTTACACTAACACTAACATGCACTATACTACCATATTCCGGGAGGCCGGTCGGGGGCTTAGAGCTTGTCTCGCTGGTGGGAGATGCCTGGCTGGGGAAAACTTCTCAAGCCGTTATAGTTCCTCATAACCCTGACTAACTTCTCAAAAAGTTTTAGCTTTGAGATTATCATAATTCTATTATTATTTTTTTCGCTGGCTCCCGACCAATCATGCAGATCCGCGCCAGATCACAACCATAGAGGGGGAAGAACAAAGACACTGCTCGTGATAAAACATGCACTACAATTACGGAACCATTACCACAGCAGTTGACGCGTCTTCACAAACAAATTGCGCGTTTGTCATTGCTTCGATTACTCTTTTTGTTTAGAACATCTGCAGTTTAGTAGGATTACCATATTTCCATTCCTCCAGGAAAGAGAACAATTAAAATAATATGTTCGAATATAATAATTTTTTAAGACAAAATAGTACTGACAAAATAAATTCTTCAATCACAATGATGACATCACTTTCACAATCACACAATAGGCCTTCTTCATTATCATTAGTCTTCTATACCACAAGAGTTAGGTGGATGATGAAATCTCCCTCCACAATTTTTTGATATTCCAATAAGTACTCATAGGAACACATTCAGGTTAGATGCATGAAGTTTTTTATTGAACATACGTTACACTTTAAATATGTTAAACTTTCTTCTGTCTTTGGCTACTGCTGTCTGACTGTGGAGAGAAAAGGCGGTCTGTCTTAGAATTGCTGACTAGGGATAGCAAAATAAAATTCGCCAATTTTTGACACTTCAGAATGGCACAAAAGACTTGGACACTGAAATACTGATGATATTAACTGACGGTATTCACTTCACAAGGCCAGCAGAAAAGTATTCACACCGCAGAGAACCACTATACAAGTCGAATTTCACAAGAAGTCGTATTTCATGGAGTAAAGATCTAGTATAGTTTTCTCTGGATTTTGACGGATGTTAGACGAGATAGTTGAAGTTAAATGTCATTAAACAACAAAATGTAATGATGTCGGGGGCTCGAAGATGTTGAAAAAAGTGCCGTATGTAATACGTCTACAATCCACTTGACAAGTACTTTCCCCTTTCCAATAATAAAAGAGGACATTTCTTCCTTTCTTGTAAAATCCAACCGAACAGTTTTTCTTACTTAAAAAAAGAAGGCATATCCCTGGAAAAGAGGACCCCACAATTTAGACTTTGATAAAACACTGAATATTTGCCGATATTTCTTGACACCGGTTTAATATGATCATAGGCGGCTCTAAAATTTTAGTAAAATGTGCAAATATGGCAATAGAGTTACGTGCTTAGCACGGACGTTGGTGTTATAACTTTCATTTAAAAGCGCCCTGGCAAAACGTATTTTTTTAAAAATATACCTACATGAATTTAAAATATACTGACATGAATATATACCTACAGAAAACACTGCTAAAATATTTGTTACAAGATAATTTAGAGAACATCCATTAAAATGAATGAAAACTGCTAGATTTGTAGTTTTTGTTTGAAAAGAATGTCCAAAGTTAATGAATTTTACATTCTGTACTTTGAAAATATTTTTTCATGTCATTTCACGAATGTAAAAATTCGTTTCTAAACCAATGACATCCGTTGAAAGTTTTCGAACAATTTAAACATTTCTAACTCCTAGTACAAAACATAGAATTCATAAAAATGCCAAATTTAACAAACCGAAAACTGCTGCATTAAATTGCGTACATTCTTTGCAACTCAAATTCTTTTTCACTGCCTCACACTATCCATATCTCTTTTTTTTGGCTTACTTCTCTATCATTTTTACAACAAATAAAATTACACCTCTTTCAAGAGATTGCTTTTCACACGAACTGATTTTGACAGCACTGCGTGACTTTTCATGTAAATTTATCTCAGCACTTTCTCGATAAACTTACTTTCAAACTCCTCATTAAGTTGTATTTGGTTCATATTAACTTGTCAAGATAATGAAATAAGAATTCACGATAATATTTCATGGATAAGGCAAAATAACATGTTCCTCAAAATTATTCTTAGAAAAACAACTAGAAAGTGTTTATTCAACTGTTAAAAAAGGTAGAAGCTTTATTCTACAACTGGGCTGATGTTGCTGGGTGGCAGAATATAGAAACGTGAAACAATATACTACTACAAATAAAAATAATATGATAAATTATCCTTTCTCACTACTTAGCACATATATATGTCATTTGTATCAATGAAAATACATGCTATATACTCACGTTTACATACATAAATACACTCACACTTACATGTACATATGAGTATATGTATACAAACAGTACATACATATAAGCCTGCACCTATTCACTCACAAATGCTTGTCAGTGAATGAAGGATACACATTTAAGGATAAATATTTACATATTGAAAGAATTAACGATAAATATTTACACATTTAAACAATTAAAGATAAATATTTTTACCTAACATCACAATACAAGAAAATAAAATACCTATAATTATTTCAGATTTAACAGAAACACCCTCGTTAACATAAATCAATAAATATCAACGTGTCAAAATAGCGTAACAAAATACATTAGAATCACAATAACAAATAGGGAGAAAAATGATTTTCACTTCACTTCACTGCACACAACTTGACGTAAATTTCAACCGTTCAGTACTTTTTATCTGTAACTTCACAACTATCGCGCCTCTCGCTTTCACCCCACTTCTTCACCCTATGGACTACTTTACAATGATTTCCGTTGACACCGCATCGAGCATGGACAGGGCTTAAAAACTACCGCAAACAATTCATTCCAATTTGTTACTATTCGGCTTACAAAGGAGAATTTGCTTACGTTAGTTCTTTGAATTCCTGTTCTAATTTTATGGTTGTGATCCTGATTTCCTACTAACTGATAGTAACTTATTCGCTAAATAACATCGTAGTAGTATAACATGCCTATCGCTCTATTAAGAAAAATATCTCATACATAATTTTGACGTGTCGCCGTGTCAATAACTTGGGTCAGTCCAGCATCCCAAAGTTTTCTTTATTTAACATTAACTGTGTTTTTCTATTGCACACAACAACTTGCCAATTAATATCGCTTAGATTTACGCCACCGCTGATAATAATTCAATTACTGTTTCTATCCAAATTTTCCGCCAACTCTTAGATATTCTCAAGAATCTATCATTTGGTGGCCTATAATATGCAATAAGATCCATCCAGTAGTTCATAGGTATTGGTCATTTATTTCTCCATCAAAACTCCGAAACGTTGGCAAACTGATATAAAATATTCATTTATGGACCAAAATCCATGAAGTACTGTATGGGTTCCACTACAGTTGGTCGTGGAAAACAGCAGAGATACAATAAGATCTATTGTCTGAGAATTATCAGTGCTTGTATCTACTTCTTTCATTTCACGATCAATGGTTTTCCATTTCAAGAACGCGTTTACGGTGTGCAAGTTGTACACTGTAACTAGAATATTAAATAAAAGACTCAAATGTATCTCAGAAATTCTCATTGGTGAAGAACAGAATGGTTTTAGAAAAGGGAGATCGACTACAGACAATATGTTCATACTGCAACAAATAATAGAAAAAAGAAAGAGTTCAATCAACAGACACACTTAGCTTTCATAGATTTTGTAGCGCCCTCGATAATGTAAATAGAGTGAAACTGGTCTACAATGGAAAATAATGGCTATCCTCAAAAGTTAGTAGAAGCAATAAAGAGCATAAAATCTGTGGTGGCAGCTGAGATTTTGTGGTATTCCATGATGAATTTCAAGGATAAGGAGGTATCAACCACAATAAAGGATGAAATTTTTTTTTTATTTTTGAAATTTTTCTGAATATAAAAAATTTCATCCTTTATTGTGGTTGATACCTCCTTATCCTTGAAATTCAATAAAGAGCATGTTTAAAAATTCTAATATTTTTCGCCAGTCGTCGCGTCAGTCGCCAGTAAGCCGCTGTCCCGGACACTTCGCCCGAGACCTCGCCACTGAAGATGCCCACCGCAGTCGTGGGCGAAACGTTTGGCAGTTCCAAGCCAATTGGACCACGGCCCATCAGCCCGGAAGACATCAAGAATAATTCTACTATTGTTATAAAAGTAGGAATAAATGAAACTGATAAAATATTGATAAACAGAGGAGTGCGGCGAGGATGTCCAGTCTCACTGACACTTTTTAATTTATATAATGATGACATTATCCACAATTGGAAGCAAATAATTTACAAAGGTATTAAGATATCAAAAGAAAATATTTTAAGTATTTTACACTATGCATACGACGCTTTAATGTTCTAGGAAACAGAAGATAATTTACAATATGCATTATTACACTTAAATCATTTATGTAAAAAAATACGATGTCGAAATATCGAAAGAAAAACAAAGATGATGGCATTTTGGGGGAAAACACTTAATAAGATCAAAAATTATTTTTGATAAAATAATTTTAGAGCAAATTTCCAGTATCAACAACCTACGACCTCCCGGTCAGAGAGACTGCAGTGACAACAGCGGTGGAGTCGGCGTTCGAGTCCCAACTGCGACAGGATTTTCGACACTAGCTACATAGGTTTGTCGAAATCAGTGGGTGTCTGGAGGAGAATTCTAGCGGCCGACTGCTCTGATCGGTAGTTTTCCGTGGTTTCTCCCATCAACACCAGGCGAATGCCGGAGCAGAACCCTAACAAACGGGCCACGGACCGCGCGCGATCTTTCCTTCCTCTTCCTTGTCCTCTCCTCTCCTCTTACACACACACTAACACTAACATGCACTACACTACCACACATGCCGGGAGACCGGTCCGGAGCTTACAGCTTTTCCCGACTGGGGCGGTGCCCCGCTGGTGGGAGATACCTGGTTCAGGGAAAACTCCGCTAGTCGACAGTAGGTCAGCGCCAGATCTCGCCATCCAGTAGGGAAAAGATAATCGCCACCTCCCGAGAAAAACATGCACTACACTTATGGGACTAATGACCTAAGAAGTTGACGCGCCCGGAAACAAGAATCAATCTATGAATCCACCGCTGTCGCCTCTGCCGTCCCCATCCGTCGTCGCCGGCAGGAAAGTTCCTCCACGGAGATGCGCAGGACACACGACTTTTAAGGCCATTCACTATGCAAACGTAAACATAAGCATGGCGCGTAAACTTTGAACATAAATGACAGACTGAACCATTCACAATGACCAACATAAGCGTAAGCAAGATTTTATATTCTGTCTCAATGTTCTTTGCAAAAAAGAAGCAATAAGTAGTACGATTTCAGAAGTTTCAAATTGGTTTCGTAATAACAAATTAATAGTTTATTTATTTATTTAATTACCCACACAGGGCAAAACCCCAATTACAATAGGCATTACAAGAAAAAAATAATAAAAACCACTGTTTCAAATGAAATCACAAAACTAAATCACAGAAATCCAATTACAAGAATACATATTTTGCAAAAATTGATAAAACATAACACATCAGTAAGATAAACATATTGGCAAGATTTTATATTGTCATCGGCAAACAGAACTGTTCTTCAATTTTTAATAGACGATGGCATATCGTTCACATATAACAGAAAGAGGATATAGTAGATTCTCTAGTAGTCCCCCTTACTAGATTCACTGGTATGTAGTCCCTATTAATGTGTCATGCCAACTGTTGTGGCTCTGAGCATTGGAAAAATTATGATTATGGATGTGTGTGTAATTTTCTACACCCACGCAAGCCCTGAGGATGGAGAAATAAAACTCCGAAACGTCGGCTAACGGGCATAAATTTCATTTATTGAACCAATACCCTTGAACCACGCAATATGCTAAGGTTATTCTTAACGCCACTAATGTTTAACACAATACTTAAGTGTTTTCATGTACTGATATTCTTATTATATTTTAGGAGCCGAAACCTGCGTACTTTTCAATTCAGACTGTTAAGTTTAAGAATTCATCAATATTCTCTATAATTCACATCATTATCTTTTCGTCAATGATAGGCAAAATTTTAGACAAGCTATTTCAAGTCTTAACATATTTTAATGGTTCGATCAAATCTAAAACGCGAGTAATTTCATAAAGAAAATAAACACGGTTAAATCTATTATAAAAGATGTTGCAGTATTATGTTCTTGCATACTATTTGCAAGGTGTATGTTATAAAAGTAGTTAGTACTTACGCAACGGAAGTGTATCAATGTTCTTGTATGTAATAAGTTACTTCCTCCAACAGATTATGAAGTTCATTGCAAGTTTGAAAAATCCTTGAAATGTTTATTGACGGGAAACACATCTGACTGTGGTCAACTCCGTTCAGACTGTTGAGTTACTATTTTGTCAGCAATGCAGAAAAGTCAAATCAGCAGTTCGTTTACCGTTGCAATGTTTTCTATAACTCGGGAACTAAAATGTCTAGTTTTTCAAATGTTGCTACTCTCGCTTATTTTTTGGTCATTCTGGACCTCAAGAAATGTGTGCAGATAATCTCCTCCCCCATACGTCATATACAGTTTTTTACTATTTTTTACCAAAAAAATAAGTAAATAAACAAATAGACTATTGTCAACTATCTCCGTTTATCGCCAGAACCGTTCAGATGACTGTCTCTAAAACTGATAAATTATCACCCGATTTTCTATAATGAATGGAACCTTTCTTTATGCAATGAAGAAAGACAATCAATAAAAAACTTATTGTTATATAGCACATGGTTCCTTACGTGCAAGATAAAACATGATACCCATCAACTTGACACCTCAATGTCAAGACCAACGGGGATTCTTACAATGCCAGCAACCTTTTATCAGAAGATATTTAAAAGAATGGATAAAGCCAAAATGTACCTGATGATGGAGACAAATGATCTCTGAAACGTTGTAAAACTCCAACTTAGTTTATGTACAAACTTCAACCGTGTATGAAATATATTTTATTATCACCTGATTGTCTATAATGAATGGAACCTTTCTTTATGCAACTGATATTCGTCTATCGTTCTGGCCAAACTCATGGCCCTGCGAGTTTGAAACGGTCTTTTTGAATTTTTGGAGTACTTTACATGAAACTAACATTTTCAAACTTTTCTAAAAAAAATGCTTCAAGCTTCTTTATTAAATTTTGCAAGCAAAGAACGGTTAAAAAATGGAGCAGGTCTCATTTTGGTTTGAACTATCACAATTTTCGAAAATTACTAATTTACAAATAATGTGAGGAAGTGCTCTGTTAAAACACCACAAGTTCTATCTATTAACAAGAGAGTTTAATTTGTTCCCGGGCTTTAGTTACTAGAGTTAGTTGTTTCAAATGGGAAGTGTTATCACACCTTACAAAATTCGCCTCTTTTGGAGCGAAAGCAAACCTGTTTTGCATATCGAGTCAATGAAGTTCAGAGGTCGATGATCAAGGCGAAGGTCAAAACAACTTTATGAGCAGGAAACAAGCGAACGGCCTCTGAAAGCTTGACACCAAACATTCTTTCAAGCTGTAAAAAGTACTGTAAAAATGAACTAAGAAATATTTTCAAGACGATTCATGGAAAATTTACGCTGAATAATATTCAAGTAGACAATTATTTCAGAGATATATTTTAAATGGTTGGAAATGATAGGGGAAAATCATCACATTCATCACCTTGAAACGTGAACGCGGAGGTAGGAAGAGCTACCATTATCTCAAGGGCAACATTATATGTTTTACTACGAACCTTCGATTATGAAGATGCTATCGTCCAGGAGAAAAATTAGAAAGCTATTTCCAACAAATGATATTGATAATTGAGAAGATTCTGAGGTAGATTCACAATAAAGTAATTTTACATATATATCAGAGAGTGCAGATTGTGCCCGGAATACAAAGAAAACACCACGTGACCCGGAAGTCCATGGCTACTGAAGCTTAGACCAGGGGTGTTCAACTTGCAAGGCCCAAGGGCCACAACTGAAACCTTTAATATGCTTCGGGCCGTACTTTCATTACACCGGGAATCGTGGAGAGGTCCGAGAGATCTGGAAAAATGGTACGTAATTATACATAAATTGTATAATAGGCTAGTAGGTATTAGATGATAAGCAATTTATTGTACTTAGTGAATAAAAAATCCGTTTGTCGTAGTCCTAATGAAGGCTTAATAAAAGCCGAAACTTTGGCAATTAGAATTGATGTTTCACTGATCTAAACTCAAAAATAAATCGATTCTGTTCGGATTATTCAATTTTTTCGGTAAGGATATCGTAAGCGATAAAGCATATACAAGCACAAAGATGCGATAGCCCATTTTCCCTTAAAAACAACAACTGAATCTCTCTCTCCTTTCTTGATTTCAATGGTCTGTGAAACATTCTTGTTGAGTGGTACAAGAGCGTATCATCATTCGCGCGTACGTTCTTATAAATTATTCCAAACCCAACGGAATTCATTAAGGTCAATTTAAAATTGTTGATGCCACTTTGTCCCGATGAGTCATACTCACAAAGTCGCGATATTTTGGCGTCCCATTTTCTCTTAAAAAAAAAACATCTTGTCACCTTACAATCTGATCAAATTCTTCAAGAACAGTTGCTATGTGCTTGTGTTCAAACGTGTACCCGATTAGAGAAGCACTGTCCTTTTCAGAAATGCCCGATACTTGCGGTTGACGTCAGTCCTTTTTCTGTGCGATAAATTAGCGAATCGAAGCGCCTCCGAGAAATAAAATAAAAATTTTTATAAAATAAAATAATTTTTATAAAATTTCTGGCCCTCAAGAAAATGTGCGCAGATAAATTTCTTTCCCCACACGTCATATACAGTTTTTACTGTTTTTTTGACAAATAAATAAATAAATAAAATAAATAAATAAATACTTCGCCCCCCCTTTCCCCCTCCATCCCCTCTACACCCTCCCCTCTCCATCACGCGCAACGACGTCACGTGCTGCCCTAGCACGTGGAGCACTCTTTCGGAACATCCAAACATCTAACTTGCTCTCGCTAGAATGGCAAAGGATTTCTCCAACTACCAGTGCCCTAAAATGTTGAGTGAGGGCCAGCTTTTATTTTCTCACCGTACCAACGAGGTGCGTAGCAAACAGAAAGTATTCTTATAAATTGTAATGTTGCGGAAGAAATAGACGATTTTTCGTTTGTTTTTATTTTTATTTTTGGGATATTTGGTGGTTGAAAGGTATGTAACTTTGTATGTATGTATATATAAAATTTAAATGTGTTCATTGTATCTAGTCAGTGTATACTAATTGATTTGTTTTTGCTAGCTTAATGTGAGTCATCTCTCTGGGTTGTCTATAGCCCTGAGGATGGAAATATATTTTCCGAAACGTCGGCAAACAACCATAGTTTAAATTAATTTTGCTCCACTCACCAAGCCCCGTTAACCTGACGCCAAGATAATATTTTGGTCGTTAACCATTTTCTACGTTTTTTTTAATATTTTTTTTTTTTACATTTCGTGCCTTGGTACTCTGCTTATTGACCCACTAACAGTTTAAATTTAAATTTAAAATACCGACACATTTGAATGTACTTCTGTATAATGAATGTACAATTGATGATAAAGTTCAATCTACATACTTTGTGTAGACGTGTATTACTCTGCCTGACAATTTTGTGTAATCATTGAAGCAATGATGTGTAAAGGAGTTTCCATTGCTCCTTATTCTTAAAATATTAATCATAATAAATTGTTCGTGTTTTCAATTTATTGTTGGAATGTTTTTCCTTCGTTTTCCTCGCTTCCAGCCAGTCTGCAAGTCTGCACAGGTTCACCTTATCTGCTCCTTTCTTCGGGTGGCTGTTCAACGCCCTCGGACAGTTTAAAGTTAGTCTCTTTAAAGTTATACGCTTTTCTCATTTTTCTTTTCAATTTGCGAATTTCCGTGTTATAATACTCTGGGTCTGAATTCTTTTTTAAGTACTTAAAGGGAACGATACATTGCCGAGCTTCCTCAATAATTTCTTTGAATTTTTGCCATACGTCTTCCAATCCTCCTCCTAACTTTTCTAAAACCGCGTAGTTCAGTTTTAGGAAACGTTGCAGCCCATTTATGTCAGCTTTACGATATTGCCAAATTCTATTACCGACTTTATCATTTACCCTTGAAATAGTAGCATTTATTTCAAGAACTACGGCATTGTGGTCACTTATTTCCTGAATAACATCGCAGTAGTATAACATGTCTACCGGTCTAAAGAGAAAAATATCTAACATAGAATTTTGACGCGTTGGCTTGTCAACAACTTGCGTCATTCCTGCATCTCAAACTAGTTTATTTATTATTAACTGTATTTTTCTATCTCATACTTCGCCTTGCCAATTAATATCGCTTAGATTTAAGTCACCCCCAATAATAATCGGATTACTGGTTCTATTCAAAGTTTCCGCCAATTCGAGAATATTCTCAAGAATGGAATAATTACCGTTTGGTGGCCTATAACATGCAATAAAATTTATTGTTTGCGAGTTGTCTACGTTTATATCTACTCTTATCATTTCATAGTCAATGCTTTTCCATTTCAAGTTCGCGTTTATACGTGATTTAACTAAAATAAAGACCCCCCTCGCCTCTAGTTTCCCTGTCCCGGCGAAATATTTTATAGTCGTTTCGACAAATTTCTGAATCTGATATTTCTTCAGTTAGCCATGACTCCGTACAGATCACTACGTCAGCATCACATGCCTCAATTAAGTTCCAAAGTGGAATATCCTTATTTACAACACTTCGGCAGTTTACCTGCAACAGCTTCAGAGCTCCCTTACTCACCCTTAATCCTTTCTCGGAAAATGAATCTCGCTTTGGCCGCTTCCCTTCACTTTGCAACGTGCCCCCCTGCAAAGCTCTTCCTCCCGTACACTTTGTAATCGCTGACGCCGCCGTAACCGTTGCCGCCAACGCTGCGTCACCCGTTGTCTCCGCCGCTGCCTCCACCGTTGCCGCCGCCGCCGTATCCGTCGCCGACACCAAAGTTTCCTTCCCTGAATGTTGGGTAGGTAAATGAAGACTGCTAGATCACCAACGTTTCGGTTGATTGAGTAATGATTCTTAGCGCATCAACTACTAAGGTCATTAGTCAGGTAAGTATAGTGCATGTTTTCATTAGCAGTTGGCGGTGATCTTTCCCGTTGGATGGCGAGATCCGGCGCCGACCTACCGTCGACTAGCGGGGTTTTCCTCTACCAGGTATCTCCCACCAGCGGGGAACCCCCCAGCCGGGACGAGCTCTAAGCTTCCGACAGGTCTCCCGTCATGTGTGGAAATGTAGTGCAGGTAAGTGTAAGTATGTGTGAGGAAAGGGAAGGAAGAGGAAGGAAAGATTTTTGTCTTAAAATTTGGCTCTTTAAAAAATATCAAGTATAGTTTTTTTTAAAAGAAACTAGTAGTTTTTCTTCAAAATTTGTGCTGTAAATTTATTGAACTTACAAAAAAACATGTTCTCAAAAAAAGCTCCAAATTTTTTCCAAGAATACAGCAGTGAACGCTTAAATTAATGCCATAGGTCTCATCGTTAAATTCTCTGAATTTCCAAATTCTGCAAATTGAGAAATAATGCGAGAATGTAAGTGGTGTTGTACTAGTTTGATGATGAAGTGGCAAGGCGATGCATCGGTTACAACAGCAGAATTTTGATTGATTGGTTTATTACGAATGCCACACAGTCGTGATTTGTTTCTTCGTGCGTTAAAGAGTCTGGTGTGTCATTCTTAGTACTATTAGTCATGCCACTGAAATGTTTAGTAGTAATAATAATTTTCTTGTATACCGATATTTAATATAATCATTGATTCAATCAGGTATATTTTTCGTAACTTCCTGACTAGTCGAGGCGACGGAAATGATTTAATAATGCATGCAGAGTTTACATTTAAACAGAAATCATATTGCGAAATTGAATTCGCATTAAATGGGGATTCACTAACTGTCGACAACAAACTTTCCTCCGCGGTAGGTTTTCCCTTTGCTTCTTCCGTGAGCGGGGCCGGTCCCCCTCCCTGGGACCCGCCCCCCTCCCTGGGACCCGCCCCCCTCCCTGGGACCCGCCCCCTCCCTGGGACCCGCCCCCCTCCCTGGGGACCCGCCCCCTCCCTGGGACCCGCCCCCTCCCTGGGACCCGCCCCCCTCCCTTGGACCCGCCCCCTCCCTGGGACCCGCCCCCCTCCCTGGGACCCGCCCCCCTCCCTGGGTCCCGCCCCCCTCCCTGGGGCCCGCCCCCTCCCTGGGACCCGCCCCCCTCCCTGGGACCCGCCCCCCTCCCTGGGGCCCGCCCCCCTCCCTGGGGACCCGCCCCCCTCCCTGGGACCCGCCCCCTCCCTGGGTCCCGCCCCCCTCCCTTCCGGCAGGTGACGAGCAGCGATGTTGCGGGGTTTTGGTGTCGAGGTGTCCACTTTAGGTGAGCGGACAGTGCGGTTTTCCGCAGTACGTCCGCTATTTTTCCCCACAAAACAGTGGACGTTTTGTTTATTCGAAAACTTTGCGAGAAAATGGTACGTAATATAAAGCTGCATGTTACGAGAATAAGGATAGGAGAATATTAAAGGATAGAAGAATCACGTTTTGTATTTATTCTTTCGTAAGATAGGATCGGGGTATGTAAATTGCGGACCAGAGGATACGAGTTAAACCCATGTGTAAATTGCGGACCGACCCAGAGAAGGGCATACGTAAGTTGCGAATCGACTACCCTTCCAGGTAACAGTGGAAGGTGACCTTACAGCCGTTGGAATGAGACGAAGATCGAATTTCCAGGGAACTCGAATCTCAGAAACAAAATATTAATCGCACTCAATTGTTTCACAAGACATTTAATAGAAGTAGTATATAAAATTGTTTACATACTACTACATTTCTTAGTTCGCATTTACCTATTATTTTTATACGATGTTTTAGGGCACTCTATAACGTATCATTTGAGGTTCAGTGAATACTAGTCTCAGTATGTACAGCGCGAATTTGTCAAACCAGAGATTTCTTTGTAAACGTAAAACTTTAAAGTAATTTGTACCAATTTCTTAAAGTAAAATGTAATTTAATATTTTACTAATTATTATATTTGATGATTTGAATTTTAAGTAAACGTTTGTGAGAAAATATATAATTTTCTTGTATTTAAAAAAAGTCTTTACTGCTTAAGCCCTGCCGCCGCTTGTCCGCTATTTTCTGGAAGCAAGCGTACCAACCCTTCGCGTTGCGGCGGCGAATGCCGTCAGGCGCCGTCCGCTTTCCCCAACGGAGGTATCGCCCCAGCGGACAAGCTCTCGGCCCCCGACTGGACATCCCGGCAGATGTGGCCCAGAGCGTCAGTTGATGTCACCGCAATGCCTCTGGCCGCGCGCTCCTAGGTTCCACTCCCGACGGCGGCAGGATGTTCGACACTAGCGACACAGCGAGGTCGAATTCAGTCGCTGTCTGGAGGAGAATTCTAGCGGCCGGCTGCTCTGATCGGTAGTTTGCCGTGGTTTCTCCGATCAACACCAGGCGAATGCCGGAGCAGTACCCTAACAAACGGGCCATGGACCGCGCGCTATTTATTTATTTATTTATTTGTCAAAAAAACAGTAAAAACTGTATATGGCGTGTGGGGAAAGAAATTTATCTGCGCACATTTTCTTGAGGGCCAGAATTTAAAAAAAAATTAATTTAGAAAATAATTATTTTAGAAAATAAAGATATTTGAAAAATGTTTGTTCCCGAGTTATAGAAAATCAATTTTTAACTGTAAATGAACTACAAGCAAAAGGAGTGCTCAACAAAACGTGCGCACAGTGAAGCTACATTTACGTCCAGAAGCAAAACAAGGGGCCATCTCAGCATTCGCTCAATGGATCAGGGAAACTGGACAAAAACCTGATCGAGATGGGGGTCATTGACCCGGAAGCTGAAGTACATTACTTGTTACAGGCGTATTAAATATTTTTTTAAATGTATACAATGCAAACATAAACTAATTCATTATATATCTTTGTTTTGTTACATTAAACATTATTTTTCTTTTTCACGATCAGTATAGTCTCTAATTGTATAGAAACAGTTTTGCAGCAGAAAAGATTTTACTTTTAACTTAAATTTGTGTACCGACTTTAATTGTTTTAT
This sequence comes from Acheta domesticus, assembly GCA_031308135.1. NCBI lineage: Eukaryota > Metazoa > Arthropoda > Insecta > Orthoptera > Gryllidae > Acheta > Acheta domesticus. Next base: position 113,350,940 of record JAHLJT010002630.1, on the reverse strand, counting down.
GTCATCTGGCAATGCGTTGTAAAGTAACGTACATGTATTGTATGTTGATTTCTTGTACTGAGCTGTTGATACTGACACTTGATGCACGTGATTTCTACGGCGTGTGTTGTAATTATAAATATCAATATTGCATGAAAATATGTTCCCTCCGTTAAGTAGGTCATTTTTGACAAATATTACAGATTCGTAAATAAATAGACAGGCAATGGTAGGATTCCCAGCTCAATGAAAAGAGGCTTGCAGGAATCACGTGGAAGGCATTTTTTCATTATTCGAATAATTTCTTTTGCAATCTGAAGGTCTGAATACTACAGGATGAGCTTCCCCAGATATTATGCCATATCTCAGGCGGGAATGCACTTTTGCAAAATAAACGCAACGAGCTGCATGAAGGCTGACAGAATTTGAAAGAATCTGAATGCATAGCATAATGAACTTAATTTAGTGTTTAATTCTGTTATATGTACATTCCATTTGAGGTTTGATTGAATTGAAAGACCTAAAAAATTTGTTGCCTCAACATCAGCTAATTGCATATTGTTCATTTTCAATGGAACATGCGATTTCCGATTTGAGATGCAAAAATGCATTGAAACAGTTTTTCTTTGCGTTAACAATAATTTGTTATTATTAAACCAATTTGAAACTTCTGAAATTGTACTATTTACTGCTTCTTTTTTTGCAAAGAACATTCGTGTCATCAGCAAACAGAACCGTTCTTCCATTTTTAATATACGAGGGCATATCGTTTACATATAACAGAAAGAGAATAGGACCTAAGATCGAACCTTACGGGACCCCATGCACAATTGGCAAAGAATTGGAAATATAAGTATGTAATGTCCTTTCCTGCCAGTATGGTATTTCTACTCTTTGAGTCCGATGTTTAAGGTAAGAAGTTATCCAATCTAGGGCAATACCACGAATTCCATACGAAGGTAATTTTGAGAGCAAGATCTTATGGTCAATAACGTCAAAAGCTTTCGAGAGATCTAAGAATATTCCAATGGGTACTTCATTTTGGTCTATTGATGAAGCAACATCTTTGAGAAAAGAAAAAATGGCAGTTTCCGTAGATTTGATTTTCTAAAACCGTGTTGTGAGTCTGAAAACGCTCTGTTTTTCCTGAGAAATGTTTCCATTCGTAAGGAGAAAAGCCTTTCTAATATTTTTGAGAAAACTGACAAAAGAGAAGTTGGCCGGTAATTCTGAATATCATTTTTGTTCCCTTTTTTAAAAAGTGGCTTAATTTTTGCTGTTTTGAAAATATCTGGAAATATTCCTGTACATAAAGAAGCATTGAAAATGTGAGTTAACGGATGTATAAAGGCAGGTGCACAAGTTTTTAATAAACAATCTGGAATTCATCTAAACCAGATGAATATTTATTTTTTAGTTTACTGACTATTCTGAGGATTTCGTTGGGAGAAGTTTCGGGAATAAACATCTTTCCTTCCTCTTCCTTGTCCTATCCTTACCCCTCACACCCACACTTACACTAACACGCACTTCACTACTACACACGCCGGGAGACCGGTCGGGAGCTTACAGCTTGTCCCGGCTGGGGCGGTGCCCCGCTGGTGGAAGATACCTGGTTGGGGAAAACTCCTCTAGCCGACGGTCTGTCGGCGCCAGATCTCTCCATCCAGCTGGTAAAGACCATCGCCACTTACTTATGAAAAAACATGCACTGCACTTACGGAGAAATGACCTCCGTCTTTGACGCGCCCGGGATTACCAACAATCAATCGATCGCCGGACATTTACGGTATTATTATCGATTATTTCTCAGCCACAAAGTACGCGTTACTCGGCTACTTAGAGACTCCGCAACGGAATGGCGTGGTCATTAATCGGCAATGAAAAAGAATTTTCTTCCGTAAGACCACAAAAATTGCGTTGAGTTCGTAATTCAAGCGGGCATAGAAGAAATGACACAGATGGCGGACAGTTCCAGACGCCGCGCCGCGTCGGTATGGCATACAACTCCTTCACACACGAACAATATACAACTAGAATTATCTGTGTACTCATTTTGCAAACACTCTTTTCTCAATCAGACGATAAAGATTGGAACAGCTTTGTCTCGACTGTCTTTGAAATCTTTCCTCGCACTGTTAAAAATGTTGAGAAATGGTTTAGATCGATTATAATTTACTTTCGAAGAACAATATTATCTAGTTAATATTTGCCACTTAAAATAAGAAATGTTCTTGTAGTTAGGTGCAGTGCAGTTCAATGTAGTGCTGGGTCAATGAAATGTTCATTGAGGAATAGGGTAATAATACAGAAGAAGAAGAAGGAATGGAAACTGGCTTAGTGAAGTGAAGTGCGAATCGACAATAAGCAATAGCGTACTCATCTGTAGCGTAACTGATCCAATAGTTCTGTGAGGGTGGTTTGCATGTGTTTGTATTTTTTGCTTACTAATGATTTATTATATTTTATATTTTTATTGCATTATTATTATTATTATTATTATTATTATTATTATTATTATTATTATTATTATTGCGAGCGTATGTGCCACTAATGACCACGCAACACGTTTTTCTCTTCCGAGGCTCAGTCGTATTGTATCCTGGAGAGATCAACGTGTGTAAAAAGGGGATCAGGTTTTCGGCTGTATTCCTTGGTAATACAAGGTTGTTACGCCTTGAACTATCAATTATGAAGTGATAGAATATTGTTATTGTATCATTATATTATTATTATTATTATTGTTGTTGTTGTTTTTTCCACTACATCTCGTCTAAAGATGTTATGAGTCGGCTGAATAGAAAATCTTCTCCAGGTTGAGCAACTACCTAAGGAGCAGATCTAGGGACTGTCGGTGCCTCTACAATACTTTGCGAGAAATGTGGGCTGTTCCAAATAAAGCGATTTCTTGCATTTCCCAGTCTTTTGAATGACCGGGAGTTTAGCCAAGTTATTATTACATTATTATTATCATCATTATTATTGTATTACGATGATGAAATGGCGCCAGCAGCTTTAGCGAAGTATTTGTGGCCGTGCGCAGCGCTTCGTCGGCCTCCCCTCCCCTCTCCTGCCCCTCCCCTCCCGGTGGCGGTGGGCCGTGAGGAGCGGAGCGGAGCGGGCGCGCATCAGTCTTGGCGATGGCGTCGGCCGGAGCGCTGGTGTTGGCGGCGCTGCTGCTGTGCGCGGTGGGGTGGGCGGGCGCGGCGCCGGCCGAGGGCGGCGAGGGGCTGTTCGCGCTGTCCGTCGTGCACCTCAACGACTTCCACGCGCGCTTCGAGCAGACGGACCCCTCGGGCGCCGCCTGCGCCGCAGGTACAACGCACTTCGGTCCACGCCTCGCTCCACTCGGCCCTTTCTCTAGCTTTGCCCCGCGATGGAACACCACGCGCCATTTCGCGCCTTTCTGCGTCTTGCCGGCAAGCACTGCTTCACACGCTCGCTATAATGTTGATACCTGGCGGCACAACTGAGAGAGATGCGAAATGCCGGGACATACTCCATCGCGGAGATGGGCCTAGAGGGGCAAAGTTAGAGAAATCGCAGTATACGTTCCGAGACCAGTGGTGTAGCTAGGGGGTGGCAGGGGGGCGGCGTACCCCGGGTGACACCAATTAAATTATTTTATACTTCGAATTATGGCATTTGAATCATTTACTTTAAAAAAATTATATATTAATAGTTCGTTTTCTTAGTTTTGGAAGTTTGAAAATCTTATAGTTGGAATTATATTTTTATGGCTTACTCAAAAATTATCTATATTAATTTAATAAGTATACATTTAAATCATAAATATTAAGAAATCAAAAGCGAAGAAATAACGGAAACTAAAACACAATTTAATAAATGCATTCTACATTATTTGTACAAAATATTAACAAAGATTGTACATTATTTTATTAAATATTATAATTTAATTCAATAATGCATAATCAATGCAGCAATAGATATTTTTCTACTCAATTTATGGGAGGGTGGCACCATTAGCTTCGCCCCAGGTGACACCAACTGAAGCAACGCCACTGGTCCAGACCCTTTCGTCTCACCACGCAAAGTGCAAGTGAAATTTTCAGTAAATTTCTCGAGAACTCAACCGTTTTCTGTGAAAAGTAGCTCAAAAAATCCGCATTTTCACAAACGCTCAAACGCCATTTTCTCATAAATGGCTGCAAATTTTTTTTCTTCAAACTTTTGGATCGGATAGTGCTAGTTGCTCTCTTTAATATGACATAAGTTCATTTTCGGTTGTTTTTTTTTTTCAAAAATTACACAAATATAATTTTTTGAAAGGTTTCTCAAATCTTTAATATGCACATTACCAGCATTTTATAAACTTTATTATATTTGTTAATGTAAGTGCTTCAAATGACTTCAAATGAAGTTTTTTGAAAACTCAAAAATTTTCTGTGAAAATGAGCTTCAAATTTCGCATTTTTAGCAGGGCTTAAACGCCATTTCTTTAAAACGGCTCCAAATTTTTCAAAGAAAATTGCTATTTAGGACGAGGTTTTACTTTTTTTAAATACTAAATTAATATTTCTGTTCTACCATCAGCAAACCGAAAAATTAAGAAAATGTCAAAAAAATGTACTTTCGACGGCGATAAGTGGCAGCTGGCACGAGTGTGTGGCAAATTCCAAATAGCCAGCCCAGAACCAAGCAAATGGAAAAATAATACGGGAAAGTCCATGCCATTCTGTTGCACCACTAGTTTCTATTGAAAAGGAATCTTTTCAATAGGCTTCTTACAGTGTTGCTAGTTTAGGGGTTTCCTCTCCTAAATTTAATTTTTTTTTCTTGTCTATAGTAGGTGTTGTAGGGGGAAATTTGTTTAGGGTTTTCGTTAGGGTTTTAAATGTTATTTCTTAAAAAAATATATACTGTGTATCACAAAACTCAAAAAAATAGTTCCCTATAATTAGTGCAGACTCGTTTATTCAAATATCACTAAGCATAAAAACACTTATAGACGTGTAAGATCACTTGAATGAATTCCCTAGTTTAAAATTGGGCAGTTATTTGTCACAACCAAAGATTGTTATAAGGCGGCAATACATTTGATGAAATGGAAAAAATCGCAGCAATAAACCAGGAAAGGAAACAACTATTTCTATTTAAGAAAAGTTTTTAAAAAGAGGAGTCATTATCTCTTTTCACTCTTTACGATGAGTGACAAAGATACCTCTTACGTTTGGTACCTCGTACACAGTGTGAAACTCTTTAAAACAAACCTTATATATGTGCCTTTGCCATGTATCGCCACGTACTCTTGCCAGCTGCCATGTATCGCCGCCCGAAGTACATTTTTTTGACATTTTTGTATTTTTCGGTTTCCTATTGGTAGAACGGAAATATTTATTTTATAATATTAAAAAACACAAAAGCTCGTTTTAAATGGCAATTTTCATTAAAAAATTTGTAGCTGTTTTTAAGAAAATGACGTTTAAGCGCAAATAAAAATGTCAAATTTGAAGCTCCTTTTCACAGAAACTTTTTGAGGTTTAAAAAAACTTCAATTCAAGTTATTTGAAGCACTTACTTTCACTAATATGTTTACAAATTGCTGGTAATGTGCATATTAAAGATTTGAGAAACCTCCAAAAACATAATATTTATGTAGTTTTTGAAAAAACAAAAAAAAAATCCGAAAATGAACTTTACGTTATATTAAAGAGTGCAGTTAGCACTATCCGTTCCAAAAGTTTGAAGAAAAAATTTGGAGCTTTTTGAGAAAATGGCGTTTGAGCGATTCCGAAAATACAGAATTTTCATAGTTTTCACGGAAATCGGATGAATTTTCGAGAAACTTTACTCGACATTATTTAAAAAAAACATGTGTTCATTAATATAATAATGTGAAAAAATCGCCGATAATATAAATATAAACGACGCGAGACACAAGTAAAAAAAAATAAAATTTTTGCAATTTTTGAAGAAACAAAAGAATAGAGCAATATAGCGCTTATGTCATCTCATAGAGTACATTTAGCACTATCTCTACCAAAAATTTAAAGAAAACATTTGGAAAAAAAATTTTCAAATATTTTCAAAATATGTACATGACCTTAAAAAGAGTTAACTATGATGAATAAATTGTATTTGATGGAAAAATCTGTATCTGCGATTTTGTAGTTGGAAGAAGACGCCGAATAAAATTCAAACTTTTGCAATTTTCGAAAATTTATAGTTAACTATGAATATCCGACCTATGCTAACTTAATAAGTGTAGTTTATTCTTACAAGAAATTTAAAGAAAAAATATGGAGCCGTTTTTGAGAAAATTTTGAAAATGTCCGGGGTAATTCATGTAAAGTACACCCAAAAATTGATGAATGTTTCTCAAAATCTCAGAGCCTCGACTCAGGCCAGATTAACAGATGTTTCTTCAATTTGAAAAAAAAAAATCGTATGCATAGTTTAGGCAATACTAGCGTGTTGTTCACATACGCCGAGCAGACGGACAGACAGACACATGGACGGACGTTTTACTTTCAATTGGGTTTTCGGTATCAAGGACCTAGAAAACAGGGTTTCTGTCTACACCACGTGTTAGGGGATTTTTTTTTCTTAATTTAGCAACTGGTTTTATCCACTTTTTCGTTATCACTGCCCGGCAACGAATATTTTTCTGCCGAATATTCGCCATTTTTTCGCGCAGCATTACATAACTTTCCCTATACTACGTATATCACTCCGTGTATACGTACGTATACGGGAAAGTAAAAATGAAAGCATTTTGCACCATGACGCTAGAAGTTTCTGCTCAGCGCTAATCGCAGCTGTCATTCATATTATAATTTTTAGTTAAAATACAGAGCCCGACACTAACAAAGGCATTTTACTTCACGACAGGACAAACTTCTGCTCTGAGCACTTCGAAACTCTGATTCGTATCAAAATTTCATTCTTAAGAATGAAGATCACCCTGGAAAGCACATTCCTTGACGATAGAACGTTAAAATGTTGCCATCATTTGTCGTGTACATAATTGATCTCTGTCTACACAGTTGGTGTTCGCTAAAGTATTCGATTTGTCTTCATAATTGTTTCATATTTAAAGAACATATTTCGTACGCAAGAATGCGAAACAACATAAACGAATGTATTTTACAAGCGAAAGTTTCTGTTTTTAATATTTTTTTTAGAATAGTAGTGCCTGACTCCTCATTATCATCCTTATCGCATGTCAAATGCGACACGTAAACCACACTCATATTTATATATACTGCAAACGCCGATGATGATGATGGTGATGCAATTGTTTCTTTTTACGACTTGCCCAGAAAAAAATATTTCCTAATCATACGATAAAGAAACCAGAATGTCAAGTATTTACTCCTCTCTGCTCTTATCTAACATTATGACCAGTGCAATACACGTGTCACAGAATTAGACGAGTTAGAAGTGGTGTGTCATTGAGTGTTGTCTATGAAATGTCACATTTTAATTCTCATTGGGTCATTCTACGTCAAATCGGCCAAAATTTCCCGACCATCTTCCGATTCGACTGAAAATTTTTAAATCCCTTCAGAATGACGAAACAACACTGAATATCGACTTTTTGGCATTACATTTTACTTCCTTTTGAAAATTTTGAAATGTGATATTTAGCGTGAGTTTCAGAGGGTAATATTAAAAACCAGTAAAATATCTTCAAATTTGATTTTACTTTGCAACTTGCTTTATATTTCTAATGCGTACATTCCACGCTAAAGGTTTGATATTATAAACCTAATTTTCACGGCATTAATAAGTCCGAATTAAGGCCAAAGTAAATAATTAATTTTTTTTTCAAAATTTATTTTCTAAAATACTCCATCTCGTATTTTCTTCTTTTTGTCGTCAAATTGAAGCGGAGACATTGAAGTTTATAGTAGTTGAAGAACCTCAGTGGTAAATTGGAATTTACCAAAGTTATTAGCAGTTAAAGTTAAATTTTCATTTTTGCTTTTTATGGTCTTAGGAGATCTACACATGTACAAACGCTTATCATTTTTAAATCTTGCTTTCGTTATTTAGTGATTAATTCTCATACATTTTAAATGTATGTGAAGCATATTTTCGAAGGCAGAAAACGTCTATTTATACCGGGTGACCCACCAATTGTAAGCCATCGTCATATCTTCTTAACGGTTCACAACATCGAAAAGCAGTTTTCGCCCATCAATGCGAAATCATGGGACAAGTAATATGCTTTAGAGATATTGTTTGTAATACTTTAGTTTTGTGCAATTGTAGTAGCTACCTTTGTTGTTACTACAATTGTAGTAATTACCTTTCAGAGTACTACGCATTCACAATTCAAGGCAGTGTACAGAAAGTACATTGGAACAATGCTCAAGCTATACATGGTCTTTTCGGCCAAGCGAAGAAGCCATTGTTTCAATCAGTTTTGTCATAACAACAGACGATTTAAATCATAACACGGCAGTGTGTATTATTTCCAAATACAGCTAATTATTCTTAAAAACTAAAATTTCAAACCTGACAGAAAAAGAGGAAGGAAAGATCGCTTGCGGTCCCTGGCCCGATTTTTAGAGTATTGCTCCAGCATTCACCTCGTGTTGATCGGAGAAACTACGGAATTCTACTTTTTCTGTCGGGTAAAATGTATTAGTTCATGCCTTTACAGATGTCGAAAGAGTGCTATCCTATTTACGGAAAATTGAAGGATTTATAGACATTTTAGAAACCAACGAAAGTCAAAAAAGAAGAATTGGTTGACTTTTACTCTTTGGAGTCTGTGGAGTTAGGTACGACCCTTACTACAAACGACAATAAACACGATGATATACTAGATATCAACATTTTTGTTATTCATATTTCATTAAATGAAATTTGATCGAACATTGATTTGTCGACTAAATTTTTATTGAGCTATTGTTTTCTATCGTTTTTATGTATTATTAACCATCAACTGCGACCTCTTCGGTTACTGTCAACTGTACTCACCAGGTTTCTCTTTCTTTACTAACCATTTTGTATTGGTTTCCTTCCGGTCACTACCGACTCACAGACACCGAACTTATTGTAAGAAGAAAAAAAGTAGTGGTGCTAAAATAGCACGTACTTTCTCTCTCGTTCTTTCACGCAAAATTAAGCGAAATGTACTCAAATTTGCGAAAAATTGTACATGACTTTAATTCAAACTCTTCCTTTCAAGAACAGATTTCATTAAGGGGAAAATCTCTATCTTTAATATTTTAGTTCTACAAAGATTCCGAGTGTTGAACTTCTGCAATTTTCGAAAAATCAGGGTTTTAACGAACATGAGACCTGCATCATCCTTCACACTACCAGTAACAAAATTTAATCAACAACGATGCAGTTTTTTTAATTGGAAAATGTCCCACGGGCTTCATGTAAAGTACCCCCCAAAATTAAAATATCGGTTTCAAATTCAAGGGGCAAAATTAAGTTAATTGTAACTATGATGTATCCGTTCGTCCCTATCTTTTGACCGGAAAGTTACAATTAACGTCTACAAGGAAGGAAGGAAGGAAGGAAGGAAGGAAGGAAGGAAGGATTTGAAACATAATTCAGTGAGGAATGTGTGATGGATTGTTTGTCGGAACAATGTAATTTTACTTGGAGACAAACAGTTCCATTTAAATTTTAGACATTCAATTTTTATTGTTCTTATAACTGTGACGTTTCGGCTATCCCTTAACAGCCATCTTCAGACATCTTTACAAAAAATGGTTGGAATCAATATTGTGTAATCTAAATATTACTTGTTAGTTATTTCTTAGGTATAGAAAGATAACTAACAGCAATAGATTTTATGCAAGCACAGTTGAGTATGTTTTGTAAAACTTGTCAGTAATGTAATATTTAGTCAACACAATACTGATTCCAACCATTTTCTGTAAAGATGTCTGTTAAGGGATTAGCCGAAACGTCACAGTTATAAGAACAATAAAAATTGAATGTCTAAAATTTGAATGGATCTGTTGGTCTCTAAGTATATCAGTATAGTCATTAAAAGAATAGATAATAAAGATTGTAATTTGACCTGACGATGGGGCCGCGTAAAGCTCCCAAACGTTGTTAAATGGAGAGATGTAAATGTAATGATGATAATAATAATAATAATAATAATAATAATAATAACTCCACCTAGGGAGTACACGACCTTGGAGTTGGTGGTGGAGCTTGAGTACCCCCATGAGCCTGAGAGCTATGTCAGTGGTAGCCTAGCTACTGGTAGGGCCTCCCTTGCTGAATAGGTTGAAGGTGAGGGGTCAGACGAAGAAGTACTCCATTTTGAGGAGAGTGGGAAGTAAGCAGAGGGGGAAGGGTCATGAACCTTTGGACTTCCTGTTATCGGCCCATGGAGGGTACAGGAGAGAAACTGGGTTGGCACACCAGGCCACTGATTAGAGTGGAGGCCCGAACCTTGCATTAGCCAGCGAAGGAGGCTGCCTTCAGCAGTCAGTGAAAATCCCGTAGGGTTTAGTAATGCCGACTGGCGATCGGAGGGACCCCTTGCTGGACCCTGCGGGGGGATGCCCCGAGGCCACTGTGGGTCGCAGTAACGGATCGCAGGAAACAACCCAAAGGTTAAATGTGATCTGTGAACTCGAACTTGCTACCTGCGAATCTTCACTTGAAACCAATGAGCAAAATGAATAGAACAAGCAATGTAATGAACCTTAACGTGCCTTGTTCTACCAATGTCCCATACCTGCTCAGAAACCGAGCTAATGTCACCTTGTCGACATCTGGCTATCCCACGGATGTTAGTCCAGGGACCCAGAGCCGGCAGTAGCTCGAAAGCCATCGTCAGAGATGGACCCGGGATGAATTAATGGAGGTGATGTGGTGCTTTTACTATGCAAAAGCGAAAAATGGGGGCTCAGAAATAGAAGTTTTTAAGATATGGAGAGAGCGGAACCCAGATATGAGACCTACCCTAGACTCAAAGAAGCTTGCCAGTCAACGACGATACATACTCAGCAGTGGTAAATTCACATCAGAACAACTTGCAGACATCCAGAGGAACGCAGAGTATGTTCATCGATCAAACCATCCACATGACGAACATTTAGAACCATCTAATATCCCTGAAAACGATGATCCCCTTCAAGGTTCATCTCTTCCAAATGAAACATTCGTCAGTGGTGAAAATTCATCTGGCCATGAGTCACACGATAAGGACATGATGCGGAACCTCCTCCGACGCGAGATAGAGCGAGTTCGTCTACTTCCATTCGAATCTCGTGCACCGTTGAGGAGAATTTTCGAAAATGCTAAAGCTAAGAGAGTGATAGAAACAGCGAATTCTGTCTTAAATGAGGTTGTACAGGCCTCAAGTAGAGATCTAGATATTACTGAAATCAATCACATCGTGTATGCAACTGGATATCTAGTATCTCAGATAATCTTGGGGCCAGCCAAGAACACCGATGGCCGACAGCCAGACAGAGTAAAAAGCTCCGTACCTCCATGGATGAAAAGAATTATGAACGGATAGCCGACACACGGCGTGAAATATCACTCCTAGCCGAGGCATCTTCTAAGTCAAACCACACGTATAAAGTTCAACAAAAAATACTCCATGTTGAACAAAAATTCCTAATTGACAATGATACAACAAGGCTAATGGTAGCTGAAAAGCTAAAAGAAAAAATCCAAGCATGGGCTCAACGAATAAGGCGGTACAAACGTAGAATCGATTTCCGTGTACAGAACCGGTTGTTTTGAAACAGACGCGAAGAGATTCTATCGCAGTCTGACTCAAAAACCGAATGGCAATGCTGCCCCTCCTTCAAAAGATGACGTCGAAACCTTTTGGTCAGGAATCTGGGAGGAAACCAGATCGTACAACAAAGACGCATCGTGGCTCCAATCTGAAGTTGATGCTGCCAATGGACTCGTGGAAACAGTGGAACATGTTCAAGAATTCTCGAAAGAGGACCTATGATGAAGCCTCCTGGCACAATGCAATAACCGGGATGGGAAAGTATGTAGTCAGCCATCAAGATGACCCACTAATGAGGCAGGTCATGAAATCTGACCGAAGAATGGGAAACAGAGGCATTGTAAGTGTAGCAAGAAGCATTGCGAACAAGACTATGCAAGACACCCAGAATGACAGAGACACTGAACTTCTGATGCTACTTAACATGAAATTTGAGACACAGAAAATGTTAAAGAAATCGTGGAGAGACAAACCACTCCACGGACAATACCTAAAAAGAATGGACAAGGTGCAGATCATAAAGATCAATCATTTATGTGGCTTAAAAGGGGAAGAATGAAGCCAGAATCGGAAGCACTTGTAATAGCTGCCCAAGATCAGGCCTTGAGAACACGACATTATGATAAAGCGGTTCTCAAAATTTCCCAAGATGATAAATGCCGCATTTGTCAGGAACACGTAGAAACCATTGATCATATTGTCTCAGCTTGTCCAATTCTAGCAAGACCGAATATTTGAAAAGACACGACAGGGTGTGTAGCTACCTCCACTGGCAGATCTGTACCGCCCTCGAAGTTCCAAACACATGCCCCAAGTGGTACGAACACTCACCGAAACCGGTGACGTCTGTTGGATTGTGTACGATATTGTACGACCAACAAATTCAAACTGATCGCACGATAGCAGCAAACAAACCGGATATAGTCATCCGGGATATGGAGAAAAATCATGTTTACTTGTCGATGTTGCTGTACCTTGCGATCAAAACGTCGTTACCAAGGAGGCAGAGAAACGTCTTAAATACAAGAGTTTGGAAATCGAGATCAGCCGAATGTGGGGCGTAAAGCACAGGTCGTCCCGATAGTTATCGGAGCTCTGGGATTTGTTCCGCAAAATTTGAGTAAGAACTTGTCTAAACTCCCAGGTAATTCAAAAGACTGGGAAGTGCAAGAAATAGCTTTATTTGGAACAGCCCACATTTTGCGCAAAGTACTGTAGAGGCACCGATAGTCCCTAGATCTACTCCTTAGGTAGCTGGTTGCAACCTGGAGTAGATTTTATATTCAGCCGACTTATAACATCTTTAGTCGTGATGTAATGGAAAAATAATTATAATAATAATAGTCTGTCTGACATTGTTGAGGTCCGTAAATAAATAAACCTATAATCAATAGACAGACTTATATAAATTTAAAGAAACCTATGCAAGTGAAATTCTCTACTTCGTGCTTCCAGGGGCGGAACCAGGCCATCAGGTTTTGGAAAGGAGCATTGTAGATTTGTCAAATAATAAACATATTTGTTATTTTATTGTATATTATTTATGTACTGTAGATATATTAAACAATATTATTGTTTAAATAATTACATAATTCGAACATAAATATTTAAACTAATTTTGCCAAATAAAGGATGGTAAACGAAAACTCTAGGCCTCATGGGAGGGGAACTGGATCCACCAGTGCATGCTTCATTGTCTATATTTCTGTGGTCACGGGGTAAAGTTCTTACGTCAGTTTTTGGCAAAATTGGGTTAAGTACTGAACTACAAGTTAAGTATCTATATTTTGTTTTAGTAAAACGCCCGAATTCCAATGTTGCCTCCTTAACGAGAAAAAATATTAAGAAATAACGTTTAGCGTAGGAACAAGCGGTGGCTCAAAAATCTAATCCTTGTTTTCTCCAAACTGAGATTTTTGACTTAAGAACTTTTACTCCTTGACCACGGATTTGGTCAGTTTGTGGGCTTTAAACTGAAACTCGCAGGGCAGTTGCAGCAGATGACGCTTGTCTTTTCTTTTAGTTGGCTGCGCCGCGGCCGGGGGGCGAGGAGGGCGGGATTAGGGCCTGGGGAATCAGCGGTTGCGGATTACCACAGCGTTCTACCTGAAAAAAAAAAGCCAACCCTTTTTACCTAAGCGTATTGTAATGTCGGAATGCTTGGGTTACGTAACGCTAGTGAGCTTCAACCAGGAACGCGAAGCCGAAAGCAAAAGTGCTGGTGTCTCTTGTCATCACATGCGCCTCGTTCCTTTACAAAGATTCCTGGGATTTGTCGAATGTCTGGATGAAAGGGCTGGTCTAACTCCGCAGAAAATAATCCTCTTCTTCAAGTAAACTCATCCTTTCACTTTTCGAAGTCCGAACTGCGCAGAAAATAATCTCCTCACCAGGTAAATGGTTCGGTCTCCTCAAGCGCTTCCTATCAGTTTAAGAAAGTAGAATAATTTACTCAATGCATTTACATGACATGATCTGAAATACTCTCAAATCATCGGAAATTATAGAATACGAGCAGATGTACCCGGCGTTGCTCAGGATCACATTAATATCAAATATAAATCAAGTTCTTGAATAAAAATCATATTTACAGACGTGGTTGTTTTATTTCCAGAGATTTCATGTAGTTTTTTGAATCCATAATTTAATTTTCAAATCCCCTCTTAAGTTATGTCCTAATGAAATAAAATAAAACCATGCAAATATTTGAAATATATGAAATGAAAGTGACTATTGTCTCAATTTTGCTATTATAATGGACCACAATAAATAAATAAATGTACTTTGCGTGTGGCATTATTTTAATTGGCAAAGCAGTCATTATGAACTCGTGAATTATCTGAGATATTGGCATAACGGTTCCAACAAATCCATATACCTGCATAAATAAGTAAATAGGAATCGAAACCTACTAATCGGTGAACAATAAAGAACTGTATTTAATAATGAAATTAATAGTTGCTAATTTACGTAAAACAAAAAAAAACATATGGGAGACTATGTGAGTCAACCTCCTCGTAACGCTAGTAGACTCATGCTGAAGAAGTATTAATTACTATATGATATAAATAATCCTTTTATATAGAAATCGTATGAAATAGTATTGCTTTCCTGTTTCCCAGTGTAGACATCGAAAGTTTCCCTGATATCTCTTATTTCTGCGCAGTTCTACCATTTCTTTTTGACTACCTGGCTTTGTACATGAGACCTTTCTGCAGAGTTCGCCCACACCGGGATGAAAATTCATGTTTTTTCCGTATTAGAGAAGATCGCGCATTATGCAAGTAATACTGTAGAATTTACGTTTGCCGGGACCGCGGTTCGTGTTCACATCAGACAGATTTCCGCATTGCACAAGTTTTACTGTATCTTAATTCTTATGCTGGCAGCTAAAAGCAACGCGACACCAAATAACTCAAAAAATCAACCAAACGAATGTTCCTTCTTGTTTCTAGAAAGTGCTCAAGGTAAAATAATTAATGGATCTGAAGATTGTTACCAGTTATATTTTCCTTAAAAAACACTTTCCTCAAAGGGTTGCGAATAAATGAATTAGTTCTTCGAAGCTTTAAATTTTTCTCGCTATGTATTCCTTAAATTAAATTCCACTATACGAATGGGTGAAAACCAGAACGTTATAAGTGACATTTTATAAATTCTGATAAAATGTTTATATAATTCAATATCACTGTAAGGTCGTGGTGCTTTGTGTCGTCATTAAAACCACGGCATTTTAATTGTTCAATTAAACCGTGAAATCACATTGGCACTGAAACACGTATTTCTTAGAATTTATAAAATGCCATTTATACCGTTATGGTTTGCCCCCATTCATGTATTTCTTACCCACTCATTGCATGAAACTGGGGTATAAATTGGGAATCTACAATAAAACTATAAATTTAAAGAACATCGTAAAGGTGTATGCATTTGTTGCAGGTTCGTCAATTCAGATTAAACGGTTGATCGGGCACTGCCCTTGTAATATCTGTTGATACACGCGAATGTCGCACAAGACGGCCATTTTCTTCGTGGTAAATATTCACAGTCACACGAAAATCGCACATTCGTTACGTACTCAATATTCCCTTTTGTCTTTCTTCAGTTACAAACCGCGTTGTCAAAAATCAGTGACTTTTTCAGTTCAATTTGCAACAGCACACTATCACTAGGTTGCACACTTAACAGACGGCCGTTTTGCCGTCAATCGATTTTTCAGTATTGAGAAGCAACAAATCGCTGGTTACACACTTTATTGTAGAAACTAGTACCTCTAAGCTATAAACGAATCCTGCTGGCGCAGAGAATTATATTTTCAGTTCCAATTTTGATGGGAAAGAACATTTATTTTCAGAGAATGAAGAAAATGTTTGAAGTACTGAGAGTCGAGACTTACCCGAACTAGATTGCAACTGTAGTTACGAGACTATTACAACAATTTCGTGTTATTACATTTATAATACATTTACATGGTCGTATGTACGAGTATTTTAAAAATAAGAGTTGTTGGTCCTTGAAGTTGAATAACCAAGTATGTTTGAAAAACTCACGTCTTTTAATGTAGGAAATTGAGATTCACGCTAAAACGAATTCAACAGCAACCACATGTTGTAATGAATGGATACAACGTCGACAGTAAATATAGCACAATTGTATGAGCAGCAGGAGGAGTTACATAGATTTTGCAATTGCTCAAGTGTGAGGTTTCCATACTAACTCCGGAAAAACATTTGCAAGATGCAGAAGTCCGTCGTATTGCGACTTACTGGCCTTGAAAACTTTAGACTTCGAGTGTTGAGAAATAAATATACTTGCGGCGCAAGCTCATAATATTAATCTATTGAATTTTTACGTCGGCAAGAATATGATTATAGTACTTTGTTTCCGACTAATAATTTTACACAGACTGTTCATAACGTTTTGTTACATACTGAAAAGAAAACCAATATTCTGTTTTTGTTATTCTTCAACGTCCTCCAGCCACTATACTGAAAAGAGTAAAAGCCTGTCTCTTGGTAAATGGTGGTCACTTTGAGCATTTACTATGTCAGTTTATTTTAAGGAAATTGTTTTCTTATTTTGTAATAATTATTTTAAATAATTATTATTTTATTACTTATTTATATTTTAGTTGTATTATTAATTTTTTATTAAGATTTTCTTATTTGCTTAATATGCAGATTCCATAATAATAATAATAATAATATAATAATAATAATAATAATATATTATAATTGTTGTAAATAATGAAATAATGAAGAGCTTTGCGGTAATGTTTCACGAGATATCTTTCTGATTTTTCTCTGAATAATTATTGTTACGTCGCTGTTAATAAGTCTATAAATCAGACATAACTTCCCTCCAAATCTTCAGTATTCAGTTGGCTCCCGGCTCACCCTCAAGGGTCGAGCGGAGAAGTTTGATTTTAATTCTGACAGATGTCCCTCTTGGACATCCCTCCAGATAATGTTTTGCCTTTGACATCTTTACTTTCCCGAATACGTACGAATATACGGAGTAATATACGTAGTATAGGGAAAGTTATGTAATGCTGCGCGAAAAAATGGCGAATTTTCGGCAGAAAAAAAATTCGTTGCCGAGCTCTGATAACGAAAAAGTGGATAAATGCAGTTGATAAATTAAGAAAAAAATCCCCTAACTCGTGGTGAAGCCAGAAACCCTCTCTTGTGGGTCCTTGATACCGAAAACCCAACTGAAAGCAAAACGTCCGTCTATCCGTCCGTCTGTGAACACTACTAGCGCCTAAACCCTACAGACGATTTTTTTCAAATTGAAGAAACCCCTGTCGATCTGGCTCGAGTCGAAGCTTTGAGATTTTGAAAAAGATTCTGTAAAATTTGGGGGTACTTTAGATGAAGCCCCGCGTACGTTGGCTCCATTTTTTTTTTTCAAATTTCGTGAAAGAATAGAGTAAAATACACTTATAAAGATGGACAGGTCCGAATTTCGCAGTTCACTCTGTATTTTCGAAAATTGCAAAAGTTTTTAGGCTTTTTCGGACTACAAAATTAAAGATAGAGATTTTTTCTTCAAATAAAATTTGTTCTCCATAGTGAGTTCTTTCTTTAAGGTAATGTACATTTTTTTAAAAAAAATTAGTAGTTTTCATGCACCATTGCATGCAATATGTGCAATTTAAAAAAAATACAAAAACAAGATTTTCTCAAAAACGGCTCCAAATTTTTTCTTCAAACTTTTGCTACGGATAGTGCTAAATGTATTCTATGAAACGGCATTAACGCTATATTTCTTTTGATTTTTCAAAAATTGTGAAAATGTAATTTTTTTACTTGTCTCTCACATCGTTAATATTTACATTAGTGGCTATTTGTTCACATTGTTATATTAATGAGTACGTGTGCTTTAAATAATGTCAAACAAAGTTTTTCGGAAATTGAATAGTTTTCTGTGAAAACTAGCTTAAATTCCGTATTTTGAGAAATGCTCAGACGCCATTTTCTCAAAAATCGCTCCAAATTTTTGTTCAAATTTTTTCGAATGGATAGTGCTAACTGCACTCTTTAATATGGCGTAAAGTTCTTTTTTTATTTCAAAAATCACACAAATGTAATTTTTTTAAAAGTTTTCTCATACCATTAAAAATGCACATTTCCAGCAATTTGTAAACACTATTAAATTTGTGAGTGTAAGTGCTTCAAATGACTTGAAATGAATTTTTTCGAAAACTCAAAAATTTTCTGTGAAAACGAGCTTCAAATTTCGTATTTACAGTAGCGTTTAAACGCCATTTTCTTGAAAACGGCTCCTAATTTTTCAACAAAAATTTCCATTTAGAACAAGGTTTAACTCTTTTTTTTTATTCTTAAAATAATATTTTTGTTCTACCATTAGGAAACCGAAAAATTAATAAAATGTCAAAAAAATGTAGTTTGGGCGGCGATAGATGGCAACTGTCGAGAGTATTGGCAAGTCCGAATAGCTAGCCGAGACCAAACGAAACGTAAAACTAATACGGGAAAGTCTGTGACATTCTTTAGCACCGCTAGTGTGGCGTCATACGGGTGTAATCAACACAGACGAGAGTGGGTTGTAAGAACAGTGAGTTTAGTAGTTACAAATAACGAATTTCACTGCTGACAATTAACTAACTAAATAGATCCCACTACTAGGAGATATTTTAATCGAACGGCTACCACACCGCTCTACATCTGAGACCTAATGCATGTCTCGCTCGTCACGACAATGGATTGCCGGCCCCTTGCCCACGTGCCACATAGGCCTTTCAGCGCTACCCGCCGCCCCCATTGCCTCCGCCGTACCACGCCGTATCCGCGCTAGGCAGAAATTCCCAATGCGTCATCTTCTGCGCCCTTCGTTTAACATCGTGCCATCTGCCGCGTGTAGTCACCGTCTGAGCGCGCCCCGACGCTACACTAGTCTTGTCCGTCGCATGTTGTCCGAGTCGTTTCGCCTTGCCGGAGTGAGTGCAGCGGGGCACCCTCCCCGTGCGCAGGGGAGGAGGCGACGTGCGTGGGCGGCATCGCGCGCGTGGTGGCGAAGGCGAAGCAGCTGCTGCGCGAGCGGCCCAACGCGCTGCTGCTCAACGCCGGCGACAACTTCCAGGGCACCCTGTGGTACACCATCTACGGCTGGAACGTCACCGCGGAGTTCCTCAACCGCCTGCCCTGGGACGCGTTCGTGAGTACACGCCTCTTGCCACTAGCGGATTCAGCTGGCAATTTACAAAAGCACCAATGGTATTGAATAGGGCTATTCCTCGAATTAAACGGCGGCGATGGTGTGACGGTTAGCGTGTCGGAAGTTCGCGGATTCAAACCCGATCGAAGCCGTGGATTTTTACAGGCGAAAAAATCCTTCTGAGGGGAAGTAAAGGCCGGCTGTCCCATGTTAGTAGATTTACTGCGTGTAAAAGATCCTCAAGCCTAAATGAAGCCTCTGAGCTAAATTAAAATCGTCGGTTTCGTTGCCTCAGTAATACCTTCTTTCCGCTACTTGGTGAAAGGAGTGTAGCAAAATTTGCGTCGTGAGCCTCATGGCCTGAGTCTCGCCACGTAAAATAAGGCAATTCAATTCAATGAAATAACGTCCACCAGAGTTCCAAAATGCGCCAAATATTGAAAATAACTGAAAGCTAAGATAAAATCAACGAGGTTATGTTACAGTTCATACGCGGTTTATTGGGCATCGACATAGCGATCGATGTATACCGCCTCCCAATATAGATGAGTCATAATTTATGATTGGCCAGTGGGGCGAAGCGTTAAGAAGAATCGGCTGGAAAAAACAATAAACTTTTTGAGTACACCGCCCTGCCTGGGGCACTTTGTATGTATAGTTAAACACTATTGGTTTTAATTTCACGAGTGGAATGTATGTATGTACTTCGGCACAACAGCTCTTTGCGAGCTAAGGCCTACCACGGCCTTTCGGCCGTGGTTAGCACAAAGGCACCCCTGGTCTTCTCAATCCGAGAAGTGAGCTGTATTTTTACTCGTTTAAAAAAATTGTACAAGTCTAATTTTCTAAAAGTCTGAATTATTCGAAAATCGCAAAAGTTCAAATTTTTTTCGGCCTCTTGCTGAAGATATTGAAGATGTATTTTTCCCAAATATAACATTTTTCAAATGCAGATCTTGAATAAACGTGTTGTAAAGTAGTATAAGTAATGTAATTTGTTAGAAATAAGGCAATTTTGAAATAAATATTTTCTCGAAATTGACTCCAATTTTTTCTTTGAATAAGTTCCCTTGATATAGTAATGAACAATAAAAAACGTAGTGCTGACTCCCCACCTTCGACAAACTCCCCACCTTTTAGAAAATCTCCAAAATATTAATCGTTGAAATGCAATACAGATATAGATGGTTTTCGTAAATAAATGTGTTGCAGAACGCAGATATTTATATAAGGTTGTATAAATATTTGGAAAATAAGAGTATTTTTTGTTGTAATTTAAGCTTGAAGAAAAGGCAATTTACAAAATTCTTCCAAACGATTCCAACTTTTTTCTTATAA
Source organism: Acheta domesticus (assembly GCA_031308135.1). Classification (NCBI taxonomy): domain Eukaryota; kingdom Metazoa; phylum Arthropoda; class Insecta; order Orthoptera; family Gryllidae; genus Acheta; species Acheta domesticus. The sequence goes on along the minus strand of JAHLJT010002630.1, from coordinate 113,330,239 downwards.
ATTTTTCCTTAGATAGAACAAGGGCTGCTTCAATATGGCGCGTGTCCTATTTTCAGCAAACTGGAATTTTGTAACAAAAATTAACATTTGGAAACTACAATATTGATGAAAGAGTTCATGCAGTATCATAATATTGCGTAGCAGTTACAAATAAAGGGAGAAAATATGGGCTATTGTAGCACTACTAGTTTTACTATTACTCGCGCAACTTTTCTTGAACGATGGATTGAAGAAATGCGGGTGGAGTGAGGGTATTAGTTACGAAAGCGGCCACTAGGTTTTACGACGCATTGCCAATCTCCGGAGAATCAGTCACGTTTTCACAAGAATTTGCGTTCTAACTTTCTCAGGAGTCCGAGGTGTCTGTTGTGATGGACAATTACCTGCCTCCTACCTGTCATTTATTTAGATTTTTTTTTGAGAAAATAACGGGCAGAAGTTGTCTTCAACAGAAAACAGTTTCTATTTCGCGCCAGTGAAGATGTGTTCGGAATGTTGTCATCAGTGCTCGCTGCGAGATTTTGCCGTCAACTGCTTATTGTGCCAGAGAGGGGGAAGCAAGGTCATCGTTCGAGAAAAGTTGTGCGATTCATAAGCGACTCTTGTAGTGTTAACAAACAATTGAAAGTTTTATCTTGATCTTGATTCCAGGCGCGCCACCTCCCGAGGTCATTAGGGGTCGTCCATAAATTACGTAATAATAAAAAGGGGGAAGGGGTTTCAGGCAGCGTTACGCTGCGTTACATAGCGGTATGGGGGAATTAGTTTAATGTTACGTAACATTGATATTTATTTTTGCACATTTTTCAACATTTGCTGAAATAATTTCTTTTTTTGAGACTTGTACTAATACATTAAAATACTAAGTAATTAATTTAAAAACCAAAATAAATCAAAGTTATAAGACGTAAATCGTCACAAATGGAGATATTTTTTATCATTTATTTTATTGAATCAGTAAGATTGCGAAGAAAACATTAAAAAACGATGAGCAGTTTATTCTAAAATCCATTTAAATTGGCGCAGTATCCTCTCGCCCATGAGGCATTTGCAAGGCTTGTGATAAAAAATGTTCTCGCCTTTGCGTCCTTCATTCACTCACTTGCCCCCACTTCTTGCATTCACAAGGGAGGGGGTGTTGTCGCAAGCGTTACTTAATTATTAAGGGGGGTTCAAGCGCGCGTTAAGGGTGCGTTACAGTGGGGAGAGGGGGTACTCAAAATACTCCAAATTTGCGTTACGTAATATACGGACCTTAGTCCCGTGAGTCTAGTGTGTTTTTTTCATCGAGAGGTGGCGATGATCTTTTCCCCCGCTGGATGGCGAGATCCGGCGCCGACCTACCGTCGACTAGCGGGGTTTTCCTATCCGAGTATCTCCCACCAGCGGGGCACCGCCCCAACCGGAACAAGCTCAAAGGTCTTTACCTTTCTCCCGGCACGTGTGGTGGTGTAGTGCGTGTTAGTGTAAGTAAGAGGATAGGACAAGGAAGAGGAAGGAAAGATCGCGCGCGGTCCGTGGCCCGTTTGTTTGGGTACTGCTCCGGCATTCGCCTGGTGTTGATGGTAGAAACAACGGAAAACTACCGATGAGAACAGTCGGCCGCTGGAATTCTCCTCCAGACGACTGAATGCGACCTAGCTGACAAGCTAGTGTGGAAAATCCTGCCGCCATCGGGACTTGAACCTAGGATCTCCCGATGAGAGGGACTGAGTCATCTCTCCCGGTTTGATCTTGTATTAAGGCATTATCGTGACATTTAATGAAAATATCGCAATTTCGAAAATTTATCCCGTTCTTCTGTATTTACTAATATTGTATTATGAACCAAGCATTTTGTCTGAGGCGTAGGTAGTGCAAATACTTGTACACAAACATATTCTTAACATTTTTGAAAAAAAAGTGATGTATTTTATGAATTGCCTAAAAAGAAAATTTGTATCAGTACTTTAATGAGTTTTATATTTAGAATTAGTTGAGGAGCCAAAGAAATATATTCCGTACTTCAAATTGATATCAACTTTCTAAACACGTGATTTCTACGCAATGTAAAAGATTCACTAAAAGGAGAATGGCAATTATGTAGAAAACTATGCGACAACAAACATTGATGGTAGTTTTTTACTTGAAAAATCCTTATTCCCTAATCTAAAACATCGTTTCCTTTAAATTCACTCGTTGTAACATTTTTCAGACAACTCGACTTATTTTGTTATGGTTTCTGATTTATGAATTTACGTGTTATTCTTAAATAAACATACCCATTACTCAGAAATCAGAAAATGTTGAACGTATCTGCTTTTTCAAAAATGAAGGAGTGTTATTCATGAGGAGAATCTGTTAGCATACGTATATCATTCTCGACAAAAAATCGACTTCCCATCTTAATCACTGAGGTCAAATATCATGTGTAAGATAATGAGAGTAAACAGGGCACAATCACCAAATTACAAAGAGCAGCTCTACTTATATCTCTCTTAAAATTAAATTCGCAATGGCGAATTCTTAATAAAAGAATTTTCCGTTTAAATACGTAGGTTATTTTTTAAATAAGGTCCTCGTGTGAATGAGAGTGAAATTGACGTGCGATCGCCGTCGTGTGCTTGAGTTTCTGATTCCAACATACTTTGCCCGCCTTTTGACGCCTTTCCCAGCTGCATGATATGTCTGTGAGCCGAGCTGTAGAACTTTGGAATGTTTAAGAAAAGTGTGTCGCCCGCCCATGTTCCCATGCGTCTGCACAAACACAAAGGCTAAACAGGTCTTTTGGATGGCCGCAACTGGATCATCCACCTTACAGTCCAGACAGACCAGCACATACTAACTTTCATATGTTTAGATGTTTAAAGGATTTACTTGATTGTCAACGGTTCAGCGACTATAAAGAAAGACTTCTTCACAGGCGGCAGATTTCATTGACGTCTAGTGTTCAAAAACTTGTTGCACGGTGAAACAAATTTTTGAAAAAAATGAAAATATCTAGAAATGAAGATTAAATTATGTAGATTATTGAAAAACAAATTTTTATGATATGTTCAATATTTTCTGTCTTATTAACAAACGGACCTTATTTAAAAAATAACCCTCGTAATAATTCAGGTAAATAAAATTTTGAATCACATTTTCCTCGCATTACAACAAAACAAATTTGTTTTCACGCAACCACTCTCCAATTAGTCGAATAGACGAAATGATAAGGAATGCCATAGAACATTTGTCAATGGTTGTGAAATGAATTCGAAGTGTTTTGAGGACGTGTTGCATGTAATTTGGCCCCAGCATCAAAATAATTGTTCCCGTTACTGACTCCTCAGTAGCGCCTATGTTGTCCCACAGAGGAAGATGTTTTCTTCTGATATAGTATTGCAATTTTAATGGAAACTTCTAAGACCTAAAATCACTTTGTAAATTTATTTCCTGATTTATATTAATTTATGTTTTTTATTTCTTAATTTGGTAACGAAACTAGGTACCCACAGGCTTGGGCAGTATTTAAGAGGGGATGTAGGTGGAATATGGGCAAAAAATTTATTTTTAGTTTTTATTCTCATATTATTCCATATAGTTTTTAGTATATTCTCCCAAAATGTTAGACCAATCAGATCGCGGTAAGACCCTTGAAATTTAAATCTCATCCCGGGAGGCGGCCACATTAAAAGGCGTTGTCATGGCGCTGTTTGACAGGCATTCGGAAATCTCCTGTTTTAGAAGGCTTTGGTTATTTCCCGCGTTTCAAACGTGTGTTTACATGTTGTTTTGAAGCGTGTTTTTCTTGTGAACCCAGTTTTTCGTGTTGACAGAGTTTTCTTTTGAAATAGTTAGTGTGTTACGAAGTCATTAGATTGATATCATGGTTAGAGCGACTAGTTATTATATAAGAAAGTGAAAAAGCCAAAATATTTAACATTTCTTCCCAAAGATTAAACAGAAATTGAGGTTAATAATGTTGTAGAATGTGAAGTGGAAACATGTACCTCTTGATCCGGAAACTCAACTGAGGGAATCAAGACGAAAAGTGGGTGAAGGTCATTGTAATGAAAATGGAAATGAGAATGTGACCAATGCTTTTAGAATAATATACTTGCAAATGCTTTCTGAAGCAGTTAATACATTCTGTGGCTGTGTAAATTGTAGGAAACAAAGGCTACGTTTAGTGGATAACGGTATTAAGAATAGATTAGTTCGTACTTTACATATCGTTTGTGAAGGTTCCAAAACTGCTCTTCAATGTTTGCAAGCAATTTCCCGCAACCTTCATTTTTTGTCATAAGTGTACCTTTTTCTCAAAAACTATTCGGCGTACAATAGTGAAAGTTTGTACATAGTAGCAGATAACAATGACAAGAATTTACTTGTAAGGATTTTTTCAAATATTGTTTATATTCTTCGTAATGATTTATTAAAATCAAATTTTTTGCAACAAATAATATGACACGAATTCAATAATTAATATTTTAAAAACTATAACTAATTCCAAAATTTCCTTACACTCATTTGTTTACCTGTATTTAAGAAGCAATTCTGCAAAATTTCAAATTTTTAATGTGATTGGTTTTTAAGAAAACTGCACCTTTGTGAAGTTAAACATTAAAAATTTCAAATGTTTATATTATACACAATTTCTGTTTTTTGTACAAAAATTAATGATAAATATTTTCTCACATGTATATTTCTTACGATTACAAAATTTCATTGTTTTACATCAAATCCTGACTGCTTAAAAAATTGTAATACGATGTTGTATAAATCTGCCTACATCCCCCTTAAGGGACCGTCCATAAATTACGTAACGCAAATTTCGAGTATTTTCAATACCCTTTCCCCCTTGTAACGCACATCCCTGTCTCTATGTAACGCTGCCTCAGACCCCCTCCCTCCCCCTTTAGCGTTACGTCATTTATGGACGACCCTTAAATACTTTAATTTATTGTAACTGACAATTACAATATATAGTTGCAAGAAAAAAGTTGTAATGCCAAATTATTGTATTTACGGTATTTTGAGTATTTGAAGAAATTTAAATGTATATGTGTTTTGCAATTCAAAATCTATTGTGTTTTGACCATGTATTTAAATACTTACTTCCAAAGTATTTTGGCGAAGTATTTAAATACTAAATTTAAAGTAGTTTGTCCAACCCTGCCTCGCAGAAGATTGCGAAGTTCTCTTCCTCAGTTCTTGCGCGCAATGAAAATAAATCAGTAATATAGACTAGAGGCCTTCAGCTACTGGACACTGGTTAATGCCATACAAAATGCGTTTTTTTGTTCGAAAGTAGCACACACATCGCTCAGGAACCAAAAATAAAATACTCTCTTATAACTCGCATTACATTATGCAGTCTCTTATCAAATATTTCACAAAAATAATGTTCAGGATTACAGCTGTAGCGTCTTGTGGTACATTCATATACAACAGTTCTTTACCCACGAAGAATATCAAAATAGTTATTTACGCACGAAGGGCGATTCAAGGGCTGAAATGACCGAGGGCCTTTGTCACCCGAGATCGTTGTAATCAGATAACGCCCGTGGTACATGCAAAATTGTATTGTATTTTTCCTAATTTTATTGATTCGTGTTAATTTAATAATTATCGAGTTGTTAACTTGACTCTGTTTGTCATTTCACATTTCCCTCCCGTAATTCCCTCTGTAAGACAACGTTTTCAACTGTTTTCATATTTCCCTCGTTCCCATCATCCTCTCGATCCAAGTAAGTTACGCACAGAATATCGAGCTCGGTATTGAAGGCAATAACAAGATGTAACGCATCAGTAGAAAGTAAAAGTTGCACCACAACGTAACACGCGGACGGCCTCTTCTTTGGAGTCTTGCTGTCGTGTGACGTCAGCTGTCTCCTCTGTAATGGCATGCGTGCGTTTAAGATGTCAGTCGGGAGGCGCAGTAGGATTATTTATTTATTTATTTACAGGTTATTATGTAAAAAATACATTTTCTTGTACCCATTTTTTCCAAATACATCAACTTATAAATCTACAAATAATGTCGATATCTATTGAATTAACTTTTTAATATTGATTTTGATTGTATTGATAATACATTCAAATACTCGCATTTTTCAGAACAATTGAAACAGCTTGATTGTTTTTATATTTCTTCCAATATCCCGGATATTTAACAAAACCGTTTGCACCCGACACATGTCCGTAGGTTAGTTTGTTACTTCTCACTTCCTGCGCGGATGCGAAATTAGTGTACATGCATTTGTAGTTTGTATTGCCCGGATGTTTATGACCAAAAATTATTGGTCTATCATTTATGGTCTAAACAATATGTAAATATGACTTAAAATTTATTTGGTTGCATTTTCGAAACCTTTAAAATCTAGCACATTCACCTTCTCCTTTGGCGCCCAGTGAAGACAATTCTATTTGCTAAAGTTGTGAAATAAATTTTATAGAAGCGGTTGACCTTGGCACAAAAGAGGGCAAAATTAAATTAAATTCGCATCTGGTGCTCTCTACGCTCTCTCTTTCTCCGTCTACATAGCTTACCCTCCTAATTCACACACACACACACACACGCACGCGCACGCGCGCACACACACACACACACACACACACACAGAAGCTCCCGTTACAAAAAAAAGACCACAAATTCTGTGTTGGAAGAATGAAGAATGGCAGGTCCAGTTTTTCCGAAAAAAAAATTGTCTTTGAGAAAATTGAGTTTAAAAATCACTTCCGGGGCGCAAAATTCAAACCGGCCGCAACGACACTGCAGACAGCGGCGTCACCGTCTGCGCCGAGCATTTTCTAGTTTCTCCGCGTAAACAGTGAAACAGTCGAGTAAAATTCTCGAAAGTATCGCGTTGCTTACACTAGAATACTTAATAGTATCAAGTATTTGTGGGTTCTATTCAATAAATATTTTAAATGTACGTACAGAATATCGAGTTTTGTTCAAAATGTTAGCCTTGGTACACGGCGGCGTAAGCATAAATGATTAACACGATCCAACATTTATGAAAAAGATTGAATCTCCGGAATACTCGAATTGTTATTTTTAGCACATGTTAATATGAACTAGTGCTTTGAACTTAAGATTGCCACGTAAATGATAGTCTCCCGAAGATTATTCTAAATATCGAGATACACTAAGAAGCATTTAGGAGATAAAATATTCGTTAATGAAAATACTGAGTTTATTATCCTTGGAATTTGAATTGATTCTCCCGGCTGTCATTTTCTGAATTCTCAAACTAACGATAGCCAGCTTCAACTTCTTAGTAACCGCTGGACGGTTTATCTAAGATGTAGCCCTAATTGATAGATATCAATATTTCTCCCCTCAAAAATATCGCATCTTTCCTAAATAAAAGTATCTGTTCGTGCCGTAAAAGATCCATCAACTTTAATACCACCCGTCAAATATTATTTTATCTTAAGTAATATGTGGTAAAGTAAGAACTCTTCCTGCCGCCGCAGCGAAATCGTTCCGAAATAACTGATATTGCAAAATATGCTAAACTGTTCTACGTGGAACATCGAAGTTAAGGCAAACGGCCTCGACCACCCACTTCTCGAAGTTGAATGACCATTCTATCCGCCGCTTTGCTTTTCCAGATGCAAGATGAGAGCATGTCTTTTACCCAAATCTTTAAGTTCTTCGTGAAACCATTTCATAAGGCAGTTGACAGCTACTCGGGAAAAGTATTCTTTGAGTTGTTTTGCTTCGTTTCTTTGAGCTTGCATTGTAGTTAGCAGATACGTACACAAATGAGTAATGAGAATGTAAGGGAGTGGAAACAGTTCATTACTTCTACATTACTTCAGTTTTGTAATTTTCAATATTTTTCTTCGATATTTTCATAATGTACAACAAAAATCGACAAAGAGGAAAAAAAATTATGCAGTATAATCAATTTTTAACCACAAACCCTCTTTTGAATTATTTAATTTTTTAAATTTATTTTAATGCAGAATCATAATCCTTACTACTTAAATATCATAGAACATGCATATTTTGATACTTTAAATTAGTTAGAAATACTTTACATGCAAGTCCTAAATTTTTCAGTTATATCTCTACATGTTCAATATTTTCATTTGTTTAAAAAATTAATCAATTTATAACCTTTCCACTTAATAATTGCATACTTTTTTGAACTGAAAAATATTAATTGGATAATTTTTGTAGATTTTACATAAAAACACCCTAATAATTACATAGTTTTATGTTGGTTATTTTTTTACTTATGAGGGATTTATATTTCAAAAGAATATTTTATGGAAAACAGGAATAAACATAAACAATATGCAAATTAAATCATAACTGCAACACTATTGCTCTGTATATTTTTTCTCCGAAACATATCTGATAATACATAAAATTATTTTCACATTGAAAATTGAATTCTTTTAGTTGTAAGGAAAAAATTTAATATAAATTGGCGCGAAATCTCGTACACTGCTCGAAGGCTCCTGTTCGAAATGTTCCAATACTGCTTCCTCTGTAGCGACAGATGAGCGAGACACACCTGCATCGACACTTGCGCCCGGTAAAACTGACCCCGACGCACGTATTCTTGCGCCGAGGCGCAGAAAAACGCAGTGGGAAGGGTGTCTTCTGCTCAGGTATCTGTCGGCGTACACTCGAACTGCCGCACGAGCGTTGCTCCGGCACTCGCCGAAGACTAAGTACATGTCGTAGTACTCATTAATTGAAAACATGCTTATTCTGACCTCTCGCACTCAAACTCGATATTTCTACTAATAATTGTTTTTTCCTTTGAACACGATTTCAATGAGAAAGTCCCTTTCTCATAAATGTGTTCTTCTGTAAGTGAGTAATGAACATGTTTATACTGGACGTATCTAGTTTTACTGCGCAACATTCTTGCGTCAGAATGTCACGTGTTGCAGCGCAGCTGCGTGCCAGATACGCGGGGAACCCCCGACCGGCGGTCTAGTTCTCTCTCTTTCTCTCGCCGTCGTATATCTAGCGGACGATTAGGTCAAACCAATTTATACCCAGTTCAAGGCTAATTTAAACTCGTTTACAACTTTAATGTGTCAACCCCTCCGCCACTTTCAATAAATTCCTCCCTCTGGTTCAAATTCGAAGCGGATACATTTCATTTGGCGGGAATTTCGTAGTTTAACGGCTTGTTAATATCCTTAATTTAAATATTATCACGAAGAATAGAAAGGAGATGTTCAAAGAAAGTCATATTTACTCGATGTAAAAATCCGTGTCTATTATTTTAAAACTAATATTTTTTAAAAAATCTAGAAAACGGATTAAAGAAACTAGACAAGGTGTGTGTCTTTGAACAATTTTATTGTAGTAGTTTATTTTGATTTCGAGTAATCTATATTCCTAATTTCCAATTCGCACAGAAAGTGTAAGAAAGTTTTGCAGCCCCCTCCCATGTGAAACTTGACTATGGTTAAACACAGATCTAGTTGTTAAAATCGCATGGAAACCCATACTTGTTTCAAATAACACAAGGAAACATTAAACCTTCTTGACGCTCCAGGAATTTATTTTAGAGTTATTTGTATTAAGGTATCCCGATATAGTACAATTATTGTACAAGTAAATTAACATAATGAGAAGGTTAATTTATTTATAATATAAAATTTTGTAGAATTTATAAAACAATTTTGCTGTCATAATTGATACTCATCAGAAATTAAGTACCTTCATGATAACAATTCAATTTGTATTTTCCTGCTCTATTTCTTTCAAGTTGTCTACTTTAATTCAATACCGAAATTTGAAGAATAGCAGGTATAGTAGTAATACTTTTATCTGATATTTATCTGATGGCCATATTAGTAATTATTATAATATTTGTTAATATTGTAAGGAACAGTAAAATAATCATGGGTAAGTAAATAAAATTCAAGCTGATCAAAAACAAGAAGAGGAAGGATGGAAAGCAATATTTTATTCAAAAAGTACTCCAGCATATTACGTAAAACTTCATGAGATAAAAAACTGCATGAGACAACTTCAAAGGACAAAAATCACATTGGAAATACACAAAAATTGTTTTGGACGTTCCTTTAGCAAATGTTTCGACACAATCTCTTCTTACTGCCTTGTTCTGGTAAAGAGTAAATTTTGAGTCGAAGTGTTTTACACACACAAGTTCTTTGAAGGGACAAAATATTTCCTATTTTTTTATTCAGTAGTCAAACAATTACAGCTAACAAATTTTCTGAATAAAGGTTTTTGTTCCCATGTTTTGTTTTCTTGACAGGAGAATATGGGAAACAAAAACTATATAAAAAAACTAAACGGTCATTAATTTTACATAACACATACTGAGAATTTTTATTCCCATTTTCTAATATCAAAAAACCAAACAGGGAAGAAAACTTTTATTCTGCGGTCATTTATTTACAACTAACAGTTTATTTTTTTAGACAGTTATTTTATTAAAAGAACAAAACACCAAAAGAAAACCTCTATTAAACGGTCGTAAATTTACATAACACTCAGCTTCTTTATTTCGCATATACACTTATCAGGAAAACAAAACATGGGAACAAAAAGCTTTATTAAGCAGTCATTGAATTTTAGCTAACGAATTCTCAGCTTATTTTTCTTAATACGATATTCTAACAGATGAACCAAACTCAAAAAATAAAAACCTCATTTCAACGGTCATGTAATAAAACGTAAATAATACTCATTTTCTCCCTTCCCATTTCCTCCTATCAAGAAAAAAACATGCGAATGAAAACCTTTACTATTTAGCTTACAAATACTCAGCTAACTTTTTGAATAAATAATTATATCAAATGAACGAAACACTAAAAGGAAAACCTCTATTAAACAGCCATTAATATATCATCACAATTACATCACACTAAGCTTTTCTTCTTCGCATATACACCTATTAGGAAAGGAAAACATGTGAACAAAACCTCATTTCGGCGGCCATTAATATTTAGCTTATAAATTTTCAGCTCAGTTTTTGTAATAAGTAATTATATCAAATCAGTTTTTTTCTTCGCGTATACATTTATCAGGAAAACAAAACATGGGAACAAAAACCTTTATTCAGAAAATTAATTCAGAATAAATTTATTCAGACCTTTATTAAGCGGCCAATAATATTTAGCTTCAAATTTTCAGCTATGTTTTTCACGTAATAATGAACCCAAATGAACGAAACACCAGAAGAAAAATCTGTATTAAACGGTCATTAAAATTATCTAGCACTCAGTTTATATTCTTCGCAGATACATTTATCAGGAAAACAAAACATATCATAAACCTTTATTAATCGGCCAATAATATTTAGGTAACAAATTTTCAGCGAAGGTTTTTTTAATAAGTAATTATATCAAATGAGCGAAACACGAAACGCAAAACCTCAATTAAACGGTCATCAATTTTACATAACACACAGATTTTTCTTCGCATATACACATATCAGGTAAACAAAACATCGGAACAAAAACCTTTATGAAGCGGCCAATAATATTTTGCTTACAAATTTCCAGCTAAGTTTTTTTAATAAGAAATTGCATCAAATTAACTAAACACGAAAAGAAACATCTATTAAACGGTCATTAAAATTACATAACACTCAGTTTTTCTTCGCATACACACATATCAGAAAAAAAACATGGGAACAAAAACCTTTATTAGCGGCCAAGAATAGTTAGTTTACAAATTTTCAGCCAAGTTTTTTACTAAATAATTTTATCAAATGAACGAAACAGAAAAAACCTCTATTAAGCGGTCAATGCAATCACAAAGCACTCAGTTGTTTTCTTCGCAGATACATTTATCAGGAAAAGAAAACATGGGTACAAAAACCTTTATTAGCGGCCAATAATATTTAGCTTACAAATTTTCAGCAAAGTTTTTTAATAAGTAATTATATCAAATGAACGAAATACGAAACGAAAAACCTCTATTAAACGGTCATCAATTTTACATAACACTCGATTTTTTCTTCCCATACACATTTATCAAGAACAAAAAAAACATGGGAACAAAAACCTTTATCAAGAGACCAATAATATTTCACCTTAAACTTTCCAGCTAAGTTTTTTTAATAAGTAATTTTATCAAAAGAACAAAACACAAAAAGAAAAACCTCTATTAAACGGTCATCAAATTTACATGACACTCAGAGTTTTCCTTCGCATATACACCTATCAGGAAAACAAAGCATGGGAACGAAAGCTTTATTAAGCGGCCAATAATAGTTAGCTTACAAATTTTCAGCCAAGTTTTTTACTAAATATTTTAACAAATGAACGAAACACCACAAGAAAAACCTCTACTAATCGGTTCCACACAATTACATAACACTCAGTTTTTTCTGTGCATATACATTTATCAGTAAAACAAAAATTGGAACAAAAACCTTTATTGGCGGCCAATAATATTTAGCCTAAAAATTTTCAGCTATGTTTTTCACTTAGTAATGATATCAAATGAACGAAACACCAAAAGAAAAATCTCTATTACACGGTCATTACAATTACCAAGCACTCAGTTTTTATTCCTTGCAGATACATTTATCAGGAAAACAAGACATGAGTTCAAAAACCTTTATTAAGCGGCCAATAATATTTAGCTTACAAATTTCGAGCCAAGTTTTTTAATAAGTAATTATATCAATGAACGAAACACGAAAAGGAAAACCTCTATTAAACGTTCCACACAATTACACAACACTCAGGTTTTTTTCTTTGCATATACATTTATCAGGAAAACCAAACATTTGGAACAAAAACCTTTATTGGCGGCCGATAATATTTAGCCTAAAAATTTTCAGCTATGTTTTTCACTTAGTAATGATATCAAATGAACGAAACACCAAAAGAAAAATCTCTATTACACGGTCATTACAATTACCAAGCACTCAGTTTTTACTCCTTGCAGATACATTTATCAGGAAAACAAGACATGAGATCAAAAACCTTTATTAGCGGCCAATAATATTTAGCTTACAAATTTTCAGCAAAGTTTTTTAATAAGTAATTATATCAAATGAACGAAATACGAAACGAAAAACCTCTATTAAACGGTCATCAATTTTACATAACACTCGATTTTTTCTTCCCATACACATTTATCAAGAACAAAAAAAACATGGGAACAAAAACCTTTATCAAGAGACCAATAATATTTCACCTTAAACACTCCAGCTAAGTTTTTTTAATAAGTAATTTTATCAAAAGAACAAAACACAAAAAGAAAAACCTCTATTAAACGGTCATCAAATTTACATGACACTCAGAGTTTTCCTTCGCATATACACCTATCAGGAAAACAAAGCATGGGAACGAAAGCTTTATTAAGCGGCCAATAATAGTTAGCTTACAAATTTTCAGCCAAGTTTTTTACTAAATATTTTAACAAATGAACGAAACACCACAAGAAAAACCTCTACTAATCGGTTCCACACAATTACATAACACTCAGTTTTTTCTGTGCATATACATTTATCAGTAAAACAAAAATTGGAACAAAAACCTTTATTGGCGGCCAATAATATTTAGCCTAAAAATTTTCAGCTATGTTTTTTACTTAGTAATGATATCAAATGAACGAAACACCAAAAGAAAAACCTCTATTACACCGTCATTACAATTACCAAGCACTCAGTTTTTATTCCTTGCAGATACATTTATCAGGAAAACAAGACATGAGTTCAAAAACCTTTATTAAGCGGCCAATAATATTTAGCTTACAAATTTCCAGCTAAGGTTTTTTTAATAAGGAATTATATCAAATGAACGAAACACGAAAAGAAAAACCTCTATTAAACGGTCATTTAAACTAATACTGATGTATATTGCTTCTCGTGTTTACCTATCAAGAAAATAAAACATTGGAACAAAAACCTTAATTCGGCGATCAATAAATTCACCTAACAAATTCCCAACTTAGTTCCCATAATAACTTATTTTCTCAAAAGAACAAAAACACGAAAAATAACTCGACTATGCGGTCATGATATACAACATAACTAATACTCACTTTTTTCCTTCCCGTATTCTCCTATTAAGAAAATAAAACCTTCGAACAAAATCAGCGGTCTTTAAAAGCTTTACTCAGCGGTCTTTAAAATAAAGCTAAGGAAATGTCACCTCAATTTCTTTATAAAGTTATTTTTCATTAGAACAATACACGAAAAGATAAACTTCGATTAAACGGTTTTAAATTACATTACTAACATTCAGCGGTTTTGTTTCCTAAATTCTCCAATCAACAAAACCTTAGGAACAAAAACCTTAATTGAGCGTTCATTGAATTTTTGCTAACAAATTTTCAGTTTAGTTTACTTAATAAATTATTTTATCAAATGAAAAAAACTACACATCGGAACAAGATTTATCCACGTTTTGTTATCAGGGCCCAAGAATACAAGTTTTTCTGTGGAAAAAATAAGCGGTTTCTGCTGTAACATTACGATACTTTCTCTTTTCTACGTAAGGAAGTAGTAAGCACAGATAGATTTAGATTGGCAATGATGTCTCTAGAAATGAAACCGAGAGATAAACGTCTGCGAACGCAGCTCTTGACTTCACTCACATAGATAGCAATGCCAACATAGTCGCACAGCACTAAACGAAGATTTACTGCTTCATCTTAAATATTTTTGCCAACCGCAATCCTTTTATTTTGCGAAATGAAAAAAACATCAATACATTATCATTTATTAGTGAAAATATTGATTTAATTCACTCTTTATCAGCTAGAATATAAGGATCCAGTTCAATCATATAACAACTAAGCATTAGTGTTTTGTTTTTTGTTGTTTTTAATCAGCACACTGAGATGAGAAAGTGAAATTTTTGTATGCCATCACTTTGTCAAACTTGCTCCTAAGGAATTCGCAGTATTGAGGTTGCTTCGAATACTAAATTATTAGAAAGCTAGTGTATACAGTAAACCCTCAACATCCGCGAGAGTTAGGTTCCTCGCGAATGTCAAATCAGCGAATGTTGAGTCTACATTGTAATGAAGAAAGGAGGGTCAGGTATATAGAAAAGCGGTTTAAAAAAGAAAGAAAAAAATAGATATTAGATTAGACATAGGTTTATTCTACAATTGGGCTTATGTTGCCCGGTGGCAAAATACAGAAACATATAAGTACATTTACAATTACAAAACAATTAACAATAAAAACAACATATAAAAAAATCAATATAAAAACAAATTATCTTCGTCATTACCTAGAACATGTAAATGCATTTACATACATATACAACAAATGAAACTACATATATACTAACATTTAAGTAAATAAACTTACATATTACACCAACATTCATACATACAAATATACACGCTTACATACATATCATACAAAGACATAGGAACACTCGCATGCACACCATCCTGCACGTATTCACTCACAATCATATTCAGACAATGGATAAACATTTTTAACTACAACATAGGAGAATTTGCCTACGACCGTTCTTTGAATTCTAGTTCTAACTTTATATTTATGATCAAATCTATTAAAATAATCTGGTTTATCTAGCCTTTCCCGTATTTCCTGCCATGCAGAGCCACCAGTGTAAGATTACGCAAAGTCGAGCCCTTTTTCTCCGATGTTCTAACGATTCCCAACGTGCAGGTATGTTCCTCCGAAAAGTGTATTTTGCCGCTCTGTTTTGTATCCTCTCTAAGCTCTTCTTAAGTCCTATTCTGTACTAGCTCCATATTCCATTACTGGCCTAACAAGCGAGGTATACGCGACTTCTTTTGTATTCGTATAGCATTTTTTAAGATTTCTCATGACGAAATGCAAAGACCTCCACGCTTTACCCACTACGTAGTTAGTTTCTCCCATCCCAACTTGCTATCCAGGAGGATGCCAAGGTATTTACAGTTTGAGACTCGCGGAGTTACCTCATAACCTAGCTGATAAGGTATTGTATGAGTCTCTGGCCCTACAAAATGTGATTCTAACTAACAATTAAAGAACTGAGTAAGTGCTACTAAAACAATTCACAATTAACATCCCAAAGAGAAGAAATAAAACAATATGAAACTAATTCCAAAGTTGAAAGTGATTGAATACAGGATTTGGTTATTTTTTTGATTCAAAACTCTCCTAGTTGTTCTAATATCCAAACATGGAAAAGTCGCTGCTTCTATTTCTCTCTTAAATTTCGAAGTTATTTCCATGATCGGATCACATTCGAAAGTCTTTCCACTGGAGCTTGTTGAAATTTTAGAACGCCAATAACAGCTTTGACATTGAAATTGGTCCATTTCGCTTCTGTTAATTCCTTACATTCGAGGTTTTCTTTGCTGATGATTTCCCGAAGCTGCTCTTCAGTGAGGTCATTATAATGAGAGTTGCACAGATCCTGAATGGCTTTTCTGTTCATGTGGTGAAAACCCTTGCCTCCAATTTCACTCAACTGAATTTAATTATTTTACAATTGTATTATTCTATTAATGCGAATTGACTTTCCAAATTTGATATTTTGCAGAACATGATACTTTGAGCTCCGGTGTCTGCCGAGTTCGTTTCCCAGATAACACTGATAATAGAAATAAAATGTGCTCGCTTTCAAGAAAGTACGACCAAAGACGCTCTCGTGAATGTTTAAGTCGCGAATGTTAAAAACGGTAGCATTTCTCTAATCGCGAATGTTCGGAACTCGCGAATAGCTATTTAATGCTTAAACTAATTAAGTTAGCTCCAATGAAGTCGTAATATTTCATGATTTAGGCTTTATAGAGTGGAATTCAGGTTATTCAGCTTACAAGGTAAGCTGCTGCTTCAGCAGGTACAAAGCTTATGAATGCAAAGAAATATTTCGAATTTCATCCGCTAAAGAACTAGTGAAATGTTTAAAATTAAACCCGTGTATCAGACAGTAGTTCACTTTGTTAAGATTATTACTCGTAACTCCAAAATAAGTGTGATATTACAACTCATCTGCCTTGCACGCAGACGCAACGCCTCAGAACGGGGTGATAGATCTTGTCTCCAGTGCTACTACCCACGGTGTAAGATATTTCTGACACCGTGGACTACCTTAGCCTCCAGCATTAGCATTGCCAATCTACGTACATGATATTTATAGTAGTAAGGTGAAAAAGAAAAAGAATGTTCGAAAGTATCTTTGACCAACTCATTTCAAAATGCCGCTTTCGACTTCTGT
Source organism: Acheta domesticus (assembly GCA_031308135.1). Classification (NCBI taxonomy): domain Eukaryota; kingdom Metazoa; phylum Arthropoda; class Insecta; order Orthoptera; family Gryllidae; genus Acheta; species Acheta domesticus. Next base: position 113,313,106 of record JAHLJT010002630.1, on the reverse strand, counting down.
CCCTCACTCAACATTTCCCTCAAACCCAGTTCTAGTTTCAGTTCTAGTTTCTACTGTCAGTTCTAGTTTCGTAAATACCTATTGCGGAGTAAAATTGATTACCCATTACACTTATTCAGCATATTCGGATTGTCTCTTTAAAAAGAGATGTTCGATGTTTTCGTTCAGCAAGACAAAGTAACGGTGCTACAACAGTACATACTTTTTCGCATTATTTCTTAAGTTCGTAATTTTCAAAAATTCAGGGATTTTAATAAAAATTAGAACTGTGTCATTTTTTAAGTGTTTAATCGAAAATTGAACAGCAAGTACGCGGTCGATTTTGAAAAATAAATTGTTAAAGTAAAAATGACACAAAAAACTACCCCTTTTTTGAACAAAAAATGTACATGAGCGTATTTGAAGAACTAATTTTTTAGAACAAATAGCTTAAAGAAAACAAGGTGTCTCCGCTAAATTGTTCAGTTTGCTTCATCTGTCCCTTTTCACGTAACTACTCCTCTGGCACTTGGCGATCCATTGAAACGTATCCGAAGATGGGCATAGCTCATTAAAAAACGCACATTTAATTTATTGTTAATTTTAAAACTAATGTATTTTAATGGAAAAATCACTCTTTTCTTTCGTAACGAGCAAACAAACAACGAGGATTTACAAATTTGTTTTACATTTTGTCATAAAATATTCAAACTTGACTGTAATGTTCTTCATAAGTCTTAATCCAATTCTTCTCATCTCTGTAAAATTTCCTGTTGAGTTCTTCAGGTTAGTTTCTTACATTACTGAGTATTACTGGATGACAGCTTAGCTAGTGCAAAAAGCTCACGAATTAGTCCTAATTCACAAGTTTTAATTTTTTCTATGAGGCACACGCGTTCATTGTTCCATTTAAAACAGGGAAGATTATAGTTAAAGTTAATGCCTTATTTTACGTGGCGAGACTCAGGCCATCAGGCCCGCACTTCCGTCTGACCACGCAAATTTCGCTACGCTCCTTTCAGCAACTAGCGGAGAAAGGTTTTCCTTGGGTGATGAAATAGGCGATTTGAATCTAGCTCAGAGGCTTCTTTTAGACCTGGTTTTTTTAAACTTCTAGTGAATCTGCGACATTGAATAGCCTGCTTTACTTCCCCTCCCCTTCCCCGAAGGATTTTTTCGCCCTTGAAAATCCAAGGCTTCGATCGGGTTTGAACCCGCAACCTTGAGTACAACCTCCCGATACGCTGGCCGTTATTCCACCGAATCCGCTAAAGATTCCTGCACTATCGAAACATTTTATTTTGAAATATTATAAATGACGAATGCAAAATGTAGCTTCATCGTTCGCTGTGAGTCGCCAGCGTTGTTCGCATATATTGGTCAAAATTACCATTTGGTGGCCAAATTTCCGATTAACTTAACAATAACAATTAAATAAATTATATATAATAATTATATATAATAATAAACAAACATAATAATAATAAATAAACTAATAATAATAAATAAAATAATAATAATAATAATAATAAAATAACAATTTTGACAATTTTTAATTTTATACTTGTGTCCGGTTCAAAATTGTTTGGTGTGATCCACGTTACTTCGGGCAGTAAGTAATTTGTAATCTTTATTTTTATTTTATTTATGTATTAATTTTCTCATTTAATTTGTATTCTAATTTTTGCTTCTTCTTCACGTTGATCTCTCATTTTTCCGTTTGGTGCTAGAGACCCACTGAAGATGGGAAATTTTGATCCCGAAAGTTGACTTTGGGCATATATGATATTAATCAATATTATACACTCCATAGAAACACTCCAATAATATATAAATTGTTCATTGTTTACAAAATAAATTAATATATTTGTTCAGAAATAAAAATTAAGCCAGAAATAAAAAAAAAGCCCAATTTACACAATTCGACTCCTTTTTTATTACTCGCTTAATTTTTCTATCTGAACAAATATATTCATTTCTTTTGTAAATAATAAACAATTTACATATTACTGGAGTGTTTCTATGCTTCCATAATACAAATTTTTGCCTAGAAGTCATTTTTTCAAACCAAATTTTGAGTGCTTATTGCGGCTCAACCATTAGGAATATCCAAGTAGTTTATGAGACAAAATATGCTTAGAATTGTCTTAAGAGCTTATTTTTGAAATGTTGACGTTTCCACCCCGGACACCTGTATACGTACTTGTTGTGGTTGATTATCCCTTACCTCCCATTACCATTACGGATTACCACAAAATATCGACTCCCACCACGGAAGTTAAAATGGTCCGAAGACGTGGTGGTTGAGGCTGTTCCCGTGGCGCTCGCCGCCGCGGCGCTGGCGGCGTTGCGTAACCAGGAGGCCGTGGTTACGTCGCACGTGCTTCGCGCACGTCACGTGATCGCGCACGCCGCGCTCTCGTACTCCAGCTCGCGATTGTTCTTCTTCTTTGTTCGAGGTTTTTCGCATCGAGTGCAGAGGCCACCGGAAGCGCAAACGTCGAGTTCAGACAGATCTGAAATGAGGGCGAGTTTATTTGACGCGTGAACTATGGATTTGGACGTGTTCCGATGTGGTACCAAAGAGCACTTGGGAATGATTTGCAAAATTATGCTTAATTGTAGAACTATTTTAAGTATTCTACGTAGAAGGATTTTTTTAATCTCTATAGAATAACAATTTTTATGTTTAGAATTTAATTTGTGTGTTTGAGTGAAATCCCTGGCGCGAAATATGTAATTTCGGGGCCATGTTTCAAAATGTATTGGCGTAAAATGGTACACATGATGTAACAGAAAAGAACCAGAATCTGTTTCTGAGGTTATCATTTGAAATACGAAGCTGATATGAGGGACGAAAGTGGCGCGGACGGTTTACTCTGGGAGAAAATAAAAGCAGCTTGCAGTCTGTGAAAGATATGCAGTCTGCATAAGATCATCTTGCAGTCTGTGTCTTCCTGCAGTCTTGCAGTCTGTATAAGATCATCTCTATAATACGGATTGACAGGTGAAAACATATTCTTACGGATAGTACACACTAGCTTCATATAATAATTTGTTGGGAGGTTCCAATACATTCTGATTGAATTAATTAATACATTTTTATTTTATCTATTTTGGTATCATTACGTACTACTAAACATACTTTACTACATTTTACTTTCTCGCGTTTAAGAAGGAACTTCTTAAGAAAAGAAAGGAATTTAATAGTTCGCGAGAAAACGGCGAATTTTCGGCCGAGAATCTCTTATTGCAGGGCCCTGATAACGAAAAAGTGGATAAATCCAGTTGCTGAATTTACAAAAAAAGACAGTCTTAAGACTAGGATTCTGGCTACACCACGAACCTCTCTCCTTGATAAGGAAAAATCTATTGACGGCAAAAATGCTGTCTGTCCGTCCGTCTGTAAACAACGCTAGCGACTAATCCGTTCAGCCGATTTTCTCCAAAATTTATACTCCCCGATCGATCTGGCTGATGTCGAGGTCCCTGGAATTTGAAACCGATATTGTAATTTTGGGGGTATTTTGCATGAAGCCCCGGGGACATTTTCAAAACTTTAAATAAAATGGCGCCAACAATTTTGATGAAATTTTGTTGTGTCTGAAGGACGTTTTAAGAGAATGGCGTAGATCTCATATTGGTTGAAAACTCTGATTTTTCGAAAATTGAAAAAACTTCAAAATTTTTTCGGCATCTTCCTACAACCACAATTATGAAGATACAATTTTTTTTCTTATAACGAAATGTGTTCATAGAAAACATCTTCAAAGAAGGTCATTTGTCAAAAACTAGTAATTTTTGCGAAATTTTGGGTCAAACATTGGTAATTTTCATTTTCCTTAAACCATTTTTTCTTAAAAACCACACAACGTTTTCTGATTAAATTGGGACCTTAGATAGCATTAAGGAAGCTTAAAATAATGGTGCTGTTCTCATGTTCGTTAAATTGCCTGACTTTGCAAAACAATCAAAAAATTAAAAATATTCGGTCTCTTCCTGCAACTACAATTGTGAAGATTCATTTTTTTTAAATAATAAGAATAAGTGAATTGCGGACCGCCTCAGAGAGGGCACACGGACTGACTACCTGCTCTTTCAAGTAAAAGTGGAAGGTGACACTTATTTTCGAAGAAATTTTTATATTCATTATTTCTAAAACACATCTAACCAATTTTCCAGACTTAGGACTGACATTTTTTTCGACATATGGTTTGATTAAAGTTGGTTTTCATTCAAATTAATGATTTGTTGATTGAGTGAATTCAGCTTATCTTACCATTTTCATATTCTTCCCTTTTCTCTGCTAATATATTCTATGATACTGAAGATGAAATTTGCACACCCTTCTAGTACTTTTTTTATTTTCATTTTTATGTAGGAGTTAATGTATAAGATTTTCAATAAGGCACAAGGAAATTTACATAGTTAGAAAGTAAGTTTCACGAGAAAAGATGAAGGGATTATTTGGTCCGCAACTTACATACAGAATTAGAAAGTAAGTTTCACGAGACAAGATGAAGGGATTGTTTGGTCTGCAATTTACATACAGAATTAGAAAGTAAGTTTCACGAGACAAGAAGGGATTATTTGGTCCGCAACTTATATACCGAATTAGAAAGTAAGCTTTACGAGACAAGATGAAGGGGATTAGTTGGTCCGCAACTTACATACAGAATTAGAAAGTAAGTTTCACGAGACAAGATGAAGGGATTATTTGGTCCGCAACTTACATAGAGAATTAGAAAGTAAGTTTCACGAGACAAGATGAAGGGGATTAGTTGGTCCGCAACTTACATAGAGAATTAGAAAGTAAGTTTCACGAGACAAGATGAAGGGATTGTTTGGTCCGCAATTTGCATACAGCCGCGTGTCGGTGCCTCCAAGCTTTCGTGGCAGCTGCCGCAATTCCTGGCGGGAGAGACGCACCCGCGCTGTGTTGTGTAGTAATTCCGAGGGGGTAGGGGGCAGGGGAGGGGAGGGGGAGGGGCTGGTGACGTCACGGCGGCGCTTGGGCGACGGGGATGCCCCGCGCGCAGAAGGACCTCGCTCTCCTCCTTGCAGCGCGATTTCTGCATACACTCGGGTTTCTATTTCTTGGCGCGTGGGGGCTTGTCGCCGCGATGGAATATGTCACGTATTTCGCGTCGTTCTTGTTGGTGCCGCTAAGAGGCGCATGATTGTGGCCGGGTCGAGCAGTGCTGGCGATCATGCGACATCTAGCGGCTCGGCCGAGAAAGGCTCGAAATGCCGGGTAATATTCCGTCGTGAAAGCAAGACCTCACGCGGCGACAAATAAGAAACCCGAGCATATGTTAATTTCATCATTTGTATTTATTGTAAAACTTGTCTAATCTTCTTGTTTATTATGTTTTAAGATTTTATATTGATTTTGTACGTTTCTAGACTGATAAAGACGGCAAAACTATCGAAAACCGGCTCGCTTAATAAAACTAAGTTGACAAAAATGGCTTCCATTAGTTCAAACCACCACTTGCTCTGCCAATTGGAGGAAGTAAGCATTAGTATATTTACGTAGGTTGAATGCAAGAAAATCACACTTTAAAGCTTCCCTTTGAAGTAATATTGCTTACGTGCATAATTAAAATGTATTATACTGTCAGTTTAGCTGCGTGATGTAAGTAAATAACGCGGCTCACATTATATAATAACCAAATGCGATAATAATGGCCTGTGCGTTCGAAGACTTAATTATCTCTCGAACATATTCTTCCGACATGATTTGTATCTAATTCTAAATACATTACTTTCAGTAACGATATCTGAAATAGCGACAAACGAACAAAAGTTCAAAACAATTTTATTCGCAGCCCAATACAAATAGCCAGGTCGTCACCAAACACACAAAACAACTAGTGGTGCTATAGAATGGCACAGACTTACCCGTATTAGTTTTCTATTTGGCTTTGGTCTCGGCTAGCATTCAGACTTGACACATACTCTTGCCAGCTGCCATCTATCGGCCCCAAATTACGTTTTTAAAAAACATTTTCTTTATTTTGGATTTCTTAATAATGGAACGGAAATATTATTTTAAGAATATTAAAGAACAGTAAAACCTCGTCCAAATGACTAATTTTCTTTAAAAAAATTGGAACAGTTTTTAAGAAAATGGCGTTTAAGCGCTACTGTAAATTCGAAATTGGAAGCTCTTTCTCACAGAAACTTTTTTAAGTCTTCGAAAATCTTCATTTGAAGTCATTACAAGTCACTTTAACTCACAAATACAAAGTGTTTTCAAATTGCGGGAAATGTGCATATTAACGGTGTGAGAGATCTTTCAAAAAATATTACATGTGTGTAATTTTGTTTTTGAAAAAACAAAAAAATATCCCAAAATGAACTTTACGTCATATTAAACAGTGGAATTAGTACTATCCGTTTGAAAAGTTTGAAGAAAATGTTTAGCGCCATTTATCAGAAAATAGCATTTGAGTGTTTCTGAAAATGCGGAATTTTGGGCTAGTATTTACAGAAAACGATCGAGTTTTCGAGAAACGTTACATGGCATAATTTAAAGCACACATACTCATGAATATAATAATGTGAACAAATCGCTGCTACTGACGTGAGAGACAAGTCAAAAAAGTTACATTTTTGTAATTAAATAAAAACAAACAAAAGAATATAGCAGTATGGCGCTTGTGTCATCTCATAGAGTACATGTCCACCACACATGTCAAGAGAACACTACCACATATGTCAGGAAACCAGTATGAAGGACTCACAAATCGTGGAATGTGTGAACGTGGAATGTGTTAGAAAAAGCAATTTGCTACATATAAGAACACGATTGACCCACTTCTTCGTGGCCAGCGCCCTGTAATACGAGTTTTTTCTGCCGAAAATTCGCCGTTTTTTTCGCGCATTACATAACTGTCTCTCTACTCCGAGTCGAGAAAGTAAAATAAAGTTTTACTCGACGCAGCCGTCGACTTCATGCAGATCGCGTATCGTAGCCATTGCACTGACGCGTTGGGATGGCAAAAAACAAAACATCGATATTTTCGACCGGAAACATCGATATAATCGGCCCCGTGGCCGAGATCGCTAAGACAGTTGTGCCGTAGTGATCTCGGACCCCTAGACTCGAGTCTCACCATGGGCATGGTTGCATGTGTTGGTTCTTTCACCCCTATCATCACCATATCGTTTCATCGTCATACCATAACGGGTCAATCCATTTTAAGTGGTCCAGAATTTAATAAATTGGTCGCTCGACCATCTCGAAAAAAATTCATATTTTGTACATAAATTTCCTTATGTTTTGGCTGTTCAAAAACATCTTTAATTTTTTTTATTGCACCTGGTTTACAAATGGCGGCCATTTTTGTTTCGCGCCGTGCGCCATTTTACGCGTACGCAGACATTTACTCTTTCCTAAATTGCTCAGCTCTCGGTTGTTCTAGCATTCTAGAATAAAAAGCATTCTATTCAAGACACTTTGGCCTGCAAATCGAAATATTATTTACCTATTTTATATGTTTTTATTTGGGAAATATTTGCAACCAAATCTATGGAACGCTAATGAACGAAATTCGATTTTCAGAGAATAATTTTTCAAAGAAGTAATAGAATCTAAGCCTTAATTTCTTCTGTGCTTTTACACACAACAGTATAGTTACTTTTTGTAAAATATCATTATAGTAAGCAGAATGGCAAATTTAAACGCAAAAACATAAACAAAACGCTGAATTTATTTATTTGTTGTATTTTATAAATAATTTTTGTTTTAAGCGGTTCAGATTTCAAAATCAATTTAACCATTTTTCAATTACGGACGTAGATGTCAAATTGTACGTTTGTTTTAAAGTAAAGTATACGTAACATTGAAAATTATATATTAGGCCACTTTTATGTACATTAATTATTAAGTATAATTAATTATTTTAAATCAATGTAGATTTTAGTTTAAAATAGCTTCAAAATAATGTGATTACTACTTGGCACAAAGTATTCTCAATGGGGAAATGAAGCCTTTTTTTTCGTAAGTTTTCAATTTTTTAAAAAATACTTTGAGTTAAATCTAAAAGTTGTAATTTTTACTGAAGTTTGGTATGATAGCGGTCTAGCATGTGTGCATTTTTCAGATTTTTATCTGGTCCCCCAACAGAGATATTACAGTTCAAAATTGGGAAAAAATCCAAAATTCCAATTTTCAAGCGGATGTAATTTTCATGGGGTACGTTATATACCAATGATATTTTACAAAAAGTAACTATACTGTTGTGTGTAAAAGCACAGAAGAAATTAAGGCTTAGATTCTATTACTTCTTTGAAAAATTACTCTCTGAAAATCGAATTTCGTTCGTTCGCGTTCCATAGATTTGGTTGCAAATATTTCCCAAATAAAAACATATAAAATAGGTAAATAATATTTCGATTTGCAGGCCAAAGTATCCTGAATAGAATGCTTTTTATTCTAGAATGCTAGAACAACCGAGAGCAGAGCAATTTAGGAAAGAGTAAATGTCTGCGAACGCGTAAAATGGCGCACGGCGCGAAACAAAAATGGCCGCCATTTGTAAACCAGGTACAACAAAAAAAATTAAAGATGTTTTTGAACAGCCAAAACATAAGGAAATTTATGTACAAAATATGAATTTTTTTCGAGATGGTCGAGCGACCAGTGCTGGACCACTTAAAATGGATTGACCCTAACGTTAAATTTAATAGTGGTCATTAATGACCTATTAGTTGATGCGACCTTAAATTTAAACAATCGATGTTTTGTGTTCGATGTTTTCTTCACAACGATATCTTTTTTCCACAAACATCGATGTTTTCAAAAACATTCTCATGATATAAATAAAATTTGAAGGATTTTTTTGTGTTTGTCAAAACCAACAGCCACTGACATCTATGACTGTTGTCGATGTGCAGACGGAGAGATTCCGTTATGATTATTCCTGGAAGTTTGTCCAGGATGTCTCACGTTAATATAATTTCAACAAAATGTCTATTATGTTTCTTGGACAGATATATAGGGCAAAGATAAAGATTCCTTCTTTACATTCGAACTTTTTGTTCACAAAGAACACGATCCACACACCGACTTCCTTATTCAAATTCCCAATACGTGCCCCTAAAATTCTTTCTTTTTCGATGCTCCAAATGAAGTCGTAGTTTTTACGTTGTAAAGGTTACGTATGCTATTTGTTGGTACAAGGAAAAACAACACTGGTTGCAGATTGAATACGACAGGAGGATCAGTATAGGTTCAAACCTAATTCTACGTGGTCTACTAATCAGTCATTAGTGAGACATGCTAATGCAGAGGACGAACTACCATTAACTAGCCGACACTGTGAGTTCGACATGGTCCTGCTGAAGAAACGTTTTAAAATACGATGGCATTTCCAGAACAAGTGTAAAAATACAACAAAAAATGTTGTACAGTAAAAGCACATTAATCAAACTAATTTGTCCTTCAAGGCGAAATACAACTAGTGGTTATGTAATATTATTACACCACAATTTCTCTCCGTATTAACACATCTCAGTCATCATTGTTTGTAAAACTCATTTGAAATCGTAGAACTTTTGGCGCGAAAATTAAAGTTTCAAGCAATGGATTTTTATTCAAAACTTTTATTTCAAGTATATTTCTGTCATTGAATTCTTTGTATAAGGTATGCAATGTATCCACGAACATGTCGGCTGAGTTTTTAGCCTTACAACATTCTTCGTATGCGAGAAAGTAAAATAAATAAAAGTTAATAAATAACACGATACTGATTCCCTCCTGTCTTGTGACTCTTCGGTCTGGATTCCCATACTGTGACTGTGGAATTGTTTTTTGTAACATTTGGAAGAATCGATTATATTTTTACGTTCCTGTAAATTACAAAAGTTTCTTGATTCCCAATTATTTTTGAAAAATTTTAATTAATTATGTGTAATTCAATAAACGTAATCAGGGTGGCCAGCGAACCTGGAGCATCCTTGAAAACTGGGAAAAAAACTGGGAATTTGAAAAATCCTTGAGAAACTGGGGAAAAAACGGGAATTTGATTTGAAAACCGGGATTTTTCAGTTTTTCTGGTTTACTGATTTTCCAGCTTTTAACATGAATTCACATACGTCATCACATTCATTAACGGGCATGATTCACGATAGACGATAATGGTGGGAGTTAAAATCGAATTATGTAGGAAAAAATTCATAAATTTAAGCTTTAGGATTGCGAAGTCCTTGTCTCGTGGGTCACATGATGTCAAATATTGCCGAGTGTGTATACATCCGTTTTTCTTTTTTGACGCCTGGGGGGTGTCAACAAAATGGACTATCTCACAATATTTTGCGTCGTTCCCAGTTGTGTCGCTAGGAGTCGCATGATCGCGACTGTATAGAGCATCGCGTTTTTTTTGGTGCAGCATTACGTTACTTTCTCTATACATTACTCAGTATATACGTACGTATTTGAGAAATTAAAAATAAATTTTGCTAAATTTCTGGGCTCTACTCATGACGTATGGTCTACCATTTCTCAAGTATTTTGGTCTTTTTAAGCTGTATATCATTGAGAATTTGCTGACAAATAAGAATATGTAGTGAAGCTTTTTGAGTACCTATTTTATTAAGCAGCAGGTGAGTAAATATTGCAGCAGGTGATTAAATGTTTTCAATCCATATAAACTGTGTTAAGTATAAAAAAACAACTAAATCCCTGTTTTGAAAAAAATCTGGAACTATTGAAACTTAATTCAAATTGATGTGAAAACTATTAACATCCTAAATATTATTACTAAATATTTCTTTAAATTGTTGTATGGCAAGATCTATTAGGTATGTTATCTTCAAAATTCCAAAAATTAAGATATCTGAAATGTTTCAAGTAAATATGAAGATTTATTAATACTGAAAATCCAAAACCTTTATTGCAAATGGAAATCTTACAATGTTATGAAGCGTTCTTTTCCTATTCCCTTGTAATTAAACAAAATAAATTATCATATTTTAGTAATCTTGAAAATAGAGTTTGGAAGACAGAAACTACACAGTTATCCTCGTTAGGACTCATGTCGACTGCAAAATATCTATTTTCGAAAAATATTCATACTTGCGTGTTCAAAACTAATATTATTCACGGCAGAATCAACATCGTTCCAAAAGCAATGTAAGGAATACGGCACCTCAAGCCCTGCTTTGACATCTGCCCAGAGATCTATTTTCCTGTTGTAAAATTAGTTTCTTGAACATTTCAAGCGGAGTCTGACTATTAATCAATAACAAATATTTCTTAGAAAAACAAAAATATCAACATTTTCTTTAAAACTAATTTTTGTACAAAATTTAACACCCTACTCCATGATTGCAAGAGAAAGTTGCGCAAGAAACATAGTTTGGTTCAGTAACAAACAGAAAATTAGTGGTGGTAATGGCATGTATTTTCACGCAAAATTACGCGAAAAGTATTCAAATTTTTGAAATATTGTACATGACCTTAATACAAAATCTATCTTTAACCCTTTATAGGTCGGGTAACTTTTTCTCAAGAATTATTTGAATTTATCTTTTAATTGTTTAATTTTGATCTTAGAAACATGAGAAAAATATTAATTTGTGATTTGTTTAAATATAAAGTGAGATAATTGCGAAAATGATGTGGTCGTATAAACGACCACAATTCATTTAAGGGTACGCATTACACTACACTATGGATATCGTTGGCAAACAAATGGAAATAGATCGAAAAATATATAATAGTAAATATTAAGCAGTATGGTATTGTAATAGTCTACAAATATATAAAAGGATTAGTTTATATTCATGCGGACGAAAGGCAGCTGTACAGCTTCGGCTTTACAACAATGAATTACAAGCAATAATGACCGCTCATCTACTCATTTTCACTTTTAACCTGCGGCCGATTCTACCATATATACTCTTTGGATTCTACAGTCGGTCGAGTATAGAGTCGGCCGTGATTTAACACAAAGGGCACAATTTAAAATGAAATAGCATGAATAAAATATAAGTATAATAATAATAATAAGTAATAAAATGAAATATGAATTAATTCACAAATTCTAACTTGCGTAGCATCCAACTGCCTAGCATTACCATTCACTTCACGTTCACAAAGAGTAGTAAATTGTAAACGGGCGACTTATGTTTGTCGCCAAATTACACAACAAATATTCATATTTTCAAAAAATTCAATAAGACCTTATTTGAAGATCTGTTTTTGATGGAACACATTTCATTTAGAAAAAATGTATCTTCATAATTGTAGTTGTAGGAAGACGCCGAAAACTTATTTTTTTCTTAATTTGCGAAAAAGCAGGGATTTCAACCAACATGAGACCTACACCATTTTCTGAAACGTCCTTCAGACTATCCAACAAAAAAATATTTAATCAAAATCGATGGCGCCATTTTTTTTAAATTTTGAAAATGTCCACTTCTTCCTTACCTAGGTCCCTATAATAGATGTTTCTGCCGAAAATTCTGTTTTTTGCGCAGCACGTATGCAGCAAAAAATGTACTCGAATAACATCTGAATATACGGGAAACAAAATAAAAAAACAACTCAATAAGAATACGTCATCGAACTTGCAATCGAAGTATGATTGATATTGTTTAATTACTGCTAAGAATGTGCCAACAATAACAAAATTTGGCACATTTTTAGCAGTAATGGAAATTATGGACATATATAATTTCGGAATGGAAATTATATATTGGCCTGAAATTTCCGTATTTGCCCAGTCAAAGCAGGACAGAAAGTGGTAATTGCGGGGGAAGAGGGGGAGTTTTGAAGCGGCATGATCGTGCGGTGGCATCTTTTCGTGTGGAGGGTGGGCCGGAATGGAGTGGGGGCGCTTAAAGTTGGTTTTTCTACGGTTTTTTACATAAATCTTTGTAAATAATTATTTTATTAATTTGTATATCTATTATAAATAATATTATTAAATCTACCGAAAATTATGTTCTAAACAAAATTAAAGCAGAGAAAATTTTCTACGAAAAAGTTCCGATAAGGTATTGTCATAAAATTATTCTTTTTTAAAGTAATAGGCTTGAAAAGTTCTTGCTTTTATTTACAAGGCCCTTTTTTAGATATCGTCCTTGTGTAAAAATGATATGATACAACGCATAGAAGTACTTTTATTTGTGTTCAACATTTATCAACAATATGTATTAGCATCATTTGCGCGATCTTTCGATCTATTTCCATTTGTTTGCCAACTTTACCTCTTGGTAAACATTTTACATCTAGTCGAATTTCATTCTGTTCATAGGCTTGCGAATATCCGAAATCACTGGGTCCCAGATTGCCTCGGGAACGAAAACTGATAATCCAAAGTTTATTTGATAAGAATAGAGTACGAATTTGGTAAAGGATTGCGCACACTGTCAATATATAAATTACATAAAACAATATTCGTGTACAGCCCTAAGACACATGAAAACATTTTTAAATTATATCAACAGAAATTCCACCCTTCGCATAGAAACTGGACTGCTCACCTATAAAACGATAATACGACCCACAATGACACATGCTCGTCCAACATGGCGCACCTTCCAATCTATCCACTTTACAGACAATCCAAAACAAATATTGAAGACAAACCTCGAAAGTCCCCTGGCCCATTTCTAATTCACAGATCCACCGAGAGCTTCAAGTACCTCTCCTCTCAGAATTCATCTCGCAAACCTCTCAAAAATATTATTCTCTCCTCCACGCATGTCCTAACACTCCAATATTCAATCTCGGTCAAAACACACTATCCTTCACACATTACAACCAGATTCCCCAAAGATCTCTTTCGCCCACCCTGAGTCATAAAATCATTTGCCCCACTTTCCCACAAACACCCTCCCTCCACTCCCAAACAATAAATGCAAATGTTCCCTGAGTTACGTTATTCAAATATGAAATTTCAAAAATAAGGAAGGGTTGCGCCGTGCCCCGCATTTGCCTTCGGATGGTACATTCATTGTGTGTAACCTTGTACCCCTCAAAATCCACAAAAGACGTAAGTCGAACGGGAAGAAAATAATTTTCTAAAAAAAATACAATTATCGTAAATGAAATATTTCACGTTTACTAGCGTACGTAGAGGAAAATTAAAACTTAAGAATGTCAGTGACGAACGACATACACGTTCGTCTGTGAACAACGCTAGTGGCTAAACCGCAGGCAGGAAAAATTAATATTTCCCACTTGATTTGACTAGCGTCGCGGATTCATGAATCTGATGATTCTGAGGGGTACTTTACACGAACCCTCACTATTTTCTCAAACTACTCTCCATTTTTTTCTTCTTCTGCAAGGGCAAAAGTCGCCTAAAGAAATGGCGTAGGTCTCTTTTTCGTTGAACTCCATGCATTTTCGAAAATCCCTTCAATTACAGTAATGAAGATAGAATCTTCTTCCTTAATGAAATCTGTTTATCAAAAACAGATCTTCAAATAAGGTCATGTTGAATTTTCCGAAAATAGGAGTAGTTTTTGCGACAAACATAGGTCATTTTATAAACCATTTTCTCAACGACTGCTCCAGTTTTTTCACGTCAACCAAAAACGATTTTTTTTTCCTTTTTTCAAAACGTCCTTCAATGTGTTTGTCCATCTGTGAACCACACTAGTACTTAAACTATTCGTAGATTTTTTTTCTTTCTCTCTACTAAGGAAAGGAACGGTTTGTAATTTATTCAGATAAACGTAATGTTACAAACCACATCGAGACCGATTAGGCATAAAAAGGTCAGTTTTATAATACTGGCGTTATAAAATTATTACTTCTCAGTGACCTCTGGAGGTCTTTTAGACGCCGAAGAGAACAGGAAACTAGTGCGAGAAGGTATGTGCCATTCTGTATCATCATTATTATAGTTAGTGTGTGCTTTAACATAATTTTGAAAATGTCGTCATGTATTTGAGTAGCTTTTGTTGCTACTGATCACTTTGATGCATACGGCACTGCAAGGGCCTTACAAAACGGCCCTAGGCAGTTTAACGAATCGCATGTACGCATTGTTGAATTTCAACAGTCATGTGACTACTTGTAGTCAAATGCCTACTCATGTCGGCGTTTCCCTGTGCTAAAATTACTACATGACGCTCTGAAAATAAGTATAAAGCATGACTGGTTCTTCATTAATGGAGGACGATATGTGATGTTTGTATGCGCGTGGCTTGTGATAAGAGAAGTTGATGTGGAGTGTGATAAGGTTCTTTCTATTCAGAAACAAACCTCTTCAAAACTCTATTAGGTAAAAAAGACCACTCTATATCAAGAACAATTAAGTAATGTGTTGAAACATCTGTCCAAGTCTTTTCGCGAGCATTCTGTTTCTAAGAGACGTCGCATTGAGATAGAACCAGGTTCTACATTTTGTTGGCAAAGCTTAAACTCAAGGAGGTGAGTGATGTGTGCAGTTTGATAAGCAGATCCACCCAGATCTTGTTTCGGCAGGACATGACGCGTCGAATTTGTTCTGAACAAAAGAGAATAGCATTTACAAGAATCGTTACGACTTAATTCATCCGATTAACGATCATTTTTTAGAGACGAGTGTGCTTCGTGAGTACCAGTAATACTCGTAATAAGATGTATAAAGCACATTTGTTAACATCCTCGTAATGTTTTTTTTTGTTACGAAATATCCTAAATAGCTTTTGGCAATTGAGGCAATAACCTAAAAGTACTGTTTCATCAGCGCAATTCACACGGTTATTATCCATATAACTCTCAAATACCCTATAATCATCTTCATATATTTCTCGAGATTCTATTGGAATCCACCTTTCGTAGCTTTGTTAGTTTTATGAGAATTTGCGCAGGAACTTTACAATATTCTTTCATTTTGTACGAACCAGTCAGATACGCTGTTTTGTTTACCTGACGTCATATTGACAAATGACGAGTACAATTCGTCTTTTCATTTAGACCCTTGAAAAGTATTATAAAATGTTTCGATTTCTCGTCTTTTCGGCAGTGCCCCCAGGAGTCGCATGGTCGCGTCTATCGAGCAGGGCTGGAGATCATGCGAGATCCAGCCGAGAAAGACGCGAAATGCCTTGAGAGATATTCCATTGTGACGACACGCCCAGAAATAAGAACCCAAGGATAGACTACACTGTATACATTTTGAGCTAACACGAAGAAATCATTAATATATTAACGTCTGTTATATTGTTAGTTTATCGTAATGGTATCTTGACCTTAATAAACCGATTCGGTATTTTTTATAACAATTATGTTTGTATAACAATAAATAAATGGTTATAAAAATATTGAGTCTGTTTATTAAGGTCAAGATACCATTACAATACATTAACACTAAGAAGTACAAGGGCGCTGGTTCTCTCACGTGCTGTGGGCTGCTGCTCCTCGCATCGCAAGGCCGCTTTCACTAGAAGGTCGTCCATTAATTACTTAACGCTGAAGGGGGGGGAGGGGTGGTCTGAGGCACGTTACGCTGCGTTACATAGGGGCAGGGAGGTATTACGTAACACTGATATTTATTTTATTTTTATTTTTTCAAAAGTTGATGAAATAATTCATTTTTTCGAGGCCTGTATCGTTTAACAAACAAAGTTATTAGTTGTAAATTGTTACAATAAATGGAAATATTTTTTAAACCTTTTTTTTTGGAATCTGTAATATTACGAAGAAACTATTCAACACTGATATGACGTGTTTTCTACAATCCATTTCAATTGGCGCTCTAGACACTCTCTCTTGCATCACCCACGACGGCGGGTGCAGAGCTTGTGATCAACCATTTCTTGCCCAAGCATTCTTCCGTCACTCTCAACTTGCTTTTGGCAATGTGGAGCCAACATCCCCAACTAATTTCTACTTTAATTATCATTAATTTTAATATTGAATACAAGTAAAATAAATACAAATTGTTTTTACTGTGCTATAATTTATTTTCACGTCTTTCATTTACAACGGGGAGGGGGGTGTTGTTGTTGCAAGCGTTACGTAATAATTGAGAGGTGGGTTCAAGCGCGCGTTACGGGTATTGAATAATCTCGAAATTCGCGTTACGTAATTTATGGACGGCCCCTAGGAAGCGACGAGCAATTCTCGAGCCCTCTTTCGAGCGGAATGTAATGGAGTGACCACTTTATTCACGAAAAATAATGATTTGATGTTGCTGATGTGTTTCTGATGTTGTTGTGTTTCTGTGACATGTTGGAAGAATTGAATAGTGTTGACCAAGCAACATAATAAAGAATAGGGTAGGTCGTGCTCTAATTTTTGTGAATGACAATCAGTAATTTCCTTTAACCACTTTATTTAAAATTAAACTTATCGATACAGATATTGTAATAAGAGTTGTTGGAATCTACAGTAAATCATGGTCAACTATGAACAACAATGAGTGGTTTTGTAATAAAAACGAAGTGTTCTCACTAGTATTCTAATTATCCAGGACATTAAGTTACTTGTAGTTGACGAACCCTAGATCTTATGCTAGAAGATAAGTGAACCAATGTAAATATTTTGTGCAAAAATAAATTATTCAAGTATCTCAACACCAATCTTTCATTGAAAATTTTTAAAGAATATCAATGTTACATAACACTTAACTAATACCCCCTACCCCTATGTAACGCAACGTAACGCTGCCTCAAACCCCCTCCCTCCGCCTTTAGCATTGCGTTATTTATGGACGACCCCTAACTATTAATAAATGTGGATAATTGTAAAAGTGGAGCATGCCATGTACACCTTAGAATACGGATTCCCGATTATTCTCGTGCTAGAATACGGCTTCATATTCTAAAATGTCTATAATAGTTGATTCTAAATAACCAAAATAAAATATTAAAATCTGTATAAATCCTAAATATTCATTATCAAAACTCAATTTTAAAAAAATAACAACCTAATTAGCAAGTATGTCTTACTACGGCCATAGTGCCTTACAAGTTTAATCCATAATCCTGACTACATCTAAATCCTTAATCGTGCACAGAGTGTAAACACGCAACTGAACAGAGCAACTGCGAAGTAACTTCCCTTTGCTCACGGAGAGTTCCACTAGTAGGTATTCCCGTGGTTAAAATCTGCGAAAATGGCTTGTGTAATTCCACCCATTTCGTCAACCGACAAGTTTGCTTATCGTCACTTTCCGACCAAGGTGCATCCAGCGAAGAAATGAGGCGATTCCAATGACGTCTGCACATTCTATTGCCAAATTTACCTCTGAAAAACACAATCTCTTAGCTGACGGCATAACAATGGTTTTACCTCGCGAAATAACTTCAATTCACTGCTGTAATACACTATTCCATTTGCATGTTTAAAAATTGTCAGCTTGTGTACAGCTCTCGTCGATATTATCATTAAAACAATTAAAGACTCTTTTTTTACATTAATTACTATTCATGTACGACACCTCCTGAACACGAAATTCGAGGGCCTCAAGTAGCTAAATCTACTTTCTTTTTGAGGAAACTGTTTTATGAACAATTGGGCTCAAGAAGTCTTAAATTTAATCCTGAAAATACTTTTACCATCTTTTCTCGTTACCCTACATAATTCTCCTTACTCCTTCGATAGGTAAATTATTAAAATAAAAATAATACAATAATGGGGAGCGTGGAAAAGCAGGCCTCACATTCTGAGCCTCGCATCTTGAAAGGGCAATTTTATATTAATATTAATAATAATAATAATAATATTTTTTTTACACATTTGTTGCGTCTATATGTGACGCAACGCGTCCCTAACCCCCTTTTGGGGCGTTGAACGCTTGGCGCATTTTCAGAGTAATCCTCTATTATTATAGGTCATTGTCACGTTAGTTGTCAAGAGGTGGCTTAATATTTAATATCTAGTAGAAATTAGATATTAATAATTATTATTGTAATTATAATTAAATAATATATTAATATATTATGTTAATTAGTATTAATATATAATTACGTAAGTCATAGCACCAAGGTACATGGGAACTTAAAATAAAATGGGAAATACACAGGAATATGTACTCTATTTCATTTAAATAACAGGGGACATGTCAGAGACATAGAAGTAAGAAATTCAAAAAAGGAATGGCATACTTCTTCCGAAGTGCCGGGATATGGAAGCGATCAAATTACCTCGATTGACCTAGTCAACGGCCCCCCCGAATTTGGAAAGCGCGGTAGTTCGAGAAGTCAAGTAAACTCTCGACTGAGCGACGGGGCGTCAGGAGTGTTTACAGACTTCTGGAATGAACCACGTGACAACACGTACTGAGCAGATCTGCGAAACCTTCAGCGATCAATGTTCAGCTGTGCCATCACAAGACACACACTTCCAAACATTGAAGTACAAATCGCGTCTTATATATCTATTTGGACTTGTTTGAAAATTATTATGGTTTCATTGGGATTTCAAGTCTCATTTGTAAGCACATTGTTTGTTATATTATTATTCTTTAATACGTCCTTCGGTGGAAAATAAATTCATCTTTGTTGCGCCTTTCCTTCAACACATCAATGTTGTGCCTACAAATGTTTATAAGGGTTGGAATGTACCTCCATCGCACCCGATTCCACTCCTTCCCTGCACGTCGCTTCTTTCGAACACAGATGTCGTTAGCTGTCATTGCTCGGACCCTAGCGGCGCACCGCGGCGGTGGGATGTACCCTGTGGCCGTAGTTCTTGATCTCGCCGCCGCCGCGCGAATGGCGCCACGTGCCGGGGTACACGCTCTGCCTTGCGTGGGACAGTTCACATGGCCGCCGATTGAAGCGCTGCTATCATTGCGCATACATCGCGTTATGGAAGGTTGAATTCTTGCACCTCAACATACGTAGGTGGCATGGTGATGGTCTTCGTAATCTACATTGCATTTATCCAAATTGCAGAAATTGCCTAAAAGAAATGTTGAATTGATAACCTCTGAATAGTTTGAGTGGATATCAAGTGAATAAGTGACAAGAGAGGCAATTAATTGTTTCTGACATATACTATATACTATTTTCTGAATTATTCCTGATATTTACTCGTGGTTTCAGGTGTTTAAAGATGAGTATAGTGTACATACTCAATTTTTAAATACAATGGGTAAGAAAGAAAAACAAACTAGTGGTATCAAAACACAGAACATAATTACGGTACACCTTTTTGTGACTGTTACGTAAAGTTCTAATATTTTGAAATTTATATTTATACCAAGCATTGTTTCAGTTATCTTCTGCAAAACTTTCACTGCATACTACAGTAGAACCCAGTAAATCCGAAATTTCGGATAATCAGAACAAAATTCGGGAAGGAGGAAAAATAATCAAAATAAATAAAATGCTTATTTGTAGTGTAAAGAAAGGATTTTATAATGACCGTAGAACTGAACAACTAGTTGAAACCAGTTATCGAAATGAAATGTTTATTGTACTCGTAACCGCGGTGTATATCACATGTTTATTTTCAGTTACAGGAACTTGCAAAATCTGTAAACTTCTTTTGCCATAAGTACAGACTGGATTCCGTTTAACTACGTCTTTTCTTTGCTAACTTAAAATAGGATGAAATTTTGACAGAAATTTGAATCATGAAACGGACGTTATTTTAGTACTTGATTCGTTGTACTGGACGAATTTGTAAGATATGTACTTTTACTGCATAGAATATAATTCTTATATTATCAACTTGTTTTAATTTACAATTTTTAAAGGTTTTGTTTAAGAAAAAAAAGTTTTTATGACAACCCGATAGTGCGTTCTGGTGGTTTGCGAAACCCGTGTGTCGTTTAATATGTATCAATTCTGCATTTTGTTATCCTATGATCTGAGTGTCTATTCCTTTCATGATGTCTATTGCCCAATAAACATTTCTCAATTATTGCAGTTGGAGTTGCTGCGAACTCGGTCCAGAGACAAATTTCGGGAGGGGAAACTTTTTTATTGAAAATATTTTTGGTGCAATGTGTACTTTCACAGATTATGAAGAATGTCGTAGGTTAAACGCATCTCATGTTGCGATACAATGTTATTCGTTTTAAAGTTTATACGAAAATACAGTCGGCTTCGGTTATAGTGAATCCTCGGTTGTAGTGAACGTAGTAAATACGTTCTTGAAATTAATTGGATCTCGTATGCTATTAGGCGAGTAAAAGGGTCTTTGGAGAGTGGGACGTTGTCGAACAATGCAAGAGGCATTGAAAGGCGTCAAGACTGCATTATAATACTTATTACAAGCAGAGGACAATGCAGAATAAATTATGGTGAGAACACCAACTCTGGAGAAAGATCTAGAGATTGACTATTACAAATTACTAATGAAAATGTAGGAAGCAAAAAATTGAAAATCGATTTTTAAGGACAACTGAAGATATTGAAATTTTCAGTTCGTGCTGTTAATGAGTTTGGCTGCATCTCTATATTAATAAAATCAATAATTGTGGAGAAATTCCATTTAATTTTGACATCATCGGATATAGCGAACCGAACATGTTAGTCCCCAGAAGTTCACTATAACCCAAGTCGACTGTATTTTTGCTTGAACGTTTCGTGACAAGTTAAAATTAATAGTTACTGAATTTTTAAAAAATTTTCCCCCTCATTTCCCTCTCCGTGGATCCGTGCCTGTGTCTGGTAATCCTATAGATGTCTAGGATAATCCGTACATTTCCAAATCCGAAAAGTGAATGTATGCTTTTTTAAAACTTTTCATTTCATTTATGTATTTCAAGGAAATTTAGTAAATGATCCAAAATTACATATTACAGTGGGATTGCGACTACTACACTCTGAACGTAGCAAGTCACTACATTTTGGCGAAAAAGAAAATGATGTTGTGAATTGTGTTATGTTTGCAAACAACAACCTTACTTATTGATTATTAACTCAAAGTATCTTATGTATTATAGACAATCATATATAAAACAGGAATTAAGAAAAGGCACTTACATTTTTTCTTCCATTCCTTAAAAATGTACAACGTTTCGCGATTTTTTGTGTCGCTTCGTCAGGTGCTATCTGTGAAACAAAATAAAATATATACACTACATCAACTTATAATGAAACATATAATCATGATTAACCAATACACATACGTGCTAAGTACAGCGAAGGTTTTTGATTCTTACCTTGTTCCATCGCAACAAATTATTTTTCGTTATAAAAGTGAATGATACTTGATACGATATTCTGCACATCTTATGTGCAAACTGACAAATATAAGTCGAGGTGACCCATCTAGAAACAATTCTGTTACAACAACCTTACTTTTTATGCTTTTTGAACAAGCCTGATTGGTAACGAAATGAAATTGGTGGGCGTAGCAGTGAACATTCCTGGCATGAGAAAATGTTTGATTTCAAAAGGGTTTGAACACCCCCTTTTTTATCACTCCATCATATGCTTGAGCAATGATTTTCTGTTGTATGATACGTTTTTCCAGTTTTCGTGTCAGCATCTCACGGAGCTCAAGCACCTTCGCAAAAGAAATAAATATTTCGACAGCTTTCACCCCTTAACAGATCGTAAGATTAAGACAAGTTGACTTCGACTTGTTTCGCCAGTTGTTTCATCGGCTTGCAGAAAAACAATTACAACTACGTCTACGTCTTTCTACATTTCCTCTAAATACACTTCATACATAAAATCTAGCAGCTCGTTCTGTGTCATGCGCTAGTAATATTTATAAACAGAGGAATTGTTTAAATTATCATCTTACGCACTATCTGGATTACCGAGTAACGATAGGTCTAAAAAATTGGCACTGTTTTTTACTTTCTTGCTAAGGAGTAGTGAAAGCTATGCAGCTACGCGAAAAAGGGAATTTTCGGCAGAAAAACGCTTATTTCAGGGCCCTTGTGACAAAAAGTGGATAAATCCAGTGGCTAAATTTAGGGAAAAAAATCCCCTAACACGTAGTGTAGCCAGAATCCCTGTTTTGTGGGTCCTTGATATCGAAAAATCGAATGGTTCCATCGTTTTTGTTTAAATTTTGTTGTTCATTACCGTGAAGGACGTTTAAGAGAACTGTCGAGGTCTCATGTTCGTTGATAACTCTGATTTTTCGAAAATTGCTAAAGTTAAAAAATTCTTCCTACAACCTAAAATATTAAAGATAGAGATTTTTTCCCTTAGTGAAATCTGTTCTTAAAGATATATTTTGAAATAAGGTCATGAATTTTTTAAATTTGAGTACTTGTCGCGTAATTTGTGAGAAAGTTCGGTCACTGCAGTACCTCTGACCGGGACGTCCACTCCCGACAATGACAGGATTTTCGACACTAGCTTGTCAGCTAGGACGAATTCAGTCGCTGACTGGAGGAGAATTCTAGAGGCCAGCTGCTCCCATCGGTCGTTTTTCGTGGTTTCTCCGATCAACACCAGACTAATGCCGATTGATTGATTGATTCGTGTTTCCGGGCGCGTCAACTACTTTGGTCATTAGTCCCGTACGTGTAGTGCGTGTTTTTTTCCTCGGGAGGTGGCGATGATCTTTTTCCCCGCTGAATGGCGAGATCTGGCGCCGATCTACCGTCGACTAGTGAGGTTTTCCCCTCAACCAGGTATCTCCCACCAGCGGGGCACC
Source organism: Acheta domesticus (assembly GCA_031308135.1). NCBI lineage: Eukaryota > Metazoa > Arthropoda > Insecta > Orthoptera > Gryllidae > Acheta > Acheta domesticus. The sequence goes on along the minus strand of JAHLJT010002630.1, from coordinate 113,289,600 downwards.
GCCCCATCCGGAACAAGCTGTAAGCTCCCGACCGATCTCCCGGCATGGATGGTAGTGTAGTGAATGTTAGTGTAGTGTGTGTAAGAAGGAGAGGATAGGACAAGAAAGAGGAACGAAAGATCGCGCGCGGTCCGTGGCCCGTTTGTTAGGGTACTGCTCCGGCATTCGCCTGGTGTTGATCGGGAGAAACCACGGAAAACTACCGATCAGAGCAGCCGGTCGCTAGAATTCTCCTCCAGACAGCGACTGAATGCGAATGCCGAAGCAGTACCCTACCCAACGGACCGCGCACAATCTTCTCTTTCTCTTCGTAGTCCTATCCTTACCGCTTACACGCACACACTTATGTTTACTGCTCTGCCACACACGTCGGAAGTAGAGCTCGTTCCAAGGGGGCGGCGCCTCGCTGGTGGGAGATACCTGGCAGGGGAAGCCATCCAGCGAGGGATCACCGCCACTTCCCGTGATGAAAACACGCACTACACTTACGACACTAATGACCTTAGCAGTTGACGCGCCAAGAAACAAACCAATCATACCTTTCTCTAAGCTACGTGCACGAGAATTAGTAGTTTTTGCAATTAGTTTATAATGATAAGATTTATTGCATGAGTACATGTTCTGAAAACGAGCTACGTTAGGGGCGAGTTTTCAAATTTCTACGAATGCAAGAAAAGCAATATTATAAACAAATGGCGTATGCTTTTTTTTGTATGACAGCATTATAAATTTATGAGAGAGTCAAACTTAATTTTGCGAAACAACTTTCCTGTGATGTCTCGGGTACTTGACATCCGTGGGAGAAACTAGTGAGCTGTTCCGTTTACCTCTACCCCGATTCTCTCACTGCGATTGGCTGAATGCCAATTCGTGCCGTAAAATCTAATACGTCATCATTTATGCCGTAAAACGCCCGATTATGAACGACTCCTTGCAACAGAAAACGTCGTTTATAATGCTCGAATACAAAAATAGTACACTATGAAACGATGATGTAATGAAGGGTATTAATACACGAGTGTGATATTACGATACGAGTGAGTGCCGTAAACTCCACACAAGTGTATTAATACCCATTACATCGAGTTTTGTACGGTACTTTTTCTACGACTTATGGTAACTTTTATACGTTAAACTTTAAACTGAATCGTTTCGTGGCAGTTAACATGCAGGATTCAGCCAAGGCCACCTAGCGAACAGCTCCCTACCCTGTCCTGCCACAGATGGCTTTTGTTTACAACTGCGCTAGTCAAATAAGATCAAAGTGAAATTATGATCCAATTATTTTAAATAATATTCCACGTAAAAATTACTAAAAATAAAATAAATTAAAACTGACAAGCATAATATAATATTAAATGCAATTTTAACTTCACAACCAAACGAAACACTTAGTAGAACTATTCTCAATGAGTTGTCAATACTTGGTTTATGAACTTCTATGTAATTGGTCAAGAACCTATATCATAATGAAATTTGTATCCTAATGAGTATGAAATGTTATTTTTTCTGGTTTTTAATGAAATGCCATTTTTTTCACTTTAGAAAAATGGTCATATTATAGAAATTCATTTTACGTTACAACAAAAGGAAATTAACCGTTTTTATTTTATTTTTTTTTTTCATTTTTCGTCGATTTCGACTCAGCTATTTTTTACCCTTTTCCGTAATTTTTCTTTAATTTCATCGATTTTAATACCTGTACCTGGCAGCCTATAGCCTATTCGACTTCTTCGCTCGGAAGTTGTAATGTCAACCTTTCAATGTACTCCATGGTTACTGTGACGCATATCAGCGCCATTCTCGATTCAGTCGATTTCGGGACAACTAATGACAGAGAATATCGGGAAAAGAACGGTCCAAACCAAAAGTTTACAAGCTAAATTCATTGCAACGAATACAAGAAGACTCGATTACATCAGTAACGTAACCAACAGCTCGAGTTGTTCATCGGTACTGGATTTGATAACATTGTTTTACGTTATTTTTCTTTGCTTTTAGATAATTTTAAAACAATTTCCAGAACATTTTATTTATCGCTTTTGGCGATGTTCCAGGTCATCAAAATCTCCTCCCTAGTAATGAGTATTATTACGCAACTGGTTCCAGCCATCAAATGACAGAATTATGCAGTGGGAGCAGAACCGTTTTAATCCATATATGCCCAGAGTTGCGTTTTCGCAACAAGGTCAAACTAGTGGTGCTACAGAATGGCACAGACTTTCCCGTATTAGTTTTCTATTTCCTTGCATCTGCGCTAGTATTCAGAATTGCCAAATACTCATTCCAGTTGCCATCTATCGCCCAAAGTACATTTTTTTTTACATTTTCTTAATTTTTGGGTTTCCTAATGGTAGATCGGAAATATTCCTTTTAGAATATTAAAGAACACAAAAACTTAGTCCTAAATGGCAATTTTCTTTTAAACATTTTGAGCCGTTTTAAAGAAAATGGCGTTTTAGCGCAACTAAATACGCGAAATTTGAAGCTCTTTTTCACTTATAATTTTTGAATTTTCAAAATACTTAATTTGAAATTATTTAAAGCACTTACACTCACAAATATAATAATCTTTACAAATTGCTTGTAATGTGCATATTAAAGATGTGAGAGATCTTTCAAAAAAATTACATTTGTATAATTTTTGAAAAAAACAAAAAACTCAAAATAAACCTTATGTCATATCAAAGAGTGCATTTAGCACTATCCGATCGGAAAGTTTGAAGACATTTTTTCTAGCCATTTATGAGAAAATGGCGTTTGAGCGTTTCTGAAAATGCGGAATTTTGAGTTACTTTTCACAGAAAACGGTTGTGTTGTCGAGAAACTTTACTTGACATTATTTAAAGCATATGTACTCATAAATATAATAATGTGAAAAAATCACCGCTAGTGTAAATATTAACGACGTGAGAGACAAGTCAAAACAATTACATTTTTCTATTTTAAAAAAATAAAAGAATAGAGCAATATGGCGTTTTTGTCATATCATGAAATACATTAGGCACTATACATTCCAAAACTTTACAGAAAAAATTTGGAGCCCTTTTTGAGAAAATCTACTTTTTGTAATTTTTTAAAATTACACATATTGCGCGCAATATTGCGAGAAAACTACTAACATTTTCAAAAAAATATACATGACCTTAAAGAAAAAACTCACAATGAAGAACAAATTTTATTTGAATGAAAAATCTCCATCTGCAATTTTGTAGTTGGAGGAAGACGCCGAATAAAATTCAAACTTATGCAATTTTCATAGTTAACCGTCAAAATTAGACCTCTGCCACTTTAATAAGTGAATTTTACTCTGTTCTTACAAGAAATTTAAAGAAAAAATTTGGAGCCGTTTTTGAGAAAATTTTGATCCCTGGGGGCCTTCATACAAAGTACCCCCAAATTTTGAAGAATTTTTTTTGTTTGAAAAATCTCAAAGCTTCGACTAGAATCAGATCAACCTGGGAATATCCATTTTGGTAGAAATCGTACGTATGGTTTAGGCGCTAGCAGTGTTCACAGACAGACAGAGACGGACGGACAGACGGACGTTTTCCTTTCAATTGGTTTTTCGGTATCAAGGACCCGCAAAACAGGGATTCTGGCTACACCGCGTGTTAGGGGATTTTTTTCTTAATTTAGCAACTGGTTTTATCTACTTTTTCCTTTTCACGGCCCGGCAATTTATTTTTTCCGCTGAAAATTGGCCATGTGTTGTTAATTCTGTTGTAACTCCACTACATGGCGCTACATATTCACTACATATCATTACATATTTACGTCAAATGCAACACATTTGTTTCTCACACCGTAATCTACTGAATGAACTCTTCCTGAACATTTTATTACATTTTTGCTGGTACGGCGCTCCCCGATATTACTTCACGTGCTCAGAGATGGGCAGAATCTGCAAGTAAGTGTGAATGAGAGGGGCAGAGAGCAGAAGAGACAGATAGATAGAGACATCGTGAGGGAGGGAGGGAGGGAGAGACAGAAACGGTGATGGGAGAGGAAAGAGGAAGATGAAGGGCAGAACAACGTCTGCCGGGATTTCCTAGTTTATAATAATTTATAAAAATGTTTGTTAAATTCTTTACAATATTTGTAATATATGAAATAATTAACTAGTGGTGCAGATTAATGGCACAGACTTTCCCGTATTAGTTTTCTATTTCTTTTGGTCTCTGCTAGCTATTCGGACTTGCCACAAACTCTTGTCAGCTGGCATCTATCGCCGCCCAAACTACATTTTTTTGACATTTTCTTAATTTTGCGGTTTCCTAATAGAACGGAAATACTATTCTAAGAATATTAAAGAAAAGGAAAACCTCCTCCTAAATGGCAATTTTCCTTGAAACATTTGGAGCCATTTTTGAAAAATTGGCGTTTCTGTAAATTCGAAATTTGAAGCTCTTTTTCCCAGAAAATTTGTGAGTTTTCAAAAAACTGCATTGGAAGTTATTTGAAGAACTTTAACTCACAAATACAATAGTGTTTACAAATTGCTGGTAATGAGCACATTAAAGGTGTGAGAGATCTTTCAAAAAATTACATTTGTGTAATTTTTGAAAAAAACAAAAAAATACCCCAAAATGAACTTTACTTCATATTAAAGAGTGCAATCAGCACTATCCGTTCGAAAAGTATGAAGAAAAAAATTTGGAGCCATTTTTGAGAAAATGGCGCTTGTGAGTTTCTGAAAATGCGGAATTTTGAACTATTTTTTTTCACAGAAAACGATTGAGTCCTCGAGAAATTTTACTTGACATTAAAGCGCATGTACTCGTATGTATAATAACGTGAACAAATCGCCGCTAATGTAAATATTAACGCCGTGAGAGACAAGTAAAAAAAATATATATTTTTTTTAATTTTTCAAAAAAACAAAGGAATAGGGCAATATGACTATGGCTCTATGTTATCTCATAGAGTATATTTGGAACTATTCCTATAAAAAATGCAAAGAAAAATTTCTAGCAGTTTTTTTTAGAAAATCTGTTGTTTTCCTAATTGCACATATTGCACGCGAAAACCACTAATTTTTCCAAAAAAATATACATGATTTTATTGTAATAACAAACTATGGATAACAAATTGCATAATAAATTGTTTAATTTTGTAGTAGTAGGAAGTCGTCGAAAACGTTTGCAAACTCGAAAACTTCATAGTTAACCCCGAAAATCAGACCTATGCCACCTTCATAAGTGCATTTTATTCTATTTCATCCTGGACCACAAGTAAATGAGCGCAGAAAATCTCCTCTCCCATATGTCACATACAGTTTTTTTCTGTTTTTTGACCAAATAAATCAAATCAAATCAAATCAAACGAAATAAAATTAAACCAAATAAATCAAATCAAATGAAATAAAATTAAACCAAATAAATCAAATCAAATCAAACGAAATAAAATTAAATCAAATCAAATCAAACAAAATGAAACCAAATCACATCAGACCAAACCAAATGAAATCAAATCAAACCAAATGGAATCAAAGCAAAGCAAACGGAATGAAAGGGTGGTGTGCTGGGCTTGGCAGGCGCTGGGCAACCACGAGTTCGACCGCAAGCTGGCGGGCGCCGTGCCGTTCATCCAGGCGCTGCGCGCGCCCGTGGTGGCCGCCAACATGGACGCCTCCAAGGAGCCCTCGATGCAGGGCCTCTTCCGCAAGTCCGTGGTGGTGGAGCGCGCGGGCCGCCGCATCGGCATCATCGGCACCATCGCCTCCAACACCAAGGTGAGCGCCAAAGTTTCTCCCTGCGACTCGGCGCAACGGGCAGCGTAGCACTGTTACACACACGTGCGCGGCTTCGTACCCGAAAAAATCCTTCGTACGCCTTCCTTCGGAGGGGAAGTAAAGCCGGCTGTCCCATGTTGGTAGATTTAGTTGCATGTAAAAGATTCTCAAGCGTAAATGATGCCTCTGAGCTACATTCAAATCCCTTTATTCGACGCCCGAGTAATACCTTCTTTCTCCGCTAGTCGGTGAAAGGAGTGTAGCGAAATTTTCGTGATCAGACGAAAGAGCACGCCTCATGGCCTGAGTTTCGTCACGTAAAATAAGGCATCAATTCAATTCATTCCGTCCCGATAGCCAGAAATTCCACCAGTTTTCCTCCGCACTGGGGTTGGTTAGACACCGCGGTGCCCCAGCAGCTGTCCAAACGGCGCGCAGAAAGTCCTACTCGCGGGAACACCTTTTCTGGTCGCGATCACTTATCGTGCAGCGTCCGGTTATGAATGATCCTTTCTGCAACACTTATGAATACTGCGATTTTCGCAACTTTGTCCCTGACAGAAATCAGCTGTTTCGCTGCCATCCAATCAGGAGCTTATATTTCGCGACAGTGGCGTCACTTTGGTGACGTTCAAGTTCTCGATTGGATGAAACCGTGAACAGCTGATTTCTGTCAGGGACAAACTTACGAAAATCGCAGTATAGTCCCTACAACACAACTGTATGCACTCCCTATGGGAACACAGTTATTTAAAAAAACTTGTTTTAATGTTAACGAATTTGATAAATTCACATTGATTTAACGTTGTTAATTACTTCAGTTAGTACTGGTTTAACTGTGTATTTCTCTTTTAAAAATACTAAAATAATATCCACATTTAATACTAATTTAACGTATTTTTAATATTAAATGATTAGAAAATATTGATATACTACATTGCAATCCTATTGAAATGGAGCTCTTCAATGGCAGGACATCAGCTCCCCGGAGCAGCTGGAGTTCTCGGCGGAGGCGCCGGCGGTGGCGGCGGAGGCGGCGCGGCTGCGCGCGGAGGGCGTGTCCATCGTGGTGGTGGTGTCGCACTCGGGCATCGAGGTGGACCTGCAGGTGGCGGCGCAGGACCCCAACGTGGACCTCGTCGTGGGCGGCCACTCGCACACGCTGCTCTACACGGGCACCCCGCCCGACGGCGGCGGCGCCTACGACGTCTACCCCGTCATCGTCACGCAGCCCTCCGGCCGGAAGGTACTTCGCGACCCCGCGCACCTTTGCTTAGCTGCAGTTGCCTCATTTTGCGAGACATTTCACATACCTTTCACCGCATTCTTTAGCTTCTGTCTGAAAGATTTTCAATATTTTATATGTAATAATTCATTTATAAATATTTTAAATTTCTTAATAATATAATTATTTATATTTAAATTTCTTATTAATATTATAATTCTTTATAAATATTTTAAACCAATACAAACATTTTAAATTTCGTACTTTTTCTAAGTTGTGTTGATTGGCTTTCAACCATTTTCAATAAATTGTTTGTTTTTACGTTTGACAATGTTAGAAAATGAAACGAACTAAATTTTCTGATATCTTTATCAGAAATATTCAAGAAATCGTTGATATATTCAGGAAAATGTAAATGGAGTAGCTACATAAATTGAAAGATAAATGATAATTTTGCCCTTTTATTTGTTTCGATTCCTGATTTGCATGTTTGTTTATAATAATGCATTAACTTAATACGACCTGATAAATGATTGATTATTATTAAAATAATTAATTTCGCACTTATTTCTCGCTAAATATAATTTTATAAAGAAATAACTTAAAGGGGTCAGAAATGACCCCGCGCCACCTCTAACGTAACTCCGGCAACTGCTTCCAGGTTTAAAGATGTTCTTTACCCTAACTACTCAGATAATACTGAAACAAATATATATTAGATACGACTTTTATTCAAAGTACTTCATGATTAATGTACATACAACGAGAAGATTAATATATCATTCAATAAAAAGATGTGTAATTGTAAAAAGAAGGAAAGAAATGTGTAATTGTATTGTATTGTATTTGGTTGGTATAACAGGATTTTTTCGAATCGGTCGCGGGCCGCCAGTTGGAAAGCCCTGCTTTAGGCCCGTGCTCTCCTACTCACTCGTTCGTCCCTCCTTTCTCGCTTATTTTCTGTCTCCGCTCGTTTATTCGCCCCCCTTACCTGATTCAAAATTTCATTTAATCTTTTCTTACTTTCTCACTCCATTCGATAGTTCGCTCCTTTATTCATTTAAGGTCTAATCCATTCGTTTCTTCTTTTCTCTCTTTACTTTCTTCGCTCTTTTATTGATTCAATGTTTCATACTTTCATTCATTCGTTTCTTCCTTACTTTCTTCGTTCATTTGTTCTTTTCTTTATTTACGCAATTGTTTAATTAAGTATTCATGTTAATTCTTTAGCAATTTTTTCATTCAGTTGTGTATCATTTCATTAGGATGAAGCACCGACGCGGCAGCAGTTAAGAGCATTTTCATAGTTTTCTTCAAAATACTTGGGTTGTTTGACTAAATTCGCAATGAAAAAAGGGCTGGACAATCAACATATCTATTTCTGAATAGATTCGTTGACTAAAATGAACATTTATTAATTTGATCTAGATGTTATTAATTTATATCTACACTCCAAATTTAGTCCACTAGTGGGAAAATGGAAATTGCAAACTGTAGGTCGTGCCAGATACTCATTTATTTATTATTGATTTACGTCAAAAACAGTTAAAAACTATATGTGACGAGCTATGGGGAGAAATGAATTTTGTGCACGTTTTCATAATTCTGTGGTCTCTATCCTAAACCATATTCTAGTCGAATTTTGAATACAGAAAAGAGCGTTTTTTTTTCAAGTTTTGTTGACAAAATATTCGCTCCTATATAATAAAATATATTTTCAAAGGTAAATTAGCTATAAATTCCTGCCCTGAACCTTCATGTTCTTCATGAAAGAATAATACTTTTTGCCGTGATAATATGGAAAACGATAATTTGAACAACTATATTTCCCACTGAAATTCAGAAGACGTGCACAAATAATGAAGTTATATTTATGTCCAGAAGCAAAACAAGGGACCATATCAGCATTTGCTCAAGGATCAGGGAAACTGGACGAAAAACCTGATCGAGATGGGGGCCATCAACCCAGAAACTGTGGTACAATACTTGTTACAGGTTCTTTAGAATTATACAGTCCAAATGATAAATAATTACATTAACTATCATTGTTAAAATTAATGCTACTTTCCTTTTGATGCTCGGTATAGTCTCGAATTGTATAGAAACAGTTATGCAGCAGAAAAGAAACTCTATTCACTGATAGCCAATCTACTCTCTGAACCCCAAAAATACTGGCTCGTGTTACAATACCTACATTAGAGATGGTTCAACGTATTCTTTGAATCTAAAATAAGCACAAAAAAGTATCTTCGTTTTAAGCCTCACCACCAGATGGCGCAAGCCGAAGCGCGAGTTCAAAGTCTTCTTTCCGGAAAGATGTTTGGCTCGACGTGGCCTCTGTGTTCGGCCTGCAGGTGGCCGTGGTGCAGGCCGGCGCCTACACCAGGTACCTGGGCAACCTCACCGCCTTCTTCGATGCCGACGGAGAGCTCGTGTCCGCCGAAGGGAACCCCATCTACTTGGACCAGTCCGTGGAGCCTGGTGAGTGCAGCATTTGAAAACACTCGTGTTTCTGACATATAGGGTGTCCGGGGAGGAAACGTCGAAACTTCGGAAATAAGCTCTTAACACAATTCTAAGCATACTTTTTCTAATGAACTACGTGGATATTCCGAATGGTTGAGCCACAATAAGCATTCAAAAGTTGGTTTGAAAAATTAATTTCTAGGCCAAAATTTGCGTTGTAGAAACAATTAAAAACATGTAAATTGTTTACTATTTACAAAAGAAATGAATATATTTGTTCGGAAAGAAAAATTAAGCGAGAAATAAAAAAAGCACCCAATTTACACAATTAGACTCCTTTTTTATTTCTCGCTTAATTTTTCTGTCTGAGCAAATATATTCATTTCTTTTGTAAATAGTAAACAATTTACATGTTTCTTGAATGATTTTATGCTTCCATAATACAAAGTTTTGCCTAAAAATAATTTTTTCAAACCATCTTTTGAGTCTTATTGTGGCACAACCACTTGAAATATCCACGTAGTTTATTTGACAAAATATGCTTAAAAGCTTATTTTCCATGTTTCGACGTTTCCTCCCCGGACACCCCGTATATTAGAAGTAGAGATCGGTTGAATATGACGAGTGGACCGATTTTAACCCTTCGCACTCGTAAGCCACGAGCATCGTAAACGTCCTACAGCTCCTACGGCACGCCACAGATGCCACGAGAACAATGGCTACTAGCTCGTAGCAGTACGTAATGTGACACGTCCTACCACTCATAGGGCACGTCTCAGATGACACACCAAAATCCCTAATTGACTCGTAGGGCATGCCACAGATACTCACGTATTTTCCTGGTATGTAAAATAAAGTTTTCATTGTTGAATCGATCCGGACCATTACATTATTTTTAAACAATGTTGATGCAATAAGGTGAAAACGAGCTGGAACGGGGGAACGCCGAGTATCGGCTTCGAGCTGTGCAGCCTTTCTCCATTGTTATCCTACACATGAGTTGTAGGAGCTCGCAGTGCTCAGAATACTCCGACTGCAGAGTGCATTCATGGGTGGCACGTCACACATGCCCCACGGGTGCAAAGGGTTAATGAAATGCCATTTTTTCTACTCTCATTGTATAATGCTGTCAATTGATGGCTGGAACCAGTTACATAATGATATTCATTACGATACAGATTTCATTATGCTACAGGTTCTTGATCAAACACAGAAAAGTTACAAAGCAAGTATTAACACTTAATTAATTATTGAGAATATTTTTAGTAAATGCTTTGTTCGATGTACATTGAAATTGTATATTAAGTTGTTCAGTTTTAATTTCTTTTATTATTAGTAGTATTTTTTTGTGGAATATTATTTAAAATAAATTGGATCGTAATTTCACTTTGAGCCTATTTGACTAGCACAGTACTCCCTCGCAAGCGGACAGGTAACGACAGCCACCTGCGGCAGCATGCGAGGGTAGGGAGCTGTCCGCTAGGTGGCCTTGCCTGAATCAACAGCCATGAAACGATTCAGATGGAATATCTCACGACATTTCGCGTCTTTCTCGGTCGTGCCAGTAGATGCCGCATGACCACGCACTGCTTGATGCGGTAGCGGTCATGGAACATTAGCGGCACGACCGAGGAAGGCGCGAAATGCCGTGAGATAGTCCATCGCAAAGACGGGCCTTGAGGGGCAGCCATCGCATCGCATTATAGTCTGTGGCAACCACGAAGTCTACAGGAAGGAGATTCAGCTCCGCTGTTTTTGGGGCGTGGTGGGAATACGTACGAAAAACGTCGGCAGCTACTTGAAAAATGATAAAGCGAAACTACACCCCTTATACTTGAGTGATATCACGCGGTGGATGAAGGAACTTACGAAGCCGTCGGCCAGTTGCATCTTGGCGCATGTTGGCCTGTTGGCGCTCGGCACTGCGGGGCCGTTCTTTGGGCGTGCTTCAGTCCAAGACAAGAAGATGGAAAGGAAGTAGTAACGGGGCAGTATTGTAGTGCCTGCAAACTTCGAACCGAATCGGGTTCATTAGAAGGTTGTAAGGCAGTGAATTGCAGATCTCTTGACAGGTCTGTACGCAGTTTGTGCTGTATTTACCAGATCAATTTATAATTCATTTATTATGATTATTATCATTATTGACCCGTTAATACACGTAAATAAATATTGCTTCCCGCGGAAACGCTTGTCTTTGCCGCCATTGGCTGCTTTGACTGGTTCCTTCGTGGTTCTTCCATTCGCCGGGTGATGTCTCTGAAGTATAAGGGGGGGTGTAGAGGGTGTTTTTGCAAGCAGCATGGGCGCGCGTGCGCAGACGCGGAGGTGTGGGCGCCGCTGGCGCCGTGGGCGGAGGGGCTGTGGGAGCTGGCGGCGCGCGTGGTGGGGCGGAGGGTCTCTAGCGACCCCTGAACACGCGTGCGCAGACGCGGAGGTGTCGGCGGCGCTGGCGCCGTGGGCGGCGGGGCTGTGGGCGCTGGCGGCGCGCGTGGTGGGGCGGAGGGTCTCTAGCGACCCCTGAACTCGCGTGCGCAGACGCGGAGGTGTCGGCGCCGCTGGCGCCGTGGGCGGAGGGGCTGTGGGCGCTGGCGGCGCGCGTGGTGGGGCGGAGGGTCTCTAGCGACCCCTGAACTCGCGTGCGCAGACGCGGAGGTGTGGGCGCCGCTGGCGCCGTGGGCGGAGGGGCTGTGGGCGCTGGCGGCGCGCGTGGTGGGGCGGTGGGTCTCTAGCGACCCCTGAACTCGCGTGCGCAGACGCGGAGGTGTCGGCGGCGCTGGCGCCGCGGGCGGAGGGGCTGTGGGCGCTGGCGGCGCGCGTGGTGGGGCGGTGGGTCTCTAGCGACCCCTGAACTCGCGTGCGCAGACGCGGAGGTGTCGGTGGCGCTGGCGCCGTGGGCGGAGGGGCTGTGGGCGCTGGCGGCGCGCGTGGTGGGGCGGTGGGTCTCTAGCGACCCCTGAACTCGCGTGCGCAGACGCGGAGGTGTGGGCGCCGCTGGCGCCGTGGGCGGCGGGGCTGTGGGAGCTGGCGGCGGCGTGGTGGGGCGGTGGGTCTCTAGCGACACCTGAACTCGCGTGCGCAGACGCGGAGGTGTCGGTGGCGCTGGCGCCGTGGGCGGAGGGGCTGTGGGCGCTGGCGGCGCGCGTGGTGGGGCGGTGGGTCTCTAGCGACCCCTGAACTCGCGTGCGCAGACGCGGAGGTGTCGGCGCCGCTGGCGCCGTGGGCGGCGGGGCTGTGGGAGCTGGCGGCGCGCGTGGTGGGGCGGAGGGTCTCTAGCGACCCCTGAACTCGCGTGCGCAGACGCGGAGGTGTCGGTGGCGCTGGCGCCGCGGGCGGAGGGGCTGTGGGCGCTGGCGGCGCGCGTGGTGGGGCGGTGGGTCTCTAGCGACCCCTAAACTCGCGTGCGCAGACGCGGAGGTGTCGGTGGCGCTGGCGCCGCGGGCGGAGGGGCTGTGGGCGCTGGCGGCGCGCGTGGTGGGGCGGTGGGTCTCTAGCGACCCCTGAACTCGCGTGCGCAGACGCGGAGGTGTCGGCGCCGCTGGCGCCGTGGGCGGCGGGGCTGTGGGCGCTGGCGGCGCGCGTGGTGGGGCGGAGGGTCTCTAGCGACACCTGAACTCGCGTGCGCAGACGCGGAGGTGTCGGCGGCGCTGGCGCCGTGGGCGGAGGGGCTGTGGGCGCTGGCGGCGCGCGTGGTGGGGCGGTGGGTCTCTAGCGACACCTGAAACTCGCGTGCGCAGACGCGGAGGTTGTCGGTGGCGCTGGCGCCGTGGGCGGAGGGGCTGTGGGCGCTGGCGGCGGTGCGTGGTGGGGCGGTGGGTCTCTAGCGACACCTGAACTCGCGTGCGCAGACGCGGAGGTGTCGGTGGCGCTGGCGCCGTGGGCGGAGGGGCTGTCGGCGCTGGCGGCGGCGCGTGGTGGGGGCGGTGGGTCTCTAGCGACCCTGAACTCGCGTGCCGCAACGCGGAGGTTGTCGCGCCGCTGTGCGCCGGGGCGGGAGCGGGCTGTCGCGCCTGCGCGCGCGTTGGCTGGGGCGGTGGGTCTCTAGCGACACCTGAACTCGCGGTGCGCAGAGCGGAGGTTGTTCGGCGCGCTGGCGCCGTGGGCGGCGGGGCTGTGGCGAGCTTGGCGGCGGGCGTGGTGGAGCGGTGGGTCTCTAGCGGACACCTTGAACTCGCGTGCGCAGACGCGGAGGTGTCGGGACGCTCGGCGCCTTGGCAGGAGGCTGCGGCGCTGGCGGCGCGCTTGGGGGGCGGTGGGTCCTCTAGCGACCCTGAACTTGCCGTGCGCAGACGCGGAGGTGTCGGCGCCGCTGGCGCCGTGGGAGGCGGGGCTGTGGAGCTGGCGCGGGCCGTGGTGGGGCGGTGCGGTCTCTAGCTGAGACCTGAACTCGCGTGCGCAGACGCGGAGGTGTCGGGCGCCGCTGGCGCGTGGGCGGAGGGGCTGTCGGCCGCATGGCGGCGCGCGTGGTGGGGCGGTGGAGTCTCTAGCGACACATGAACTCGCGTGCGCAGTACGCGGAGTGTCGGCGCCGCTGGCGCCTGTTGGGCGGCGGCGGGGCTGTGGGGAGCTGGCGGGAGGGCGTGGTGGAGCGGTGGGTCTCTAGCGACACCTGAACTCGCGTGCGCAGACGCGAGGTGTCGGCGCCGCTGGCCGCCGTGGGCGGAGGGGCTGTCGGCGCTGGCGGGCGCGTGGTGGGGCGGTGGGTCTCCTAGCGACCCCTGAACGTGGTGCGCAGACGCGAGAAGGTGTCGGCGCCGCTGGCGCCGTGCGGCGGGGCTGTGGGAGAGCGGCGGGCGTGGTGGGGCGGTGGGTCTCTAGCGACCCCTAAACTCGCGTGCGCAGACGGGAGGTGTCGGCGGCGGGCGCCGTGGGTCGAGGGCTGGGGCGTCTGCGGCGCGCGCTGGTGGGGCGTGGAGTCTCTAGCGACCCTGAACTCGGCGTGCGAGACGCGGAGTAGTCGGCGCCCGCTTGCGCGTGGTCGGCGGGCTGTGGTAGCGTGGCTGGCGGGCGTGGTGGGGCGGTGTGTCTCTAGCGACCCCTAAACTCGCGTGCGCAGACGCGGAGGTGTCGTTGGCGCTGGCGCCGGGGCGGAGGGCTTGGGCCGCTGGCGGCGTGGGGTGGGGCGGTGGGTCTCTAAGCGACACCTGGAATTTCGCGGCGCAGACGCGAGGTGTCGCGGCGCTGCGCCGTGGGTCGAGGCTGTGGGCGCTGGCGTGCGCGCGTGGTGGGGCGGTGGTGTCTCTAGCGACACTGAACTCGCGTGCGCAGACGCGGAGGTTGTCGGCGCCGCTGGCGCCGTGGCGGCGGGCTGTGGGAGTGGCGGCGGGCGTGGTGGGGCGGTGGGTCTCTAGCGACACCTGAACTCGCGTGCGCAGACGCGGAGGTGTCGTGGCGCTGGCGCCGTGGCGGAGGGGCTGTGGGCGCTGGCGGCGCGCGTGGTGGGGCGGTGGGTCTCTAGCGACCCCTGAACTCGCGTGCGCAGACGCGGAGGTGTCGGCGCCGCTGGCGCCGTGGGCGGCGGGGCTGTGGGAGCTGGCGGCGGGCGTGGTGGGGCGGTGGGTCTTCTAGCGACACCTGAACTCGGCGTTGCGCAGGACGCGGAGGTGCGGTGGCGCTGGCCGCCGGGGGCGGAGGCGGCTGTCGGCGCTGGGGGCGCGCGTGGTGGGGCGGGGGGTTCTCTAGCGACACCTGAACTCGCTGCGCAGACGCGGAGGTGTCGCGCCCGCTGCGCCGAGGGCGGGGGGCTGTACCCCCCCCCCCCCGTGCGCTGGCGGCGGGCGTGGTGGGGCGGTGGGTCTCTAGCGACACCTGAACTCGCGTGCGCAGACGCGGAGGTGTCGGCGCCGCTTGCGCCGTGGGCGGCGGGGCTGTGGGAGCTGGCGGCGGGCGTGGTGGGGCGGTGGGTCTACTAGCGACCCCTGAACTCGCGTGCGCAGACGCGGAGGTGTCGGTGGCGCTGGCGCCGTGGGCGGAGGGGCTGTGGGCGTGGCGGCGCGCGTGGTGGGGCGGTGGGTCTCTAGCGACCCCTGAACTCGCGTGCGCAGACGCGGAGGTGTCGGCGCGCGTGGCGCCGTGGGCGGCGGGCTGTGGGAGCTGCGGCGCGCGTGGTGGGGCGGTGGGTCTCTAGCGACCCTGAACTCGCGTGCGCAGACGCGGAGGTGTCGGCGGCGCTGGCGCCGTGGGCGGAGGGGCTGTGGCGCTGGCGTGCGCGCGTGGTGGGGCGGTGGGTCTCTAGCGACCCCTGAACTCGCGTGCGCAGGACCGCGGAGGTGTCGGCGGCCGGCTGGCCGGCCGTGGGCGGCGAGGGCTGTGGGCGGCTGGCGGCGTGCGTGGTGGGCGGTGGGTCTCTAGCGACCCCCTGAACTCGCGTGCGCAGACGCGGAGGTGTCGGCGGCGCTGGCGCCGTGGGCGGAGGGGCTGGGGCGCTGGCGGCGCGCGTGGTGGGGCGGTGGGTCTCTAGCGACCCCCTGAACTCTCGTGGCAGACCGCGGGTGTCGGCGGCGCTGGCGCCGTGGGCGGCGGGGCTGTGGGCGCTGGCGGCGCGCGTGGTGGGCGGTGGGTCTCTAGCGACCCCTGAACTCGCGTGCGCAGACGCGGAGGTGTCGGCTGCGCTGGCGCCGGGGCGGAGGCGGCTGTGGGGCGCTGGCGGCGCGCGTGGTGGGGCGGTGGGTCTCTAGCGACCCCTGAACTCGCGTGCGCAGGACGCGGAGGTGTCGGCGGCGCTGGCGCCGTGGGCGGCGGGGCTGTGGGCGCTGGCGGCGCGCGTGGTGGGGCGGTGGGTCTCTAGCGACCCCCTGAACTCGCGTGCGCAGACGCGGAGGTGTCGGCGGCGCTGGCGCCGTGGGCGGAGGGCTGTGGGCGCTGGCGGCGCGCGTGGTGGGGCGGTGGGTCTCTAGCGACCCCTGAACTCGCGTGCGCAGACGCGGAGGTGTCGGCGGCGCTGGCGCCGTGGGCGGCGGGGCTGTGGGCGCTGGCGGCGCGCGTGGTGGGGCGGTGGGTCTCTAGCGACCCCTGAACTCGCGTGCGCAGACGCGGAGGTGTCGGCGGCGCTGGCGCCGTGGGCGGAGGGGCTGTGGGCGCTGGCGGGCGCGCGTGGTGGGGCGGTGGGTCTCTAGCGACCCCTGAACTCGCGTGCGCAGACGCGGAGGTGTCGGCGGCGCTGGCGCCGTGGGCGGCGGGGCTGTGGGCGCTGGCGGCGCGCGTGGTGGGGCGGTGGGTCCTAGCGACCCCTGAACTCGCGTGCGCAGACGCGGAGGTGTCGGCGGCGCTGGCGCCGTGGGCGAGGGCTGTGTGCGCTGGCGGCGCGCGTGGTGGGGCGGGGGTCTCTAGCGACCCCTGAACTCGCGTGCGCAGACGCGGAGGTGTCGGCGGCGCTGGCGCCGTGGGCGGAGGGGCTTGTGGGCGCTGGCGGCGCGCGTGGTGGGCGGAGGGTCTCTAGCGACCCCTGAACTCGCGTGCGCAGACGCGGAGGTGTCGGCGGCGCTGGCGCCGTGGGCGGCGGGGCTGTGGGCGCTGGCGGCGCGCGTGGTGGGGCGGTGGGTCTCTAGCGACCCCTGAACTCGCGTGCGCAGACGCGGAGGTGTCGGCGGCGCTGGCGCGTGGGCGGCGGGCTGTGGGCGCTGGCGGCGCGCGTGGTGGGGCGGTGGGTCTCTAGCGACCCCTGAACTCGCGTGCGCAGACGCGGAGGTGTCGGCGGCGCTGGCGCCGTGGGCGGCGGGCTGTGGGCGCTGGCGGCGCGCTTGGTGGGGCGGTGGGTCTCTAGCGACCCCTGAACTCGCGTGCGCAGACGCGGAGGTGTCGGCGGCGCTGGCGCCGTGGGCGGCGGGGCTGTGGGCGCTGGCGGCGGGCGTGGTGGGGGCGGTGGGTCTCTAGCGACCCCTGAACTCGCGTGCGCAGACGCGGAGGTGTCGGCGGCGCTGGCTCCGTGGGCGGAGGGCTGTGGGCGCTGGCGGCGCGCGTGGTGGGGCGGGGGGTCTCTAGCGACCCTGAACTCGCGTGCGCAGACGCGGAGGTGTCGGCGGCGCTGGCGCCGTGGGCGGAGGGGCTGTGGGCGCTGGCGGCGCGCGTGGTGGGGCGGTGGGTCTCTAGCGACCCCTGAACTCTCGTGGCGCAGACGCGGAGGTGTCGGCGGCGCTGGCGCCGTGGGCGGAGGGGCTGTGGGGCGCTGGCGGCGCGCGTGGTGGGGCGGAGGGTCTCTAGCGACCCCTGAACTCGCGTGCGCAGACGCGGAGGTGTCGGCGGCGCTGGCGCCGTGGGCGGAGGGGCTGTGGCGCTGGCGGCGCGCGTGGTGGGGCGGTGGGTCTCTAGCGACCCCTGAACTCGCGTGCGCAGACGCGGAGGTGTCGGCGGCGCTGGCGCCGTGGGCGGAGGGGCTGTGGGCGCTGGCGGCGCGCGTGGTGGGGCGGTGGGTCTCTAGCGACCCCTGAACTCGCGTGCGCAGACGCGGAGGTGTCGGCGGCGCTGGCGCCGTGGGCGGAGGGGCTGTGGGCGCTGGCGGCGCGCGTGGTGGGGCGGTGGGTCTCTAGCGACCCCTGAACTCGCGTGCGCAGACGCGGAGGTGTCGGCGGCGCTGGCGCCGTGGGCGGAGGGGCTGTGGGCGCTGGCGGCGCGCGTGGTGGGGCGGTGGGTCTCTAGCGACCCCTGAACTCGCGTGCGCAGACGCGGAGGTGTCGGCGGCGCTGGCGCCGTGGGCGGAGGGGCTGTGGGCGCTGGCGGCGCGCGTGGTGGGGCGGTGGGTCTCTAGCGACCCCTGAACTCGCGTGCGCAGACGCGGAGGTGTCGGCGGCGCTGGCGCCGTGGGCGGAGGGGCTGTGGGCGCTGGCGGCGCGCGTGGTGGGGCGGTGGGTCTCTAGCGACCCCTGAACTCGCGTGCGCAGACGCGGAGGTGTCGGCGGCGCTGGCGCCGTGGGCGGAGGGGCTGTGGGCGCTGGCGGCGCGCGTGGTGGGGCGGTGGGTCTCTAGCGACCCCTGAACTCGCGTGCGCAGACGCGGAGGTGTCGGCGGCGCTGGCGCCGTGGGCGGAGGGGCTGTGGGCGCTGGCGGCGCGCGTGGTGGGGCGGTGGGTCTCTAGCGACCCCTGAACTCGCGTGCGCAGACGCGGAGGTGTCGGCGGCGCTGGCGCCGTGGGCGGAGGTGCTGTGGGCGCTGGCGGCGCGCGTGGTGGGGCGGTGGGTCTCTAGCGACCCCTGAACTCGCGTGCGCAGACGCGGAGGTGTCGGCGGCGCTGGCGCCGTGGGCGGCGGGGCTGTGGGCGCTGGCGGCGCGCGTGGTGGGGCGGTGGGTCTCTAGCGACCCCTGAACTCGCGTGCGCAGACGCGGAGGTGTCGGCGGCGCTGGCGCCGTGGGCGGAGGGGCTGTGGGCGCTGGCGGCGCGCGTGGTGGGGCGGTGGGTCTCTAGCGACCCCTGAACTCGCGTGCGCAGACGCGGAGGTGTCGGCGGGCGCTGGCGCCGTGGGTCGGAGGGGCTGTGGGCGCTGGCGGCGCGCGTGGTGGGGCGGTGGGTCTCTAGCGACCCCCTGAACTCGCGTGCGCAGACGCGGAGGTGTCGGCGGCGCTGGCGCCGTGGGCGGAGGGGCTGTGGGCGCTGGCGGCGCGGCGTGGTGGGGCGGTGGGTCTCTAGCGACCCCGAACTCGCGTGCGCAGACGCGGAGGTGTCGGCGGCGCTGGCGCCGTGGGCGGCGGGGCTGTGGGCGCTGGCGGCGCGCGTGGTGGGGCGGTGGGTCTCTAGCGACCCCTGAACTCGCGTGCGCAGACGCGGAGGTGTCGGCGGCGCTGGCGCCGTGGGCGGAGGGGCTGTGGGCGCTGGCGGCGCGCGTGGTGGGGCGGTGGGTCTCTAGCGACCCCTAACTCGCGTGCGCAGACGCGGAGGTGTCGGCGGCGCTGGCGCCGTGGGCGGCGGGGCTGTGGGCGCTGGCGGCGCGCGTGGTGGGGCGGTGGGTCTCTAGCGACCCCTGAACTCGCGTGCGCAGACGCGGAGGTGTCGGCGGCGCTGGCGCCGTGGCGGCGAGGGGCTGTGGGCGCTGGCGGCGCGGCGTGGTGGGGCGGTGGGTCTCTAGCGACCCCTGAACTCGCGTGCGCAGACGCGGAGGTGTCGGCGGCGCTGGCGCCGTGGGCGGAGGGGCTGTGGGCGCTGGCGGCGCGCGTGGTGGGGCGGTGGGTCTCTAGCGACCCCTGAACTCGCGTGCGCAGACGCGGAGGTGTCGGCGGCGCTGGCGCCGTGGGCGGCGGGGCTGTGGGCGCTGGCGGCGCGCGTGGTGGGGCGGTGGGTCTCTAGCGACCCCTGAACTCGCGTGCGCAGACGCGGAGGTGTCGGCGGCGCTGGCGCCGTGGGCGGAGGGGCTGTGGGCGCTGGCGGCGCGCGTGGTGGGGCGGTGGGTCTCTAGCGACCCCTGAACTCGCGTGCGCAGACGCGGAGGTGTCGGCGGCGCTGGCGCCGTGGGCGGCGGGGCTGTGGCGCTGGCGGCGCGCGTGGTGGGGCGGAGGGTCTCTAGCGACCCCTGAACTCGCGTGCGCAGACGCGGAGGTGTCGGCGGCGCTGGCGCCGTGGGCGGCGGGGCTGTGGGCGCTGGCGGCGCGCGTGGTGGGGCGGTGGGTCTCTAGCGACCCCTGAACTCGCGTGCGCAGACGCGGAGGTGTCGGCGGCGCTGGCGCCGTGGGCGGCGGGGCTGTGGGCGCTGGCGGCGCGCGTGGTGGGGCGGTGGGTCTCTAGCGACCCTGAACTCTCGTGCGCAGACGCGGAGGTGTCGGCGGCGCTGGCGCCGTGGGCGGAGGGGCTGTGGGCGCTGGCGGCGGCGGCGTGGTGGGGCGGTGGGTCTCTAGCGACCCCTGAACTCTCGTGCGCAGACGCGGAGGTGTCGGCGGCAGCTGGCGCCGTGGGCGGCGGGGCTGTCGGGCGCTGGCGGCGCGCGTGGTGGGGCGGAGGGTCTCTAGCGACCCCTGAACTCGCGTGCGCAGACGCGGAGGTGTCGGCGGCGCTGGCGCCGTGGGCGGAGGGGCTGTGGGCGCTGGCGGCGCGCGTGGTGGGGCGGTGGGTCTCTAGCGACCCCTGAACTCGCGTGCGCAAGACGCGGAGGTGTCGGCGGCGCTGGCGCCGTGGGCGGCGGGGCTGTGGGCGCTGGCGGCGCGCGTGGTGGGGCGGTGGGTCTCTAGCGACCCCTGAACTCGCGTGCGCAGACGCGGAGGTGTCGGCGGCGCTGGCGCCGTGGGCGGAGGGGCTGTGGGCGCTGGCGGCGCGCGTGGTGGGGCGGTGGGTCTCTAGCGACCCCTGAACTCGCGTGCGCAAGACGCGGAGGTGTCGGCGGCGCTGGCGCCGTGGGCGGCGGGGCTGTGGGCGCTGGCGGCCGCGCGTGGTGGGGCGGTGGGTCTCTAGCGACCCCCTGAACTCGCGTGCGCAGACGCGGAGGTGTCGGCGGCGCTTGGCGCCGTGGGCGAAGGGGCTGTGGGCGCTGGCGGCGCGCGTGGTGGGGCGGTGGGTCTCTAGCGACCCCCTGAACTCGCGTGCGCAGACGCGGAGGTGTCGGCGGCGCTGGCGCCGTGGGCGGAGGGGCTGTGGGCGCTGGCGGCGGCGCGTGGTGGGGCGGTGGGTCTCTAGCGACCCCTGAACTCGCGTGCGCAGACGCGGAGGTGTCGGCGGCGCTGGCGCCGTGGGCGGAAGGGCTGTGGGCGCTGGCGGCGGCGTGGTGGGGCGGTGGGTCTCTAGCGACCCCTGAACTCGCGTGCGCAGACGCGGAGGTGTCGGCGGCGCTTGTGCCGTGGGCGGAGGGGCTGTGGGCGCTGGCGGCGCGCGTGGTGGGGCGGTGGGTCTCTAGCGACCCCTGAACTCGCGTGCGCAGACGCGGAGGTGTCGGCGGCGCTGGCGCCGTGGGCGGCGGGGCTGTGGGCGCTGGCGGCGCGCGTGGTGGGGCGGTGGGTCTCTAGCGACCCCTGAACTCGCGTGCGCAGACGCGGAGGTGTCGGCGGCGCTGGCGCCGTGGGCGGCGGGGCTGTGGGCGCTGGCGGCGCGCGTGGTGGGGCGGTGGGTCTCTAGCGACCCCCGAACTCGCGTGCGCAGACGCGGAGGTGTCGGCGGCGCTGGCGCCGCGGGCGGAGGGGCTGTGGGCGCTGGCGGCGCGCGTGGTGGGGCGGTGGGTCTCTAGCGACCCCTGAACTCGCGTGCGCAGACGCGGAGGTGTCGGCGGCGCTGGCGCCGTGGGCGGCGGGGCTGTGGGCGCTGGCGGCGCGCGTGTGGGGCGGTGGTCTCTAGCGACCCCTGAACTCGCGTGCGCAGACGCGGAGGGTGTTGGCGGCGGGCTGTGAGCGCTGGCGGGCGCGCGTGGTGGGGCGGTGGGGTCTCTAGCGACCCCTGAAACTCGCGTGCGCAGACGCGGAAGTGTCGGCAGCGCTGGCGCCGTGGGCGGCGGGGCTGTGGGCGCTGGCGGCGCGCGTGGTGGGGCGGTGGGTCTCTAGCGACCCCTGAACTCGCGTGCGCAGACGCGGAGGTGTCGGCGGCGCTGGCGCCGTGGGCGGCGGGCTGTGGGCGCTGGCGGCGCGCGTAGTGGGGCGGTGGGTCTCTAGCGACCCCCGAACTCGCGTGCGCAGACGCGGAGGTGTCGGCGGCGCTGGCGCCGCGGGCGGAGGGGGCTGTGGGCGCTGGCGGCGCGCGTGGTGGGGCGGTGGGTCTCTAGCGACCCCTGAACTCGCGTGCGCAGACGCGGAGGTGTCGGCGGCGCTGGCGCCGTGGGCGGCGGGGCTGTGGGCGCTGGCGGCGCGCGTGGTGGGGCGGTGGGTCTCTAGCGACCCCTGAACTCGCGTGCGCAGACGCGGAGGTGTTGGCGGCGGGCTGTGAGCGCTGGCGGCGCGCGTGGTGGGGCGGTGGGTCTCTAGCGACCCCTGAACTCGCGTGCGCAGACGCGGAGGTGTCGGCAGCGCTGGCGCCGTGGGCGGCGGGGCTGTGGGCGCTGGCGGCGCGCGTGGTGGGGCGGTGGGTCTCTAGCGACCCCTGAACTCGCGTGCGCAGACGCGGAGGTGTCGGCGGCGCTGGCGCCGTGGGCGGCGGGCTGTGGGCGCTGGCGGCGCGCGTGGTGGGGCGGTGGGTCTCTAGCGACCCCTGAACTCGCGTGCGCAGACGCGGAGGTGTTGGCGGCGGGCTGTGAGCGCTGGCGGCGCGCGTGGTGGGGCGGTGGGTCTCTAGCGACCCCTGAACTCGCGTGCGCAGACGCGGAGGTGTCGGCAGCGCTGGCGCCGTGGGCGGCGGGCTGTGGGCGCTGGCGGCGCGCGTGGTGGGGCGGTGGGTCTCTAGCGACCCCTGAACTCGCGTGCGCAGACGCGGAGGTGTCGGCGGCGCTGGCGCCGTGGGCGGCGGGGCTGTGGGCGCTGGCGGCGCGCGTGGTGGGGCGGTGGGTCTCTAGCGACCCCCGAACTGGCGTGCGCAGACGCGGAGGTGTTGGCGGCGCTGGCGCCGTGGGCGGAGGGGCTGTCGGCGCTGGCGGCGCGCGTGGTGGGGCGCTCGGCCGTGCTGCTGGAGCAGAGCGGCGGCGCGTGCGGCACGGGCGAGTGCAACCTGGGCTCCTTCGTGGCCGACGCGCACGTGCACGCCTTCGCCGGCGCCGGGCCGCCCGGCACGTGGACGCGCGCCGCCATCGGCCTCACCAACGCCGGCGGCCTGCGCGCGCCGCTCCCGCAGGGCAGTGAGTGCACAACTACAAGCACTTCACCTCAACTAGATGCACTTCACCCAAACAAATAAAGGCACTTCACCTAAACGACTAGAGGCACTTGTCACATAAACAACTAACGGCACTTCACCACCTTAACTAGAGGCACTTCACCCAAACAAATAATGGCACTTCACCTAAACGACTAGATGCACTCGTCACGTAAACAACTAACGGCACTTCACCACCTCAACTAGAGGCACTTCACCCAAACAAATAAAGGCACTTCACCTAAAGGACTAGAGGCACTCGTCACGTAAACAACTAACGGCACTTCACCACCTCAACTAGAGGCACTTCACCCAAACAAATAAAGGCAATTCACCCACACAAAGGCATTCGTCACATAAACAACGGCACTTCACAACTAGAGGCACTCCTCACCCAAACAACCAACGGCACTGCACCCGAACAACTACAGGCATCACTTCAACAACTAAAGGCATTTCACCCAAACAAATAAAGGCACTTTCATCTCAACAACTAGAGGCACTCGTCACCTAGAGAACTAAAGGCACTCGTCACCTAAACAACTAGTCACTGTTCACCTACACAACTGAACTTTCTCGTCACCTAAACAGCTAGACATTCTTAAGTACTTAAATATGTATAAATTCTAAAATTTATAAGACTAAATTACTCATTACGAATTTTATAAATTCAAGCGATAACTGTATGTTCTAAGAACTCTGGTAAAGTTGACATGAACAAAACTATTCGTAATTCGAGATTTTCAGACCAAAAACCTCAACACACACACACACACACACACACACACACACACATATATATATATATATATATATATATATATATATATATATATATATATGTACACACACACACATATATATGTATATATACATACACAAGGTGTCCGGGGAGAAAACGTCGAAAATTCGAAAATAAACCAGAAAAATGAAGCGAAAATAAAGAACACTCCAATTGTGTAAATTGGGTGTTTTTTTATTTCCCGCTTAATTTATCTTTCTGAACAAATATTTTAATTTCTTTTGTAAACAATAAACAACTTATATGTTTCTGGAGTGTTTCTATACATCTCTAATGCAATTTTTTGCCTAGAAATCATTTTTTCAATCCAACATTTGAGTGCTCATTGCGGCTCAAGCATTCGGAATATCCACGTAGTTTATCAGACAAAATATGCTTAGAATTGTCTTAAGAGCTTATTTCCGAAGTTTCGACGTTTCCCCCCTCGGACACCCTGTATACAGGCTGTCCCACTTAACTTGGCAAATCAAAATAACTCGAAAAATATGCAACGTACAAAAAAATGACAAAGGCAAAAAATTAATATCTCCAAGGGGGACATCTGTCTGACCTAAAATTAAAGTTCAACGCTCGCCCCTTACATACATACATATATACACACACACACACACACATATATATATATATATATAAATATATTACATACATATATAAATATATTACATACATATACATAAATATATTACATACATATATAAATATATTACATACATATACATAAATATATTACATACATATATAAATATATTACATACATATACATAAATATATTACATACATATATAAATATATTACATATATATATAAATATATTACATCGAAATGTAGTATTGGAGCAGGTGTTGTTGAGTGCGTCGTTGCAGACGTGACGTTCGACGGGCTGGTGACGGCGCTGCCGTTCGAGAACACGGTGGACCTGGTGGAGGTGCGCGGGGCGTCGCTGCGCGCGGCGCTGGAGCAGGCGGTGGCGTCGCCGCGGCGGCGCGGGCCGCGCGCGGGGCCCTGGGCGCGCGACTACTTTGGCTTCCTGCAGGTGTCGGGCCTGCACGTCGCCTACGACGCCCTCGCGCCCCCGGGCCGGCGCGTGCGCTCCGTGCTCGCGCTCTGCCACGCCTGCGCCGTGCCCGTGTACGTATGCAAAGTCAAAACGGCTGGCCCATGTCGTAGATTTAGTTATGCGTTATGTTACGTGGCGAGACGCGGGCCATCAGGCCCGCTCTTCCGTCTGACCACGCAAATTTCACTACGCTCCTTTCACCAACTAGCGGAGAAAGAAGGTATTCCATGGGCGACGAAACAGGCGATTTGAATGTAGCTCAGAGGCTTCTTTTAGGCTTGAGGATCTTTTAGATGCAGTAAATCTACTAACATGGGACAGCCGGCTTTACTTCCTCTCCGAAGGAAGGCGTGCGAAGGACTTTTGCGCCCTTAAAAATATACGGCTGCGAACAGGGTTTCAACCCGCCAACTTGGGTACAACAGTCCGAAACGCTGACAACTGACACTGATCGAATCCGTAAATTATGGATTAAACGATTTATGGCTTCTGTAGCGTCCCTTATGCCACAGCATGTGCCAGCTGACCACCTGCCAACTCTTCTTAAGAACTAAAATTTTTTTTAACTACAACATAGTTTTAACACTTCACAATATTTCCAAGTTTCTAATACATCAGGTACTTCTGGAAATATTCCAGAAAACTACCCACGGCTAATCTACCACAGCTATCGAGGATTTAAGATGCTACATAGGTCTCCTCACGTCCACCTCTCAAAGCATTTTGCTTCTTTATTTCATGTTCTCCAAGCAACTTCTGTTGCTAGGCGGGGCTAAAAAGCGTAGCAGACTAAAAAGCGTCTACTACGTCGCACTTCATTGATAGAGTAAGGTTCGGACCACCCGACGCGTTCTTCCCGCCACACACGTCGTGAAATATACAAATGAGTGAATCTGCTGCAAGTAAATCACGACTAAAAGGAGATTCTGAGCAAAATTCAAATCGCTTCTTTCGCCGCCGAGACGAGCTGTTTTGCCCGAGTTCGTGGTTTCGAAGAGCCGCGAATTTTAAACAAGAGGACGCATTTTGGAAAAAGAACTTCGTACTCCGTCATTTATTTATTTATTTGTCAACAGTAAAAACTGTATATGACGTGTGGGGAAAGAAATTTATCTGTGCACATTTTCTTGAGGGCCAGAATAAAAAAAAAGAACAAATGAATTTAGAAAATAATTATTTAGAAAAATAAAAGTATTTGAAAAACGTTTGTTCCCGAGTTATAGAAAATCAATTTCAACGGTAAATGAACTAGTTATAGAAAATCAATTTCAACGGTAAATGAACTACAAGCAAAAGGAGTACTCAACAAAACGTGCGCACAGTGAAGCTACATTTACGTCCAGAAGCAAAACAAGGGGCCATCTCAGCATTTGTTCAATGGATCAGGGAAACTGGACAAAAACCTGATCAAGATGGTTGTCATTGACCCGGAAGCTGAAGTATATTACTTGTTACAGGCGTATTAAATTTTTTTAAAAATGTATACAATGCAAACGTAAACTAATTCATTATATATCTTTGTTTTGTTACAATAAACATTATTTTCTTTTTCACGATCAGTATAGTCTCTAATTATATAGAAACAGTTTTGCAGCAGAAAAGATTTTACTTTTAACTTAAATTTGTGTACCGACTTTAATTGTTTTATGTCATCTGGCAATGCGTTGTAAAGTAACGTACATGTATTGTATGTTGATTTCTTGTACTGAGCTGTTGATACTGACACTTGATGCACGTGATTTCTACGGCGTGTGTTGTAATTATAAATATCAATATTGCATGAAATATGTTCCCTCCGTTAAGTGGGTCATTTTTGACAAATATTACAGATTCGTAAATAAATAGACAAGGCAATGGTAGGATTCCCAGCTCAATGAAAAGAGGCTTGCAGGAATCACGTGGAAGGCATTTTTTCATTATTCGAATAATTTTCTTTTCCAATCTGAAGGTCTGAATACTACAGGATGAGTTTCCCCAGAATATTATGCCATATCTCAGGCGGGAATGTACATTTGCAAAATAAACGCAACGAGCTGCATGAAGGCTGACAGAATTTGAAAGAATTCTGAATGCATAGCATAATGAACTTAATTTAGTGTTTTGTCCTTTCGAGGGGAAGTAAAACCGGCTGTCCCATGTTACATATTTACTGCATGTAAAATATCCTCTGAGCTAAATTCGAACCGCCTGTTTCGTCGCATGAGTGTTACCTGCTTTGAAGGGCAAATACTGAAATGGCCCTTGTTTTGCTTCTGAACATATATCTAACTTCATTATTTGTGCACGCCTTTTAAATTTCAGTGGGAAATATAGTTATTCAAATTATCGTTCTCCATAATGTCGCGGCAAAAGTATGAACCTTTCATGAAGAACATGATGAGGGCTCAAATTTATAGCTAATTTACCTTTGAAAATAATTTTACTATACAGGAGCGAATATTTTGTCAACAAAACTTGAAAAAACCCGCTTTTTTCTGTATTCCAAATTTGACTAGAATATGGCTTAGGATAGAGATCACAGAATTATGAAAACGTGCACTGAATTCACTTCTCCCCGTAGCTCGTCACACACAGTTTTAACTGTTTTTGACGTAAATAAATAAATAAATAAACAAATAAAAGGCAGCAAACATAACTTGAAGTGATTGAATGGGAGACCTACTGAGGTCGGATGGTGATACCAAAACTGTTTTTAATTATTTCGCAGAAGTTCTGAAAAACTGGGAAAATTACGTCTGTGAGAGTATTTATACGAAAGAATCAGTGATTATTGAACAGATTGTTAAGTTTTACCTGGTTTGGGCGCGAGGAAAAGCTGTTTTTTGCAATCTTTGCTTATATAGACACTGGGGCACTGGCCAAACAATGTTTTAGCGGGAAGCAGCTGTAACTTCTTAGAAATTATTGCTCGTTGCCAACCTCCGAGTTTTAATGCAATACCCACGGCACGCTAATACGCACGCTTATACTTTCTTCTAGTCCGACCGGACGACAGCTGGAAATTATCGTTGTAGTCAAGTATTTTTAAAGAATGATTTAGCCGCGTCTTCAATGAATTCTAGCAGTTTCTAGAAATCCTAATAATGCAACTTCTAGGCTTGTCAAGTGACCAGTAAGTGAGGCAGTGTTGCGGTCATGTTTGAAAGGATTTGGCAGTTGGAAGCTAGTTCCAAAGAACTTGCCTCCCAAAGCACATCCGTTGAAAGAAATGACTGCTCTTTTATTGAAGTCGAAGGCGCCACGTTTGAAATGTATGTTCTGCGCTGTTAATTAGCGCCAAGGATTGTTGTGAATAATCGAATTACCCGAACGGCGCCAAATGTGAATCATTTAACTTGACAAATCAAAATAACTCAAAAAATATGCAACGTACAAAAAATGACAGAGGCAAAAACTTAATATCGCCAGGGGAGACATCTGTCAGACCTAAAATCAAACTTCAACGCTCGCCCCTTACATACATATACATACATATATATATATATATATATATATATATATATATATATACATACACACACACACACATATATATACATACATATATATAAGCGCCAACACAGGCTTTCTCCGCTGGATGGCGAAAGAAGCGACGCGAAATTTGCGATGTCAGGCGCAAGAGCGGGTCTGATGGCCTGCGCCTCGCCTCCTAACGTAAGGCATCAACTAACGAACGCTTCGGATGCATCGACTGTTCGTGATTCCGGGCGCGTCCACTACTGAGGTCATTAGTCCCGTAAGTGTAGTGCGTGTTTTTTCGTCCTGAGTTGGCGGTGATCTTTCCCCGCTGGATGGCGAGATCTGGCGCCGACCTACCCGTGAGCTTGCAGGGTTTCCCCAACCAGTTATCTCCCACCAGCGGGGCACCGCCCCAGCCGGGACAAGCTCTAAGCCCCGACCGGTCTCCCGGCATGTGTGGTAGTGTAGTGCGTGTTAGTGTGTGTGTGTGTAAGGGTCGAGAATAGGACAGGGAAGAGGAAGGAAAGATCGTGCGGGGGTCCGTGCGCTCTGGCGGTCGGCTGCTCTGATCCGACCCCAGGCGAATGCCGGAGCAGTGCAGACAGGTCATGGAGCTCGCGTGATTGCCTCCTTGTTCTTCTCCTCCCTCCTCACGGGGTGAGGGGCGCGTGGCTGGGGACACGAACGGCACGCCGACGGGCACCGTCCAGCTGGGCAAGTTAAACTCCTCCACCACCACCACCTCAGGAATCACGCACCACACTTACGACACCAATGAACTTGGCCAAGAACATCGATCGATCGGTCTGAATCAAAACATGATGGGGATTTGCTAATGCAGGTGTTGGTACCTGCCGGTACGACGAGCAGCTGCATCATTGGCTCATAGAGGGTGCTGTGGCAGGTACGGGCCTCTGAGTACCACTCGCTCAAACGAGTGACACTCGGTGGCTGGGAGCAGCTGCCTCGTTGGCTCATAGAGGGTGCTGTGGCAGGTACGGGCCTCTGAGTACCACTCGCTCAAACGACTGACACTCGGTGGCTGGGAGCAGCTGCCTCGTTGGCTCATAGAGGGTGCTGTGGCAGGTACGAGCCTCTGAGTACCACTCGCTCAAACGAGTGGCACTCGGTGGCTGGGAGCAGCTGCCTCGTTGGCTCATAGAGGGTGCTGTGGCAGGTACGGGCCTCTGAGTACCACTCGCTCAAACGAGTGGCACTCGGTGGCTGGGAGCAGCTGCCTCGTTGGCTCATAGAGGGAGCTGGGGCAGGTACGGGCCTCTGATTACCACTCGCTCAAACGAGTGGCACTCGGTGGCTGGGAGCAGCTGCCTCGTTGGCTCATAGAGGGTGCTGTGGCAGGTACGGGCCTCTGAGTACCACTCGCTCAACCGAGTGGCACTCGGTGGCTGGGAGCAGCTGCCTCGTTGGCTCATAGAGGGTGCTGTGGCAGGTACGGGCCTCTGAGTACCACTCGTTCAAACGAGTGGCAGTCGGTGGCTGGGAGCAGCTGCCTCGTTGGCTCATAGAGGGTGCTGTGGCAGGTACGAGCCGCTGAAGGACGACGAGTGGTACCCGGTGGCGCTCAACAGCTTCCTGGCGGGCGGCGGCGACGGCTTCTACGTGTTCGCGGAGGAAGGGCGCAACTACGAGAAGGGGCTGCTGGACACGGACGTCGTGCTCGAGTACCTGCGCGTGCAGGACCCCGTCGTGCAGTCGCGCGACGGACGCATCGTCTTCGTCGACGGCGGCGACGGCGACGGCGACGGCGACGGCGAGCGGCGACTTGGCAACGCCGCCCCCGCGGCGCGCGCCGGTAAGGGCCCCCTGTGGCTGGTGGCGGCGGCGGCGGCGGTGGCGGCGGCGGCGGCACGCCGCGGATGAAACGTTCCAACGAAAATACCCATTTTCACTCTTTGGTGAATTATTCAACTTCAACATTTCTCCTTTTTAATGATCCATTGCGCGGTTCACGGGTATTGCTCCAATAAATTAATTTTATGCCAGTTAGCCGACGTTCCCGAGTTTTATTTCTCCATCCTCAGGGCTGAATACATTTACAATATGGTGAGATGTATAAACACAAATTACACAATGCATAAAAAGAACTACACAATGTGTGAACACTAATTGTAATCAAGAATGCTCGAATTAGTGTTTACACATTGTGAAGTTCTGTTTATACATTGTGTAATTAGTGTTTATACATCTCACCATATTGTAAATGTATTCAGCTCTGAGGATGGAGAAATAAAACTCCAAAAGTTTCCGAAAACTTTCCGTAAGTTTGTTTTGTGGTATACAAGGAACATTATTTTCTAAACTTACAGCTATTGACTTCAAACGTTTAGGCATGATTCAGCAAGTCAAACTACAACTTTTTTCATGGACTTGGAATTATATGTTATTATTTAAATAAATTACGTACATTATGATAAAAAATGTGGGTGTAAACATTCTACACATTTAAAAATTCATATCTTCAACAGAAATTAAAATTTGTTAAAAATCCTACAATAAAACATTTAAAAACCAAGAAACTACATTTAAAAAATCAATCATCTAGTGTAAATAGTTTGGAACACAATGTTCCTTGAATTTAACATTACAGATGTAGAGCCTTCCGGGTCCCTTAAGGAGCAAACTTAAAGAAAAAGTGAAGATATAAAGTTGTGAGAAATAAAATCGCAACACAAAAGTGGGATTTAATAATTCAATGTCTTTTAAAAAAAATACTCCACGTCTTATTCCCTCAAACGTAAGGGGCGAAGTTCCTCACTAACAGGAAACAAATGTAGACGTAAACACACAAAAACAAAAAATGTTTTCTAAACAAAATCTTTAGTAAAGAGAGAAGTTAGTAGATACCACAAGGCATAAAAAGTTTTAACTCACAGAAATAACTCGACCCATACGACTCGGCAGAAAAAAAAGTCAATACGGTCTATGAAATAAAACCAAAATAACATTACACTGGCTTAAACCAAAGATAACTCGTACGTGTTTTTATTAATTAAGGATATGTAAAGAAATTATATTTATCAAAGCTATTTATCGATTATTTATCTAAATAATTGTTTATTAAATCGGTAAGTCAAGAAACTAGATGTATGAAATTAAAAATGAATCTCACAGTTGTTCACATAAACAACATTTTAAGAACTTTACATAAAATAAACAAGGCAAAAGAAGAAAGACAGGGAAGTGTTTATCAAAATAAACCAAATTACAATAAGTACTTAAGCAAAGTGAGATATACAACCAAAGTGAGATACATAACCAAAAATTTATAATTACGTAAATCATGAATAATCTGGCAAGTTAAATTTACCAAGAACACTTAAATATTTACGATTAGATTTGTAAATAAAACAACGAAAACAAAAATGTTATGTACATCCAGATGTAAAACTAACATTTTTTGCCAAATAAAACAGAAGGCTTAGTTACTACGACAGAAACGAGACTTTTCTCAAGGCTTCTGCAGAAAATAGGAACAAGGTTTCTTAAGTATGAGGAGAGTGTGTGGGAAGGGCTGTGGAAAACTCATATTGCCAACACTCTGCTGAGATAATGAAATAAAGTGAAGACACTCATACATTTGAACCCTCGTACCATATCTGGGGTCTTTTTTGGACCCCATCAATCATTTTAATATTTTCCTAAATATTTGCAGGATAATTTCAGTCTTCCACAAATACCTTTGTGTACCTATTAAGCAGGTACGAAACCATTTTCACATATTTTCCAAATTTTATTAGAGAGATATTAATTTTTTTCGTTACATGTGACTAGTTTGACCTAAGGTATAACCCATTATTTTCTCATTCTCATTTGAAATATGTCGTGAACTTTAAAAAAGGTGCCTAATATTGTCAATATTTGATTTATCTCGAAATAACTTTCATAAACCATTATGTAAAAAATATTGAGGTTACTACTTATAAATATAGAGGTTATTATTTATAAAAAAATATTTAATATGAATAAATTATATTATTATGTTATTGAAAAAAACTTATAAAATGTGTTCTTACACATAAGCAATTATTTACACTCAGTATATTGCCATACATATTTGTGTATACCACTTCTAATCGTCAGTAAAGTTTGGGGTCCAAAAAGACCCCACGTATAGTACATGATTGTAAATTGCAGATATGGTACGAGGGTTAAAAGATGATCCAGAATTTGTGATGCAGAGGACGATCTGCCAAGTACTGTGAAGTCATTAGATTGATAGAAAAAACAATACTAGAAGAAATACAGTATAGAACGCAAATTGTTTTATTAAATAACTATAAAATCACAGTCATCTCAACATTCAACATTTCTCAGCTTAGAGTTGCAGGTTTCGAAATTCAATGTCCTATCACCATTCTAATTTTATAACTTCAAATAAAGTATATTCTCACTCTCGTGCTATATAAGGGATGGTTGTGAAAAATTCTTAATAGTATTTGTAAATTTTGTGTAGGCCTATATAATATTCACTTCTAGAAAACGTATCCATTTGGATCATCTAAGTAGGAATGTCAAATGGAGAAAATGTTAGTTTCAATTTGTATCAATACTATCTTATATTCAGAGTCATTTTTCAAACTATGAAGCAAATACTGAAGGACAATCAGACAAAAATGTCAAGAATAACGGTAGAGTTAAAGTAACTTTTAAAAATGGAATGAAATTAATAGGCGTCAACAATGGTGGTTGTTAGAAAATGAAAAATTATGTTATTGATTGTAAACTCATTTTCACACTGGATTGTTAAGTTGGCATTTAGGATAATAGCATGACTGGTGAGATAGAAGATATTATAGTATGGGGTCAATAATCAATAGTGTGCTTAGGATTTTGTGCATTGTGCAGAGCCTATACATAACGTCGATTAAAGCAATAATTAATAATACAGGAATCTCATTCGCAAATGAATTAAAAGTATTTAGAACCCTCAGATACCTGGACATACGGTTCAATATTGGAAGGGCTACCAGTTGGTTTGGGTGCCACCAAAAATAAAGAATTGAAAAGTTCAAAAAATCTCTAAGAAAATGAATCAGCTTAATCCATATGCTTAAATAATCCACCTATTTCATTTTTTATGAATTTTATTGCGTGGTACATACTGAAGGTACCTATTTCATAATTATCTGTTTTGCGAATAATAGCAAACGAAAGAAATTTTCATTTTCGTAAAGTTGCTTCAATTTCAGAAAAGTCCAGTTATTGTTACTATCTACTATCTTCTGAAGTAACCTATAAAGTATATTAGAATTTTACAAAAAATTACTAATATTTTATTTCTTGGTCTCCCAGTTTACTATTTGAATATTTTAACAATTAATTATCTCATTATTTAACCGCATTTAATACGTTTCTTCCATGTGGTGGACAAACATATAGTAAATAATTTAATACACATGGAAATCGGAACAATGGCAGTGAAGATTGGTTATTATTTTGTTGTGCCATTTATATAATGGACATGGTAATTTATTTTGTTAAATGTTTTGTAATTTTTGTCATGAGCTTTATCCTCAACATTCGGAGATATTTTGTGCTTTATTTTGTGAAAACAGACTGATTTCATGAAAAAAAGTTACATGTTGGCTTTGAAATGTGATTTGAATAATGTTAAGTGCGTGTTTCTCTGTAGTGAACGTTATGTTGTGAATTAATGTACATATACAAAAATGTGTATCGTTTATTTGTTTCAAGTGATTGTCAATTCATGTAACAACAAAGTTTTTTTTCTTATTTAACTTTGTTAGTAGTCTCGATTTATATTCAATGAGAGATGTATGTTACTTTAATAGTGTTTCAACAGATAAAATATATTTCTTTAATAAACTTATGTATACTTGAAATTTTCTTCACATTTTCACGTAGAAAGAATCAAATTTATGCCATTGACTTTTACATGGTTAATGCTACAACGCTAAAGTAAAAAATACTAGCGTAATTTGCGCCAATTTCGTTAACCAATTCTAGATCATTTATTCCAATTTTAGTTTCCCTGCACCCATGTTTCTTAACTTTATGTTTTTATAACGCTTTGAATAAATACAATATTCCAAACGCGATGACTAAGAAATGAACCTAACGGTTAAAAGCAGGTCAAGAAAGAAAATAAACTACTAAAAAATGTTCACTTTATTTCACTTCTTTACGTCATGACAAATGAATTACACTTTATTACAATGAATATATTAAAAGCAATGAACTACCCTTAATTAAGTTGAAATTGCTTGCCCTAGGCATTTCATATTTCTTAATAATTTGGCACCAAGAAACCACTAGTAAATCCTGCACTATTACTTGAGCTTCACCTTTATTTCTTAATTGACTTGCGTCACTTGTTCACTTTTTCAATCAACAAACTTCACATCAAATGAAAATAAATTCCCCAAGTACATAACAATCCCGTCGAGAATTGGCTGAGCTGGTGCACTTTCAATAACACACTAAATTAAACTAGTGGTGCTACTATAGCACACACTTTCCCGTAGTATTGGAAGCCGCTACGTAGAATTGAAATATTGCACTTTCTGCCCTACAGATCTTAGCTATTATTTGAAAACATTCAATTCAACCAAAAAGCGATCAACCACGATGTAAGATACATAGGTGTGTTAACTAGCCGTCTTTGGGGCAAATTTTCTGAAGCCAGTTTGAGGCTAGTTCCTCGCTTGTCCGCACGGTGCGCACGATCGGTCTGGGTCGTGTATATACATCTTAAACTGTGGCTGTTACACATTACACAACCAATCACGACCTCGTCCAAATGAGGCCCAAAGGTTGCAGCACTTATATTCGAGAACTGTGAGAACTAGCCTCACATAAGCTTCAGTTTTAGATTCGGAGTGAACACACATATATATCGTACACAGTGCGAACAATTCATTGTTTCCATCGCAGTGTTGTCAAAACTACGTGAATTCCACAACTGCATAAAAATATAATACAAAAGTTTTGTAAACTTGTGTTGGAAAAAGAAGTCTGATACCATACAGCTCTATCAAGTCACAACCATGACACGTAATTCACAGAAATTCGCGACAGCGGAACGGAATTCAATTGTTGCGTTCCCTGCATTGTCGATACTCTCTTAATGAGATAGCAATTTTTATTTCCGAACAAAGAAATATTATACAAAATTGCACATCATAATTTACGACGCATCCAACTGTCCGAAGCGCAGTAAATTTACAGCGGGCCATTACGTTTGTCGCAAAATTATAGAAAAACTACTCGTATTTTGAAAAAATTAAGTATGACCTTATTTGAAGATGTAGTTTTGATAAATACATTTAATTGAGAAAAAAATATTTTTAAAATTGTAGTTGTAAGAAAACGACGAAAACGAAGCGCAGACAATTCAGAATTATGTTTGTCAGGAAATTATAGAAAAACTACTCATATTTTCAAAAAATTCAACATGACCTTATTTGCAGATCTGTTTTTGATGAGCATATTTCATTACGGAAAGCAATTTTATCTTCACAATTGTAGTTGTAAAAAGACGCCGAATTTTTTTAAAATTTTTTTTGCAAAATCAGGCATTTCAACGAACATAAAATCTGCACCATTCTCTTAAGCTTCCTTTATGCTATCTCAGGTCCCACTTTAATAAAAACACGTGCGGTTTTTAAGAAACAAGTGGTGCTACAGAATGGCACAGACTTTCCCATATTAGTTGTCTATTTCTTTAGGTCTGGGCTAGCTATTAGGAATTGCAACATACTCGTGCCAGCTGTCGTTTATCGCCGCTAAAACTACGTATTTTTGACATTTTCTTAATTTACCGGTTTCCTAATGGTAGAACGGAAACATTAATTTTAAAATATTAAAGAACACAAAAACCTCGTCCTATATAGCAATTTTCCTTTAAAAATGTGTAGCTGTCTTTAAGAAAATTGCATTTAAGCGCTAGTTTGAAGTTAATTTTCACAGAAAATTTTTGAGTTTTCAAAAAACTTCTTTTGTTTTTGTGTCAAAACTTCTTAAGTTTTTGAAAAATTGAACATAACCTTATTTGAAGACCTATTTTTTATGAACACATTTCATTACGAAAAATTGTATCTTCATAATTGTAGTTGTAGGAAGATGCCGAAAACAAAATTTTCAATTTTCGACAAATCAGAGTTTTCAACCAACATGAGACCTATGCCATTCTCTTAAATGACCTTTAGACTATCCAATAACAAAATTTAGTCAAAATTTTTGGCGCCATTTTTTTGAAAATTTTGAAAATACCCCAGGGGCTTCATATAAAGTATCCTCCAAAATGAAAATATCGGTTTCAAATTCAAGGAGCCGCGAAATTATTCAGATTGATCGGAGAGTATCAATTGTGGACAAAATCGGCTGAAGGGTTTAGTCGCTAGCGTTTCTCACAGACATTTGACTTTCAATTTTTTTTCGGTATCAAGGACCCACAAAATAGGGATTCTGGTTGCACTACGTGTTAGGAGAATTTCCCCTTAATTTAGCAACTGGATTTATCCACTTTTTCTTTACCAGGGCCCTGTAATAAGAGTTTTTTCTGGCGAAAGTCCACCGAGCCTTCCAAAGAGTAAACGAAGTCAAAGAGTTTCCGGTCCCTTCAGCTTTCGGGTCAATTACCCCCATCTCGATATTTATAACATATATATGTATATGTATATATATATATATATATATATATATACATATATATACTTTTTCCTCTCAAAAAATTAATATCTCCAATGGGATAATCTGCCTGACCTAAAATCAAATATACATAATTACGTTTTCGCCCAAATATTAACTTATTTGCGAAATACTCGTTAACGACCCCCCAAAAATGTTTCAATATACTCGTAGTTTGTGCGTTGACTGGTCCTTCGCATTCGTGTTGTGGACTGAGACTGTGTCGGTGGAGGGCTGCTTTCGCTTCTCACGCCACAAACCAACGCACTCGAATTGTTCGAATGGCAACTTTAACTTGGCACGTGCTTTGGTGGCTAGCAACGGGACACAATCTCAGAACTAAGTTTAACAAGGCACTGACCCTATTGTGTTGTTCATCAACAGCATAGCATGGCAATGAAGGAAGAAAACAGAAGATGATCGGATCAAGGAATAAGGAGGTCATGGAGCACTGCCAAGTCGACTCTCTAAGAAACATATTGAAAAGTTCCTGGATTATTCTCTGTGTATCATGACATTACGTTATAAGCAGTAGAAATTGTTAAGATTCACTCAGTTTTAATTTCTGGTGTTTACACACATTTTAAGAAATAAGTTCATTGAATCAATCCATAAGACAAATAAAAGGAATTGCAATCATGATCAATTTGTAATATAGAAATTCGACAATTAAACTGTACTGCATTAAAATGTGTTGATTTTATTTCTTGAGTGTGTGGTTTGTCTACCGAGCCTCTATTGTATGAGCAGCAGATATGGCATGCAAAACGCAATTGATGGAGAACCCTTTACAAAGGTAGTATTACATTATTACAAGAGCATGCAGCTTTGCCAGACGATCAAATGTATGTCCCAGTACAAACCTTCAAAAATCCGGATACTTTCACTACAATTCCTAGTAAAAATAACTATTTAAATTCTGAAATTGTTCATATTATAGCTATTATTTTTAAATGCGCACAGGAAGTTGAACTCGATATCGCTTCGATATGGATAAACTGAAAGGGTTTTCTGGAGCTCAGAGCCAAGTCGCTCGCCCTTCGCCAAGGAGGTCCGGGTTCGATTCCCGTCCATCTCACGTGAAAGTTGTTGCAACGAAAGTTTGGCTGCTCCACAGGCAGCCCCTGTGAAGTGTCCTAAAACCTACCCTTCCCTCCCAATTGTGGCCGCTGGGTAGTGACGCAGGAGCGCGCGGTACTAATCGCGCAACTTTTCTCGGACGATGACCTTGCTTCCCCCTCTCGGGCACAATAAACAGCAGACGGCAAAAGCTCGCAGCGAGCACTGATGACATTCCGGACACATTTTCACTGGCGCGAAATAGAAACTGTTCTCTGTTGAAGACAACTTCTGCCCGTTATTTTCTCAAAAAATCTAAATAAATAACAGGTAGGAGGCAGGTAATTGTCCATTCTGTCCGTTATTTTCTCAAAAAAATCTAAATAAATGACAGGTATGAGGCAGGTAATTGTCCATTCTGTCCGTTATTTTCTCAAAAAAATCTAAATAAATGACAGGTAGGAGGCAGTAATTGTCCATCACAACAGACACCTCGGACTCTTGAGAAAGTTAGAACGCAAATTCTTGAGAAAGTTGCGAAGGCGCGACTGATTCTCTGGAGATTGGCAATGCGTCGTAAAACCTAGTGGCCGCTTTCGTAACTAATACCCCCACCCCACCCGCATTTTTTCAATCCATCGTTCAAGAAAAGTTGCGCGAGTAATAGGAGGCGCAGAGATGCTACCTGGCGGCCCTCTTGACAAACTGACTGCGACGAGACGTGACATATGACTCTCCAGCGCAAACCGCTCCACGCCCCGAAAGGACTTTAAAGACGCGTTGCGTCAATTGTAGATACAAAAAAAATCTATTTGGAATGGTTCTATTCTTTTCTACTACAGCACGTCCTAGAAAACTGCCACTCTGTGTTACCTCCCATGTTTTTACGCCAGTGTTTTCACCAATATCTTTGTTATTTGTAATATACGTGATATTTTTAAATGCTTGAATAAAAAAATATCACACGAATCTTGGATCGAACATCAATTACCGAACACTTAAAATCCTGTTATTTAAACGTACCAACATGTCTCCATCCTGGTACGTTTGGCAACACTGTCCCCATGCATGTTGGGTACAGGGCCCAGTTGGGCCAGTGTATACATGTTGGGTACACAGCCCGAAGAGATGGGTCTACGGCCCCGATAGCGCTTAAAAACTATTTAATACTAATTACTTTAAAAAAATAAAATAAAGACCCCGTCTAAAAAGTGATGCACGATTAAACGCAAAAAATTGGCATAACGGAGTGATGTGTCGCGAATCATTGGATAATATTTATAATATGGAAAGTTGCTGGCGGATGTGAGAATGTCAATGATGAGAAATTTACTCGTTTTGTTTTTTATCAAAACTTGTCTTTAAATTAGGGGGAGTTCGGTAAAAGTAAGAAGAATAGGATCCCCAAATTAACTTAGGCCCAAGGGCCCCCAGACGACCCTGCTTGAGTGGCAGACTTCCTCGTTTTTATGAGCATTGGATATGCAACGTTCTCCTTTAAGCTTTTCACGTATGAAGCAAAGAATACTAATGCAATTGGTGCTGCTCCCATTTTCGAAGCAATTCTTGTATTTTCGAAAATTGAAAAAAACTCGAAATGGTGAATTGGAACGACCGCCATCATTTGACGGGTGTTTCAGCGGTGGGAACTTTTGTAGTTTTCTTCTTTTTTGATAGCATCCATAGCAGTCATTAGCGACCAAAGAGTATAGCTTTAGCGATCGTAATTAATAGGGAGAGGATTTTTATGCCCTAAAAATTAGAGCTCTGCAATCAGGCGAAAACAACCGCTCGAGACTCTCGGGCTCCGCGCCGACGCTCGGCGAAGGGTGGGGGACCTTGCTTGGGGGGGAAGAGATAGCTGTTTAACGGACATTTCGACCGGCCGCCTTGCGGCTCCCGTCGAGACGCCGGAGTCGCCGAGCGCCCGGGCGCTCGAGCGCTCGAGCGTCTCGAGCGCTCGAGCGCTCGGCCAAGAGCCGGACTGCACAGTAGCTTCGCCCCTCAATGCATGTACGGGATATAAAGTCGCCGCATGTAGTGATCGCAACACTTTCAATTCATTGTAATCGAAAGAAAATACAATTTCAATTAAACGATTAATTTGTTGAAAAGGAACAATTTATCGATTGACTGGAAATAATTTTGTAGAGACAAACAATACATTTTTTGAAAGAATTAAGGCAAACAAAGACTCTGAAAATAATTTTTTTTCTATATTTATAGTGCTTAAGGGAAGATAATTCGTTGCGTACCAATTGTAATATCATTGAAGTTTCTTACAAACCCGAATATAAGGCATATTTATTAAATATAATGAATATTTGGTCATAATTTCACGAGTATATAAGAAAAAACATATGCTAAACAAAAATGAGGTGGGTACTATTTTCCTTGCGTCAAAATGTCTTGTCGTCATTGGGCGTAGTAATTTATTGTGAAATAGTTGATGTAAGCCGCCATGGCCTCTGTATTTGTCGACTCAGTCGGCGGCCAAACAACAGCGGTCACGGCACATGAGCCTATTCAACTTAATAATTCAAAATACATTATTTACTATTATATACACACGTTTAACATTATTTTAAATTCGGCAAAAGTATGTATTCAGGAAATGATGCATATAAAGTTTTATATATACGAGTACAATATTTTTCAATTACTCCATTATTTTACGTTTCAATACAAGATAAGCGATTAATTGTAATTAAAACATCGTAAAAGCTGAAATTGTGAATCATTGGCTTCTGTGGAGTAGTATTGAAGCTCCACGAGACCCCCTTCCTTTGGGTGAACTATTGCTCAGCGTGGCAGGAAGCGATAACACAGGTTGTGCGAGGTGACTCGGTGGCTCCCACGCAGCGCGCCATCG
Organism: Acheta domesticus; assembly: GCA_031308135.1. Taxonomy (NCBI): domain Eukaryota; kingdom Metazoa; phylum Arthropoda; class Insecta; order Orthoptera; family Gryllidae; genus Acheta; species Acheta domesticus. The sequence continues at coordinate 113,248,578 of JAHLJT010002630.1, read as the reverse complement.
CCTTTGCGACGAAATTTCCAGGAAATGACAGGAAGGAAGCAGTTGAAAGAGAAGGGTCGAGATATGTGCACAAAGCTTTCCTCGAAAGGTATTGAGAAGCTCGCAAGATTATAAATAAAACTAAAAGTACAATGAGCTCAAAACAATGCTGGGGTGACTGAGGCACCCCGCGCGCCTACTGCCGGGTTAAGAAACTAAGACCTGCGTCTCAGATGCCTGAAAATTACAACAACACCAACAACAAAATACAAAAGTGGAAGGGAAAGGTACTAATATATTTCATTGCACTTGCATCTAAATTTAGCAGAGCATTTGTATTTACACCATATAAAATGAAGGAAAATAATGATTTTATGTTCATTACAATAAAATAGGCAATTTCCGAAACATCCTATGCCTAGTCATTACAAAGAACGGAATTTATCTCTAAAACTTTTGAATGCCTTTTCTTTGAAGTCACAGGCAGAACTGCAATAGATCCACTTGAGGTTCTCCAGTGCGTCCGGGGAGTCGATTTTTAAAGCTTTTTATTCTTTTTTTATATTAAAATTTATTATTTGAAAATTAATATTAAAATTCGTCTATATTTTAAATTTTGAAAAAAACGAAATTATTTATTTTAAAAACCATTAAATACTCCTTCCTTTTCCTGAAACTTGGCATTGGATATTTACTCCGACGTGTCGGCCGATTGTTACGTGGCGCAGTTCGCCTGAACGGGGGTCCGCCGGTTGTCGAGTCTCGTCGGTTGGAGGCCGAGTCTCGGTCGGTTGCCGGCTCCCGGGAGTCCGCAACCGGCTGCGAAGGACAGTCGAGCGCGTGGTCTCGAGAGAAGAGAGGCGAGCGAGCGCTGGTCGATAAAAATCGCGGAGAATGCAGACCTCTACTAAAAATCTTGATATATACTTTTAAAAATATACATTTATGACCTAAACATTTTCAAATTTGCGCTTTAAATTAACAGTATTTCATTTCTTCTACAAGCCTTTCTTGATAAAATCCTTGGAATGAAAAGAGATATTTTTGTAATATAATCTACCCTATTTCGCGATGAAAATAGTTGAAATAAATATTTACCTAGTAAGTGTCTGCTTTGTTGAATTTATTGACTGGTTTAAAAAATATGTTCTCAAGAAATATTCTACATTTTGCGCAAGTATTTTATCATCCACAGAAAACACAAAAACGCAAACTGTGACTGGCTCTTTCGTATATCAATGAACTCTCATAAATACATATTCTTTGAAAAAATTAAGCGTTTTGCAGATAAGTCTCTCTTTAACGATATGCAAAATATGCGCCTATAATTATACGAAAATGCAACAACAGGAATAATCAATACTCACAAACATTCATCTATAAAGCATCATATTCTAAACCAACGTCAAGACTTTTCACATAGCTGTGCACTGAAGAAATGGACAAAAATATGCACATTCATATAAATCCGCTCCCTATGAATTGCAGTCAAAAATTACATGTTAGGGTAAGACGACACAGTTGAGGATTTCGTAGTACAGATACCAAATCACGGACAGTTTAAATTTTACAATGTTTCTCATGTTATATTTGTTCTTATCTACATCTATACTAATATATAAGGACAGAACTACCTTGACTTACAGCGCAATAATCTCTGAATCTACTGAACGAATACCGATGAAACTTTTGTGATAGCTTCTTTTAACTGTCTGGAGTACAATAGGCTATGGCTTGTAACCATAAACCTTAATATATTTACAAAATAATTAGTTTTCTGGACATTTTCAGCCTAGCGTTACATCACAGATTCGAGAGTTAATATCAATAGTTTTGCTGCGAGCCACCAGAAGACGTCTGAAATCTATTACTGATTTTGTCAATGTAAACAATCGTGTATTTAGAGGACTGTTTGTTTATTTTTCACAGGCAGTTGTCTAACCCTAAATATTTGTTTAGTATAATAGTCATAGTTATTCCGCTTTATTTAGTAAAGTAACTTGAATATTGATTTTAATTGCGTGTAGATGTGAATGCATTAAGTGTACGAGAGACTAAATGTTTGGAAGATATCATTTTCTGATGAATGTGGTTAACATTGCCGTAAAAAGGTATGAATACACATGTTTAATAGTAAATTAAACATAATATTTACGTATTTGCAGGTTATGCGAGCGACAGTGTGATTTACGTGTTATTCTGAAACTGACGGAGGAATGCATGCTTCAGAGAAGTGTTTTAATATAGTAGAGAGTACCTTTGGGTGTTGAAGGAACGGTTAAATTGATGACAGTTCGGCAATAATACAATTTTTAGTAAAACGGCAGTACAATTAAAGTAAACAGCATTGGTACATGGGTATTTGGAGGAATTTAATGTGTCACAACGCTGGTTTTGACGGTTGTTATTTTAAATAAGAGAAAAAGTGTTGTCAAGCCGAGAATCCCTGTGATCTCGGATTTTAGGAGATATTATAATCGCATAAGTGGTTAATGGCTCCTTTTGGTCAGCCACATTTATCAACGATCCTAAAACAGGTACTAGAATCCAATTAAAATGACTAATTATTTCTAAACGTCGACTGATGCAGCAAGATCAATTTCAAACTTTTCTATACAAATACGCGAGAAGAAAAAAAAATATGAAAAAGAGTAAGATTTATAATGTGGCAATTGATTGAAAGTTTTGGTATATAATACATAAAATTCCACAAACAGAATATACGTAAGTACATGCATTTATTTTTTTTACTTTAGATTTGTTTATTTTCAGTTATAAAGAGAAAGGAGTTTGGGGGCCGGAACCCCAATAGGACAACAATTTAGATATTTTTTAGTGACCAGGTTTTTTCCAGATTGGAGCAAGGCAGAGAGGCGTGATAGCGCGGAGGGAATACAGAGTAGAATAGATAGGAGTAGGCTCTGCCACAGGGCGGGAATAGATGGAATTTCTCTTTGTTTTATAAAAAATTATGATAAATATCCCGGCAATGCGGGGTTCTTCAGCTAGAAAAATTATTATACCGAAAATTAATCTAATACATAAAAACCAATGTTTGTTGGTTCGTGCTTAATGCACTGCGTAGCAGGCATCCCATTGCGATAAAAATGTGTCAACTTCTTGCTTGCTCTTGCGGGGAGAACATAGGCATAGCACAATTATTGTAACTCAACTAGATGGCGCTTCAGTGAAATGCAATTGCCAGTGCACGTGAGCTTCATTGTTGCTGGGCGTTGCCGTGGGCGAGGTGGAGGAGAACAGGAGGAGCAGGCGGCGCAAGTTGATGAGAGGAAAGGGAAGAGACAGGGACAAAGAGAGGGAAAATAGAGAAGGAAAGTAGGGAGAAGAAAATAGAGAAAGAGAAAATAGTGAAAGAGAGGGAAAATACTGAAAGAGCAGGAAAATAGCGGGGAAATAGAGAGAGGGAAATGAGAGAGCGGAAAAGGGTCAGTGAGTGGGGGAAGAGAGAGACAGAGAGCAAGAAGAGAGACAGAGAGGAGAAAAGACACACAGAGGGGGAAAACAAACACAGATGGAAAAGAGGGAGTGGGGAAAATGAGAGAGGAGAAAAAAGAGAGGGGGAGAGGAATATTTCCTCAGTTATTTCTTCTGCGGCAGCAACGCGCCGGGTACCATATAGTATGTAACTATATAATTCAATTTTTTTCGAGAATAGTATTAGTTTTCTATTTCCTTGGGTCTGCGATAGCTATTTGGAATTGCTACAGACTCGTGCCAGCTGCCATCTATAGCCGCCCAAACTTTTTTTTTTACTTTTCTTAATTTTTGGGTTTGCTAATTGTAGAACGGAAATATTAACTTTAAAATATTAAAGAACAGAAACCCCGTCCTAAATGGCAATTTTCTTTGAAAATCTACTAAAAATGCGAATTTTTTAAACTCTACTAAAAATGCGAAATTTGAAGCTCTGTTTCACAGAAAACTTTTGAGTTTTCGAAAAACTTCATTTGAAGCACTTATACTCACAAATCCAATAGTGTTTACAAATTGCTGAAAACGTGCATATTAAAGCTGTGAGATATCTTTAAAAAAATTACATTTATGTAATTTTTGCAAAAACAAAAAATACCCCAAATTGAACTTTATGTCATATAAAAGAGTGTAATTAGCACTATCCGTTCCAAAAGTTTGAAGAAAACATTTGGAGCCATTTATGAGAAAATGGCGTTTGAACGCTTCTGAAAATGCGGAATTTTGAGCTAGTTTACGCAGAAAACTGTTGAGTTGTCGAGAAACTTTACTTGACATTATTTAAAGTACACGTACACGTAAATATAATGATGTAAACAAATTGCCACTAATCTAAATATTACCAAAGTGGGTCACAATTCAAAAAAGTTAATTTTTTGAAAAAACAAGAGTAGAGCATTAAAGTAGTCGCTAATGACCTCAGTAGTCGATGCGACTTTAATAATAATTTAAAAAAAAAAAAAAAAGAGTAGAGCAACATAGCGTTAGTCATCTCATAGAGCTTATTTAGCACTATCCCTACCCAAAGTTTAAAGAAACAATTTGCAGCCGTTTTTGAGAAAATGTTTTTGTATTTTTTTTAAATTGCAAATATTGCACTCAACATTGCGCGAAAACTACAATAATTTGCAAAAAAATGTACAGGATCTTAATGATAGAACTGACTTTGGAAAACAAATTTTATTGGGGAGAAAAATCTCCAATTTTGTACTTGTAGGAAGACGCGAAAAATCAAACTTTCGTAATTTTCGAAAATTCAGAGTTAACCATGAAAATGGGACCTATGCCACCTTAATAAGTGTAATTTACTCTATTTTTACAAGAAACTTAGAGAAAAAATTTGGAGCCGTTTTGAGAAAATTTTGAAAATGACCGGGGGCTTCATATAAAGTACCATCAAATTTTGAAGAAAGTTTTTCAAAATCGCAGCGCCTTGAGTGGACTCAGATTGACCGGGGAATATTCATTTTGGAAGAAATCGCACGTAAGGTTTAGGGGCTAGTGTTGTTCACAGACGGACGGACATGTTCTAATCGAAAAGGGAAAGGCCGAACATTTCAGTGCACATTTCAAATCGTAATTCGGGTTAGGATCGGGTACTCCCAGTACTTTTGGAATAAATGAAGGAGAAAAATTTCTAGTACAATCACGACTCCTTAGACGAAGAATTCGTAATATAGGACGCAATAAATCCGTACGGTTTGATGGTATCGCCGGAGAACTATTAAATGTTGGAGGAGAATCGATGATGACGTACTTGACGGGAATATTTCAAATAAACATAAACAATGTAGAGTGCCCCTCGATTGGGAAAGGGCCACAGTGGTTCCAATATTTAAAACCGGAGGTCGTATTCATCACGTGACATTATTAACAGCTCACTGCAAAAAAATCACATACAATACATCTACATTATTTTACAACACTATCCCAGATCACATTAAACAATTAAATTCGATACAAAAGTTTAAGTCCCAAGTAAAATATTTTCTGCTGCATAACTGATTCTATACAATTACTATACAGAGCGTCAAAAAGTAAAGTAAGTTAAACAATAATATTTAATGTAAGATGTATACTCCGAAGAACTTGTAACAAGTATTGTAACTCCAGGTCTGGGTCAATGACACAATGTAAACCTATTTTTCTATCACAGACCCACAAACGCAGTCTCTAGCTATACAAATGTTTCGTATTATGTAAAGGAACAATATTTAAACAATTTGTAAGTATTAGGAACCAACAATACGAGTTTTTCTGTCGAAATATCTAAGTTTTTGCTGCACATTCTCTGCACAATATATGAAATTTCCACACACGCAAAAAAACTATTAATGCAGCCACCTCTGTACTTGAAGTATTTGTGAAATCCGTTAAACCAATTACAACATTTGGCATTCTGATACGCATCCAATAAAACAATAAATTAGGGAACTATTTCATAATTTTCGTGTGTAACAATTTTTATTAAACAACATTCCAGTAACATAAAATTCCCCTTTTCCAGTTTCTAATTGTTCCCCGGTATCTCTACTTCAGTACGAACCCCGAATATTCTTGTTGTATTTTAGGAGCGGCAGTAAGCGTGCTTCATTATCAAACAAAGTTAAATTGCTGAGAACATGCGTGCCGTATTGGAGCACTGTAAGTCCTAGCACAAAAATTCTTGAAATCAATTCTAAGACGTAACACATCATTAATACAATAAGGGTAAAGTAGGACCTGGACATTTAGAGTTGGTACACATTTTAACACTGCGTAAAGGAAAAACGCAAATAATTAGAAATGCTCTAAACTTTTTATTTTCAAAGACCAATCACATGTACATACAAATCGGTGCGTAAATCTTTAAATTCCCTCCGAAGTGAAACCTGCGGTGAATTTAACAGAACTCCTCAGAAGCTGCAGAGCACTCGACGCATGGAATGATCGCACTTGCGACGGAGTCCGACAGCTGAAGAATCTTGATTGGTGACAGCCACATCGCACTCGTCGATGCGTAATGCGTTTGCCCCGAGGCAGAGATCTATCTGTGCGTGCGCATGTGTTTGTTGAGGGTTGATTTCTCGCTGAATGCCTTCCCGCACACGCTGCAACTGAACGGGCGTTCTCCTGTGTGCGTGCGTATATGAGTGTTGAGAGTTCTTTTCTGGCTGAATGCCTTTCCGCACACGCTGCAACTGTGCGGGCGTTCTCCCGTGTGCGTGCGCATATGAGAGATGAAGACTGATTTATCACTGAATGACTTTCCGCACACGTCACAGCTAAACGGCCGATGTCCTGTGTGAGAACGGTTGTGAATGAGGAGTTTAGATTTCTCGCTGAATGCCTTCCCGCACACGCTGCAACTGTGCGGGCGTTCTCCCGTGTGCGTGCGCATATGAGAGGTGAGGACTGATTTATCACTGAATGACTTTCCGCACACGTCACAGCTAAACGGCCGATGTCCTGTGTGAGAACGGTTGTGAATGAGGAGTTTAGATTTCTCGCTGAATGCCTTCCCGCACACGCTGCAACTGTGCGGGCGTTCTCCCGTGTGCGTGCGCATATGAATGGGGAGGTGTGATTTCCGGCTGAATGCCTTCCCGCACACGCTGCAACTGTGCGGGCGTTCTCCCGTGTGCGTGCGCATATGAATGTTGAGGTGAGATTTCTCGCTGAATGCCTTACCGCACACGTTGCAACTGTGCGGGCGTTCTCCCGTGTGCGTGCGCATATGAGAGGTGAGGACTGATTTATGACTGAATGACTTTCCGCACACGTCACAGCTAAACGGCCGATGTCCTGTGTGAGAACGGTTGTGAATGAGGAGTTTAGATTTCTCGCTGAATGCCTTCCCGCACACGTTGCAACTGTGCGGGCGTTCTCCCGTGTGCGTGCGCATATGAATGGTGAGGTTTGTTTTCTTGCTCAATGCCTTCCCGCACACGCTGCAGCTGTGCTGCAGTTCTCCCGTGTGCGTGCGCGTATCTGCGTGCGGTCTGTCTCCCGTGGGCGCGTGCGTGGGATGTTGGAGGCCTTCGGGAGAAGTGAGGGCGGCAGGGCGCTCCTTGGGGGCCTGACGGCCCACGTGCACCTGCAGCCCCGAGGGCGAAGCGCAAGTCTCCTCCTGCGGTCTCCTCCGCCGCCGCCCGCCAGCGTTCCGCTTCCCCTCGTCCTCCACGCCTGCGCAAACACAATTATTCTACCACAGCTACATTAATTTCATCATTTATGACAAGAAACCGAGACTCCCGAAATGAAAAATATATCTTTTACTTTGTCGCCCTTACGAAGGAACTACGAAAGAAGAAAATATTATGTAAGCTTGCGCTGGAAAAAGGCGAATTTTCGGTAGAAAAAAACTTGTTGCCGGGTCCTGGTAACGAATGAGTCCATAAACCAGTTGCTAAATTTAGAAAAAAATCCCCCTCACGTGGTTTAGCCATAATTCATGTTTTGTGGGTCCTTGATACCGAAAACGCGACTGACGGCAATACGTGTGTCTGTCCATCCGTGGTCAACTCCAGCGCCTAAACCGATTAGTCCAATTTCACAAAAATTGATATTCCCTAATAAATCTGAACGAACGTGAGGCTTGTGAAGTCTCAAAGGAATATTTTCATTTTTGAGAGTAGTGTACATGAAGCTTTCAGGAGATTTTGTCCCAACAACACAAGAGGGAAGTTTGCCACTCACCCGGAGGCTGCTCCTCCTTGACCGAAGCGTCTGCGCCGCAGGGCGCCAGGGGGTCCTGCAGCAAAGCAAAGGCGCCGTCAGCGCTTCAGCGCACTCCCGCCGCTCCTAGAGGGCAGCACTTGGCGCAAAGGAGGGGGGAGGCGGGCGATGCGCTCGCTTTGCCCTTTGCAATCTCCGTGCACAGCCCCCACTCATCAGCTTCAATAGTTCATGCAGCGGAGAGCTGGCCCCATTCTGAACGGTTTTAGTGCCCGTGACAATACTTATAAGAACACGTGATACCAATTGTACAACAAGTAATAATGTTTGGGAAGAAAACGCTCAATTAATGCCATTTCAATCGCCCATTCACTATATCCAAATTTGTATCAATTCTATCCTTTCGAATGGCAAGGTTCCAACTGACAATATCGAAGAAGATGATGTGACCCGATTTTTATCTTCTGCTACAACTAGAACCTACCCCTGCCGCAATTTCGGCAAATGGCAAATGGCAAGTACAGGAATCACTTCCGGAGATGAAGAAGTTTAAGAAAGGAGTTAATGAGACGATTGGCAGCAATTTATTAAAACGACTCAACGTTCGTTGGGACCTTGTCATCCGAGTTGGTAAACATTTGAATAGCATGAGTGGACGTACTCCGCTTGTCTGGGAGTTTTCGGACATCGTCCGAACTTTACATCTCCCGGCAGAACGAGATTTTTTTCTGTTGATCCATTAGAGGCGCCGACTCTCACGGGGAGGGGTTGACAAAGGGGTGACATTGTGTTCCTCTTTTGTTTTATCCGTTGTTGGCGAAAGGAAAACAGCTTCGTTTAAAAAATCGGAGATTATTAAATTCGTCGAAAACTAAAAACATTACAGACGATTGCTCTCCAGCATATTGCGCGCACCACGATTCCGCATTGTCGAGCGCAAACTGCACTTGAATATCGGGACCCGTTCACAAGTCGCAACACCCGCGTGCGTGTGTGTGTGTGCTGTATACACAGCCATGTTTGGAAGTGGCGCGCACTCTATTCCGAGTAGACGGAACAACGGAGTGACAGCCGCGCCAGCGAACCATCGAGCCAGGAGCGCGAGTCTGCGCTCTAGGCGCCGGCAGCCTTATAACGGGCGGCCCGGCTCCGGTGGAGGAGAGTGTGATAGCGGAGTGAGCCTCGATGCTGGACTGTTATGAGAGTGAATAGTTACGCCGACTAAGTGCTGCAAGTGTAATCTTCTGGTGGTTTTGTGGACTGGCTTTCTGATTTGGGACATCTGGCATTTTGGTGAATACGGCTACGACTCTGGAATTTCCTATTTGGCTACGGAACATTGTACGGGCAAGAAAGCCCGATCTGTATCTTGTATTGTAATAAACTGCATAAGTGAGACACTGCCTCTTTTTCATGTTTTTCAGTGTGCGCTTAAAGGCGCGTTTACACGGAGAGAGTTTTCTCTCCTAACTCTCTTGAAATGGTTAGGAGACACCAGGAGATACGTGTAAACTCTCAGGAGAGTGATCACAGGAGAGTGACATGACGTCACAAGAGATTTTCGATGTCTTCACGAGAGAGCAGTGTAATGACTCTGGTATCCATGAGAAATCGTATCTCCTGGGAGATAAATAGTATTCAAAGAGAGTTGGAAGACTTTTTGCTCTCTTGGTTTGTGTCCACGTGCTCGATCAAGCTAGTCTGTGTCTGTCAGTGTCTGTGCGACTTTCCAGTGTGGTCCGTGAATTTCTGTTCATTGGGGGAAATTGTACACTGGGGAATTATAAATAAAAATGGTCCTTCTGGAGTTGAAAACGTACGAATTTTTTGTACATAACTTCATCCTCCTTTATATCTTTTCTAATAATAATAATTGTATTATAATGCTTATATCCTTTAATAAATAAAAACTCCAAATTACGAATTAATTGTGAAATTTGTTATATAAAACTATAATTAGGTCTTCTTTTTCATACACCTGCCCTATATTGTGTAATGCTTCTACTACCAATACTTAATAAATTCTTTCGCAAAATTTTACATGCTCCCTAATTTATATCAAATACACAAATTTACAAAGAATTAAAAAATTGATTCTTTCAAATCACTTATACTTAACATCATAAATATTTATTAACATCATAACAACATTAACATCATAAAAAATTTCTACAACAAATTATCAACTTCACCCATTTTTACATTCGGTCAAAACTATTTTCTCGAATCTGATCACGTTTTCCAAAAGATATTTTTAGTGATTCATAAATTAAAACTTGTTTTATTTTGTCACTGAAAAATTGTAATGTAATTGAACAGGTAACAATTTTCTTTTTCTCTTCCTGCAATTCTGCCATCAAAGTTTTATAAATACACAGCTCTTCTCTTCTAAAAAATCACCCACACTTGTCTCTTTCATTTCCTCCGTTTCTTCAAAATTATTAAATTGGCGCAGATAGCTGCATTTCACCAGTTGTCACTTTCTAACCTCAAACTGCTCGCCGCTGCTCACCAGCTGCTTATTCAACATGGCGGCGCCAAAGAACATCCAGAGACATTTGTATCAAGTGTAAACGGCAAGGAGATACTTTTCCGGAGAGATCTCAGGAAACGACTCTCCCGTTAGTTAGGAGACTCGCGTTTCGGGAGATATTTCTAATCGTGTAAAGCCTTCTGAGAGAGTTTATCTCTTAACTTCATGAAAGTTAGGAGACTTTGTCTCTTCGTGTAAACGCACCTTAAGGATCGCCTGCAAAGTCTCTCCTGGCCCTCGGTCCCGCGCGCAAGGAACACAGACGCAGCGCGCTCCAACTCCTCCTGCGCAGGAAAAAAACTTATGAAAACTAGACACTGGGAAACGTTAAAAAGCTCAGTCTTGCACGCAACACTCACCGTGCTGGATACTCGGATTGAAATGAGATTTTACCAGCTTGTTCAGCACCTTTCAAAACCCTTACATACACATTTTTACGTGCTATAAAGCATTGCAAGTAGAGTTTTTGCGATAATTAGTATTGGGACCTTTCTTGACTTTAGCGACCGAAGAAGGGCGGAAATTGCTGCTCGCCGCTGGTTCTGCGGCCGTTACACACCGTGCCTGCACTATCGGCCTGTCGGCAAGGTGCGAGTTACTTGCAGGGCAGGAGGGATGACAAAACCGGGTGTTTACTTTGCAGGTTCAGATGGAACGAACGCGCTTGGAAATCTGACACCGGCTGATAGACGCCGCGAAACGTTCCTAGCGCTGCTGAAGCAACGGCTCACCCGCTGCGGGAAGCGCGAAGGTCACGAAAGGTCCTGATACAAAATGCCTATAAAACACTATAATATTCCATAGCACTTCAAAATTTGCGTGTATAGGTTTTGCATGGTGTTCTATCAGCTGGTGAAATTTCATGTCAATCCGAGTATCCAGCACGGTGAGTGTGACGTGTTAGCGTTCTAATACGATCTTCAGACATTTTATCCCAAATAAGAGATAGTTTCCAAACCTCTTCTGCATCAACACAAGGCAACAGTGCCAGATTAGTCTGTCCGAGTTCTGGCACAACTGATTATTTCAAATTTATTTTGCGAATGGCATCGTTATAAAGCTTGAAATGTCTACTATTGCTGCTCATAATTTCGCAGCGTCCTTTGCAATAAGTCGTGTGTCACAACGCGAAAGGAACATATTGAGGCTCGTCGGAAAACGGCGGTGTAGCATCGAGCCAACGTCGAGTTGTGTTTCCGATTTCAGGCAAAGACTGAAAGGAACCCAAATTGTATGAGAAACTGTGACGTGACGTGGCATGGCATGGTAATTCCAATGTGAACCACTAACAAAGTACGGAACGGAAGGGCCCGAGAAAGAAAGAAAACGACGAAAGGTCGTAAGCAGGTGACTTATTGATGACTGTTTTTCGATTGCTAGGGAACCAATCATAGCGGGTTTGAGCCGGAAGGTCAAACCGTAAACTCAGAACGTTTTTCAAATGTATTGAACCGATTTTGATCCAGATCAGTCGAGTGCGGGCTGAATATTGAGAACAAGGCGCTAGGTCGTCTCTGCATGACATGCCCCGGCTCGCAAGTTTAAAAAAGTCCGCCATTTTGTGGCTAAAAATGCATCTTTGTGCTCGAACGTCCTGCTTATTCGCCAGATCTTGCGCCCTGCGACTATTGGCTGCTTCCAAAATTGAAGATAGTGATGAAAGGCACCATAACGCCGTAAAGGACTTCCTTGAAGGTTCGACCGCGGTCTTATATGCAACTCCAAAGAATAACTACAGTTAATGCTTTGAACAATTTTTAAATCGTTGTTGGCAGTGAGTTGAGTCAAATGAGGAATCTGTTTCATAAAATACAAAAATCAAAACGTCAATGACGTTTTTATATTATTTATGACGTTTTATAATTTTTGGATTTGTGGGTTAAAGTGCTTTAAAAGACTTCAAAAGAAGTTTTTCGAAAACTCAAAACTTCTCTATGAAAATAAGCTTCTAATTTCGAATTTGCAGGAGAGCTTAAACCTCATTTTCTTAAAAACGGATCCACATTTTTGAAAAAAGTAACATTTAGGACGAGATTTTACTGTTCTTTAACATTCTTAAAATAATATTTCCGATTTATTAGGACACCCAAATATGAATAAAATGTCAAAAATGTACTTTGGGCGAAGATAGATGGCAGCTGGCAAGAGTATATAGCAAGTCCGAATAGCTAGCCAAGACCAAAGGAAAAGAAAAACTAATGCGATAAAGTCTGTGCCATTCTGAATCACCACTAGCTTGTTTCATTGCCTTCCAAAAGAGTGAACAATTAGCATTTTTTCTTAATTTTACTCTGCTAAATTCATATTCATGACAGAAATAAATGTTTTTGAATGCATAAAATGCTTTCTACATCACAAGACGTAATTGAAGCATATTTCAAACATGAACTACGAGCTAGTGTTAGGTCAAATTCTGCATTTTCCAATGTTGCACCATAAATAATGTTTTATACCTTTTGAAGAAACTTCAAATAAAATTTGAATTTATCACTTTTCATAATTTCTCCTTAGCAGTCACACTCGCTTTTCCAAACATTAATTCCAAAGACATTTTAATATCTTCAACAGTATTTAATGACTCCATTACAGGTAAACCTGCTGTTTCTAATATCTTAATAATGACTACAGGCAATTTTACAAAATTTGATAAACTATACATTTCAATTTTTTATGGACATGGTTTTTAGAGATTTTATTTTTTGCACACAAGCTGACTGAGAGTTAACTCTCATTTTTCCCTCCTAAAGACAGTAATCAAGAGATTTCAGATTCGGCTTCCCCTGCCTCAAATACTGCCCAAAGCGCTTGCGCATACTCGCTTCGGAAATCTAGCACGTTAGTCCAGTCTCACGTTTTTCAAACCTTGATTAGTTCTATAAAGCATTGAAGGCTTTCACGGCCGGAGCCAATATTCTTTGTGTCTTCCGGGCTGATGGGCGGTGGTCCAATTGGCTTGGAACGTCGTGGGCGAAACGTTTGGCAGTTCCAAGCCAATTGGACCACGGCCCATCAGCCCGGAAGACACGAAGAATATTTTTATTAGTTCTCATTACGAGTTCTCTTTCCTTCTTGCTGCACAGAGCCATAAACAACTAATGATTAAGTTAAGTGTAATTAGATTTGAGGATTCTGTCACATTAATGTAAGCTGTGAGTGAGGAATAGATTTGAAAACTTCAGTCGTAAATGTTCAAAAAGTTTTATAATAACAAACATTTTGTTGAAGAATTATACCAAGGTACAAAATACTAAGATTGATAAATTGGCCAAAAAACGTAACTTTGCCGTTCTTAATTATCAGTCATCTGATAAATGAAACCTCTGCAAATTACGATCATTGGTAATAGGGTATTGTTTAGTCGTGTATTTTATACATTGAAATTGTGTATTGTACATTGCTTTATTCTATAAATTCGATATTTCTTTATTCTGTAGTTGCTTTGTTCATGTTAATCCATTTTCATAAACTGGTTTGCTACTAATGCTAGTAATAGTATGCTGCATAGCTAGTTAATAAGTGTCACGAGTGGGCCCGTTTCCACGAGGTGGCATAAGCCCTCGCACTTGGGGTGTTGGACGGTCAGCCCGCTTGGCGCGCCATGATCGCGCGCGAAAGTCGACAGTGCGCGTTGACACGGTAACATCAGGTTGAGCGAGTGCAACTCGTGCAGTGAGGACCTACGCTTAGGATCTCTGCACTGCGCGACTTGGCTCACTAGCGACTGTTGCCGCTGCCCTTTGTTTCTCTGTTGCAGTCTTGTCAACGGAGAAGACGGAGAATCAAGCGACCCCCTGGCGAAGGAACGATATTCCGAGTGGCCCACAGCAACCCCACCGCCCACCAGTGGAGGAAGGAGCGCGGCGCGCGGCGCCGGCCGCAAAAATGGATCGAGAGAGGACGTCCAGGAAGGCGTCCCGGGACAGACACGAAGTTATGGAGCACTCCGGGATCTCAGAGGAGGACGCCGAGCTGGTAAGGGAGCTGCAGCCGGACCCTACGTATAAGCTCATTCCCCTGCGGAGAAACCACTCTCACTCCCCGGGCAGGGAGAGGAATCCCCTTAACCCAAAGGACGGTGGGAAACCACCACAAAAGAAGCAGCGAGTTCCCCCAACCTTCTCTGCCCCACCACCGATCCCACTACAAAATAGATTCACTCCACTCACTCCAAATGACCCAGACCCACCCGCACATTGCTCCAACAACCCACCCGCTTCCTCCATCCAAACCCAACCCAACCCACAGCCCCAACCAACCCAAAACCCTAAACCCAAAATAGGAGCTTTCAAGATCGACCTGGCCTCAATTTTTTCGACGAATGACCTAACGAAAGACTTAATGAAAACTACCAATAAACAGATGACAGTGAAATGTACAAGAACGGACCTCATGATACAACCTCTGACTGTTGCAGCCCATAATAAAATTAAAGAAAGACTAGACCAAATCAGAACGGACCCTAGACTGAAACCTTTATTTTTTGTGACCATAAACTATCATTTCAACCGCGCGACAGAGGAGGCCAGAACGAAAATCGTTGTTAAAGGACTACCACCAGACTTTGATATCGACACTATAAAGGACAGCTTGACCAAACAAAAGATCACTCATTTCCACATAGCGGAAATGAAGAAACGAGACACTGACGGACAGTTGACGCCACTTGGAATTTACACAATCGAAATTCCAAAACAAGAACTGACAATGACTAAGGCAAAACTAAGAACAATCGACCTATACGGCGTTAAAATTGAAGACTATAAGATCTCCGACCGCGTGCCCCAGTGCCGCAACTGCCAACAGCTCTTCCACACACGAACTTACTGCCGACGACCGACTATCTGCGCCTACTGCACGCAGAACCACACCACAGAATCCTGCCCTCACGTCCACTCCGAAAACTTCCTTCCGAAATGCAGCAACTGTCAGCAACACCACCCAGCCTTCGATCTATCATGTCCCTACATCACAAAAGCCCGTGAATCCCGCAAAGTAAACATCCTACGATCCAACCCACCCCCACCCCCACCCCCAACCAACAACATGAGAACTTTCCCACCCGCACGACAACAATCCCGATCCTACGCTTCCACAATATCCTCAAACCCCTCGAACCCACCCACTCCTCACAGCTCCCAACAATCCTCAGCCCAAGACATAAAGGACCTCCTCTCCCTACTACAATCCTTCGACATAAAGAAAATCCTATCTAACATAAAACCCCTAATAACCATCCTCACAGGCCCAGAGGACATCCTCACAAAAATCATCAACGCTGGAATTAAGTTAGTTGAAATCCTGTCCCCCTAAATGGCTCCCAAACCTCGTTTCCTTACCTTCTCCTCATGGAATGTACGCGGCGCGATCAACCAGAAGAAACCCCTCCTTTCCCAATTCCTAAAGGATTACTCCATCGGGATACTTTTCTTACAAGAAACCTGGCTGAGACCTGACATTCCCTTCACCATCGCCAACTTCATCCCGCACCGCAACGACAGACCCAATTCCCAGAGCGGAGGCACGGCCATCCTCGTTCGCAAGAACATCCCACACACCTCATACCAACTTCCCCCAACCTCAGTTCTCGAATGCACAGCAATACAAATAGGCACTCCAGCAACCCCCATTATCCTAATTTCCGCATACAAAAAACCCCGTACCCGAATTCCTATCTCTGACCTTAATATCCTACTTAACCTTCCATACCCTTTCATCCTAGCTGGAGATATAAACTGTAAAAGCGTCTCATGGGGCTGCCGGACTAACAATACTGAAGGACGAATTTTAAACGACTTCATTGACAACAATCCAACGATTCTACTTAACAGCCCTTCCGAACCCACCCACTTACACAATGACTATCCTCATGACATCCTCGATCTCGTCCTTCACTCCTCCAACATTCACGTATCCACTCCCTATCCGAAAAACGACCTATTCAACCTCTCAGATCACCTCCCGATTGTCTTCTGTTCCACATCCACCACGCCATATTTCACACCTAAACCCGCTCCCATTCCAGTCACGAACTGGAAATCCTTCACTCACATCCTCTCCAAAAAAATCCACACTCCTTCCCAAATCCAGACCACAGAAGACATCGACAAATCCATCCAGCACCTCACACACCAAATAAAATTATCCTATAAAAAGAACACCTCCTACTCCCAAAATCCCCACCCAACCCTCCCGGACGAGATCGTACAGACTATACGATACAAACGACAAATACAGCGACATTACTATAGATACAGACGCGACGAAGACAAGACAGAACTTAAAAGAATACAACGGCGACTACACACTGCACTAAAACACTACGAGACTCACAGATACGACGACTTAATAAATGACAAAGGCAGCCCAAACGCAATACACAAGGTCATCAAGGCTGTGCGCGAGACTCCCATCACCACATCCCCGCTCCAAACATCACCTAATACCTTCTCCTTCGATCCCCAAGAAATAACCAATTCCCTCGCCCAATCCCTGGCCGAACGCTTCCGTCCCGTCAACCTCCCACTCCCCAGCCAGGTAATCCAAAATTACTTACGCACCCCGTCTCTCCCACCGACGCAACAACAACATTGGACAACGACGGACGACGAGACGAAACACCACATTAAATCAATAGAAGACAATAAAGCCCCCGGACCCGATGGAATCCTTCCTTCCCAACTCAAACATCTACCAAAAAACGCCATTCGCCTCATCACCCTGATCCTCAACTCCTGCCTTGAAATCTCATACTTTCCCTCCGCCTGGAAGAGAGCACGTGTCTCCATGATTCCCAAACCCGGCAAGGATCATCGACTCCCGTCCAACTACCGTCCCATTAGCCTTCTCCCAATCCTTGGCAAAATATTTGAGAAAACTATCCTAATCCGACTCACCCCACTCCTAGATCCCATAATCCTTCCCACGCAATTTGGTTTCCGTGAGGGTCGCTCCGCGGCCCTCCAATCACTCCACCTCGCTATCTCAATTGCCACTCCTCTCCAAATTCCTAAAGAAATCCCAGCCGTCTTTACCGACCTCACCCAAGCTTTTGACACCGTTTCCCATGACATACTTCTGATGAAACTCCACCCCCACGTACCCCATCATCTCTTCTCCCTCATCAGAAGTTACCTA
Source organism: Acheta domesticus (assembly GCA_031308135.1). Classification (NCBI taxonomy): domain Eukaryota; kingdom Metazoa; phylum Arthropoda; class Insecta; order Orthoptera; family Gryllidae; genus Acheta; species Acheta domesticus. Next base: position 113,230,784 of record JAHLJT010002630.1, on the reverse strand, counting down.
CACGACCGATCCTTCTATGTCCGTCATCGCTCCAAAACCTCCCAATCTTTCCCAATCCAAGCCGGCGTCCCGCAAGGAGCTGTGCTTTCCCCAATCCTGTTTTCGTTGTATATCAACGACATCCCATCTACCCCCGGTGTCAAAACACTCCTATACGCAGATGACCTTGCCTTCCTCGCCCCTGACGTCATCCCACAAGAAGCACTCGCCCGAACCCAAGAAGCCCTTAACTCCTTCCACCTCTGGGCCAAATCCAATAACATAACCATTAACCCATCCAAATCCCAAGCTATCCTTTTCTCCTACCGAAAAAACCCATCCCAGCCCCCGCCCCTTACAATCAACCGAATCCCGATCCCATGGCAGCCGGAAATCAAGTACCTAGGCGTCACCTTTTCCCGTAAACTCCTCTGGTCCTCCCACATCCAAAAAACCATTACCAAAGCTAACCGAATTACCAACGCCCTCTATCCACTCCTTACCAACCAATCCATCCTACCCAAGAAAAGAATCCTCGCTTACCTTTCCTATATCCGCCCAATTTTAACCTACGCCCACCCCACATGGATAGCGACCTCCCCCACCAACCTAGATTACCTCACCAAAGCTGAAAACAGAATCCTCCGCCTCATCTTCCGACCCCCCATGTACACCCGCTTCAATGACCTCCGCTCCCAAAATAACCTCCCACACATCCTTTCCCACATCCACGAATCCACTATAACCACCATCCAAAACCTTATTTCCAATCCCACCTTTCAAAATCTCATCACCCCACACCAACACATCCTAACCAATCCTCCACGCCACTCCCGTAAAAAACACCCGCTGGATATCCTACAGCTCCCCCCACCTGTTACCTAGTGCGGTAGCCAGATGACGAACCACGACGACAGACGAAAGACAAAACACGACAGACGAAAGACAATACACGCGACATAACTAGCTACCAACAGCAAGCTCCGTCCTTTCCACATCCTACACCAAAATTCCTCCCATCTCCCTTATCCACACCAAATCCCTCCCATCTCCCATCCCCTTTATGTTTTTTGAAAAAAATGAAAAAATGAAAAAAAAAAAATTAAAAAAAAATAAAATAAAAAAAAAATAAATAAATAAAAAAAATAAATAAATAAAAAAATTAAAAAAAAACAAAAAAACAAAAAAAAACAAAAAAACAAAAAAAAAACAAAACAAAAAAAACAAAAAAAACAAAAAAAAAACAAAAAAAAACAAAAACAAAAAAAAACAAAACAAAAAAAAAACAAAAAAAAACAAAAAAAAACTATTATATTTTTCCCCACATCCTCCCCAACCCCTCCCTTCCCATCCTTCTCCCTACCTTTCCTCCCACCGTCCAAAATACCCTTAATAAAATAACCCATCACACCCCGTTTTATTAACCCATCTATTCTTTAACAGCTCCTCAATCCTCGCCCTTGTGCGAGGGAGTGGGGGCTAACGCAGAGCAGAAGACCAGCCCGGGCTGAAGAGCCCCCTTTTTGGGGGCAGGCAGCCTCTATGGAACATCCTGGAAGCGACTCAGGTTCCACGACTTTTGGTCACGTGACACCGAAACTGACAGCAGTTTCGCGCCATTCGAAAGCGCAATGTCGGTAGAGACCTTGTAGTTACTGCAAACACATTCTCATCATTTTCTCAAAACTAATAAAATTTTACTAAGCTTTTGAGATATATGTTACATATTATATTACATGAGTCTCAATGACAATGTGAAATTACCTTGTAATTTATTTATTCGAATTTTGCATTCAACATTTAGTTCACATTCATGACGGAACGCATACAGTATCTACAAATCTTCCACAGAACGAAGTACTTTGTTGGTCACATATTTTTGTAGTTCTAATTTGAATTTAGTGCCCTCTACTGGCTTGACAGTTGCTTGGTAGATTATTGAAAAATGTTATCTCTGGACGATATGGATTTCAAAAGCAGTTGTTTTTTTTTTTTCCTTTTCTATCAGTACAAACTTTTTCTATGTTGTTTCATTACTTGTGTTGTATGGTAAGGTACTATGTTTCCATTGCAATTCTATTGTATTTGATGAATAATATTGTATTATATACATAAAGTCCATAGACTGCAAAGACATGTACATTTTGAAATATAGTTTTGCAGCTATCTATCCTTTTCATTTTGAATACTGTTTTTATGGCTTTTTTCTGGAGTGTAAATTCTCTAGTCATGTGTCGTATATGTATCACCCCATTTATTTATTCCATACACGAAGTGTGAAAGGATTGCTCAGTAATATAGAATCTTCAACTCAGGATCAAAAGTTTTGAAAGATGAAGTAGTACCATGGGAATTTTTTTGTTATCTCCAACTGTTAATTTTTCATTTAACAATGGAAAGATTGCAGTTCAGTGATATTCAGTTATAATTTCCTTTATATTTAAAAAATTCATTAATCTTTCATAGCGTATTTTTCAAGAATTTTTGTGAAGAGAGCAACAAGAAAAGGACTATAGCTTATAACTTCAAGAGAATAACCTCTTTTTCATGGTTTTACCATTGTTGTTTGAAACATCAGGAAAGATTCCTTGTCACAGTGAACAGTTACTTACAGTTATAAGTATCTAGTTTCATTATATGGAAAGCAATTTGTTGCAGCATAAGACCCTGAACATGATCCATTCCTGCTGCACATTTATTTTATAGATTATTTATTACTCAGAGAATGTCATCTGGTGAAGTATGTTATATGGAAAATATGAAACTCAAAGAAATCAATATCTTCACTAGAGACCGACTTTCCTCACCAAATGTGTACATGCACCAAACAATTATGTTTATTGTAAAACAGTTACAAATACATTAGAAGTATGCTTCAGCACATTCTTCATCAATTACATGATGTGTTCATCTCCAACATTCTGTTAGAAGTGGCCCTACTACTTAAGGGAATTTAAAAAATTTAGAAATAAACTAAGGAGATTCCTTGCGGTGACTCATTTATAAATAATTACAAATAATATTATATTTACACACCCATATAATATTATTATATATTTGTGTGTGTGTATATGTTTGTATGTATGTGTGTGAGAACGTGAATGTATGCCCCTAATTGTACAAAATAATGCAACATGTTATTGTTATTGATATTATCATTACCATTACCATTATTATGATTATTATTAATTGCCCATGTCTCTTTAATTGTGGAAACTAGAAATTACTGTTTCCCAATTACAAAGAGCTCATATTTTAACTTCAGAGGAATGGTTTTTCTGTTTTACTCTATTACTTGTAACTTATTCTACAAATGATACATATCAAACTGTAATAAATATGAACATAAGTGAAGATAATATTTTTGCTTATTTTAATGTCTAAACATTAAAATTTGCAAAATGAAACTAGGCAGAAAAGTTCTAAACTGGCTTTATTGTAAATGGGGAGCGGATTTCAATGATTTTGCATATTTTTGTTTGTTGCTTCATGGCATAGCCAAGTGAATTTCTTGACATTTGGTTAGAATTGAATGCAGTGGAGATTAAAATGTTAACACATATTTGTGCCTATTTAGCCAATTTTTTCTGTTGGTGCATATTTATGTAATTATTGCAGCATAATTTGCTTATTTCATTCAAATAGAGACTTATCTGTAAAATGTTTCATGTTTTCATAGAATCCATTGATTTGTGAGCATTCATTGATTAGAAAGAGCTTGTCACAGTTCGAGTTTTCTTTTCCTTTCTATTGATGATGAAATATTTTTATGTAGGATATTTCTTGATATATTTTTGAAACCAGACCCAAAAACTAAAACAACACATACAACGTCCTTCACTGAGGTGCATATTTTCTTCAATTCTACTGTGAATTACGCTAGGTTGCTATATACAAAAGTATATCTTTTCATTCCAGGCATGCTTCTGCTGAATTTTAGCAAGAAAGGTTCAGAAAGAAAATTAAATACTATTCATTTTAACGGCATGTTTTATAATTTTTAAGTTTTTTAACAAAATATTTCCAGATTTTTTTGAGGGCATACAAATCCTCTTCCTAATTGTAACAAATATGAGACTTTACTTCAGGTAAATTTTGTAAATTGACAACAGTGAATCATGAATTAGTTTGAGGTATGAAGGAGCAAATATTATTGTTTGGGAAATTATTAAAAAGTATAATGCTTACATACAAAATACTACCTGGCAAGTTTTACTAACAATTTAACAATTACATCTATAATATGACCAATGCATAGCTGTTTTTATTTCACTACTTTTCACTATCTTTACATTTTAATTCTATTTTAAATTACTTCGCTAGGTATTCGGTCTTCAAAAAACTTTTCTTCTATACAAACATTACGCCAATTGAGGTTACGCAAGTAAAAATTTTCATTTCGTCTAAAAATTTGCAAAAATATTTTAATTTTGACGATAAATGACATTGTGCACTGAAGATGAAAATTCAACGAAGATTTTCACACAATCGAAAACGCTAGGAACAAACCACAATTAATGCGCAAGCCACTGTTTCACGCCAATCTAATCCAGAAACAAAAATGTATCTATTCACGTCCGTATGCTAATTGTATGGTCTGTGTGGACATTATTAAAATTGTGGAGTACGTTTCCTCCGAGGCAAGTGGTTGTTAATATTACTCACAACTTCTATTCAAGCGAAGACATAGCCACAGGTTAGGCCAGACACGTGAAATCTACAGCACGCCGCATTCCGCCCAGCCCGCCCTGTTCCCGCCCAACGCCGGCCCCGAGACCGCACCGGCCCATCCGGGCCCTGCTTGGAGCTCGTCAAGTTGCTCCTAACGTGCACGCAAGCAGACTGATAAACTTACAAATTCTACCGCAAGGTGCCTCTGCAATCGCAAGTTCCACGCGATGAATCAAGCAGAGCTTGATCGAGAGTCGCGATCATGGCGCGCCTAGCGGGCTGACCGTCCAACACCCCAAGTGCGATGGCTTATGCCATCGTGGAAACGGGCCTTTAAATCAAATTACAACCCTTTTTTAAAAATATTTCTGGAGAACTGTTCTAAAATGTACAGTAAGCATTTTCCTTCTTTAATTTGTGTGTGTCTCTCTCTCATATATATATAATCTTTATTATGGAAATATTGTATATTTCTTTATTTTGTTGGTCTGTTCATGTTACTCAATTTTATTAAACTGGTTTGCTACAAGGTAATAGTGAATGTCAAAAATATGCCCGTTTTCACGGATTCATAAATCAAATTACAGCTATATTTTTTTTATTTACAGAGAAATGTACTAACAAACACTGTGCATGTACAATACACATTTTCTTTCGCTAGGTTACGTTCATTGTTATTTACAGTACAAACTCATTCGGCTTCGCTTCGGTTCAACTCGAGCGCGAAAGAACTTGGACAGGGTGATCGCCCGTTACTCAAATGAGTTAACATGGCTTCTCCCTGCATTACAGGTACCACGCATTACTTATATAATTGCACTGATAATTTTATTATAATTGTACTTTCAAATAAATAGAGAATTCTCGGTGTATTTCACGTTTTAAGCGTATACTAGCTGGTACCCGGCGCGTTGCTGCCGCAGATGAAATAATTGAGGAAATATTCTTGCCCCCCTCCCCCTTTTTTCTCCTCGCTCCCTCCCCCCTGTCTTTTTCCTCCTCTCTCATTTTCCCCACTGACTCTCTTTCACGCTCCACTTTCCCTCCCTCTCTATTCCCCCCGTCAATATTTCCCCATATTTTTCCTCTCTTCCTTTATTTCCACTCTTTCCTTTTCTCATTTTCCCTCTTTCTTTGTCCCTCTGTCTTTTTCCCTTTCCTCTCATCAACTTGCGCCGCCTGCTCCTCCTGTTCTCCTCCACCTCCTCCCACGGCAACGCCCAGCAACAATGAAGCTCACGTGCACTGGCAATTGCATTTCACTGAAGCGCCATCATGTGCTCTAGCGCCATCTAGTGGAGATACAATAATTGTGCTATGCCTATGTTCTCCCCGCAAGAGCAAGCAAGAAGTTGACACATTTTTATCGCAATGGGATGCCTGCTACGCAGTGCATTAAGCACGAACCAACAAACACTGCTTTTTATGTATTAGATTTATTTTCTGTAACTTGATTTCGAGATTTTTCGCGATATTTTAATAGTTATTCTATTATTCGGGGCGGAAATGAATCCAACACATCGGAGATAATTAAAATTAGTCCAGTCGTTCTTGAGTTATAAACGGTTTAATTAACCCGACTATTTTATTTACTTAGATTATGCTCTGTCTCTGAGAAGGTGGGGTATTATTGAGAAGCGCCAGACCAGCAAAAATTTAACAACGTTCAAAAAGATCTTGTAGAATACGATGCGAAAACGTTTGAGGCCTCTGGCCTAAAAAATTTTAACTTTTAAGGCCCTAGAACGCTTCGTTTAGAAGTTATTTAACGATATAGATCCTAGCGAAGATAGCGGGTTGCATTTACATGAATATTTAGTTTGTTATTCTTCAGAGCCATTTTTTCGATATTTTATTACATATTGTGCTATTCGGGGACGAGAATAATAAAAAAACATAATTAAAATTGGTCCAGCAGTTCTTGAGTAATAAATAGTGTAACAAACACGACTTTATTTTATCTACATAGATTTATATGCATAATCTTCAGTTGCTAAATTTACGGAGGATAATCCTCTAACACACTGTGTAGCCAGAATCCGTTTTGTAGGTCCTTGATACAGAAAAATCGACTGACGTCAAAACCTCCGTCCGTGTGGTGTAAATGAACATTATAGCCTAAATTATGCGTACGATTTTTTCGAAATTGAATAAACCCCTGTCTATATGGCTTAAGACGAAGCTCTGCGATTTTGAAAAATATTCATTAATTTTTGGGGATACTTTACATGAAGCTCTTGTGACATTTTCAAAATTTCCTAAAAAATAGCTCCAATCTTTTTCTTTAAAATTCTTGTAAGAATAGAGTAAAATACATTTGTGAATATTTCTACGTTAGGTCCTACCTTCACGGTTAATTCTGAATTTTTGTGCAAAAATTTGAATTTTTTTCGGCGCCTTCCTACAACTACAAAATTACAAGATTTTTATTCTTCAAATGAAATTTGTTTTCCATAATTAGTTCTTTCATTAAGGTCATGTCCTTTTTTTTCTTTTTTGAAATTTGAGTAGTTTTCACACAATATTGCGTACAATACCAGAAATTTAGAAAATTACAAGAACAAGACAATACAAAAGGCTCAAAATATTTTCTTTAAATTTTTGATAGGGATAGGGGTAAATGTACTCTAAAGATGACAAACGCCATTTTGCTTATTCTTTTCTTTAAACAAATTACAAAAATGTATTTTTATTAGCCTCTCACGTCGGTAATATTTACATTGGCGGCAATTTGTTCACGGTATTTCGTTTATGAACACTTGTGCTTTAAATGATCTCTCAAAGTTTCTCAAAAATTTTGTGAAAAATAGCTCAATTTTTAGAAATGCTCAAATGCCATTTTCTCAAAAACTGCCCCAATTTTTTTTCCGAACTTTTAGTGCGGATAGTGCGAATTGCACTGTTTGGGAGAAAATAATTAATTTTGCTCTGTTCTTATTTTTTCAAAAATTGCACAAATGCATTTTTTTTAAATATCTCTCACGCCTTTAATATGCACATTTCTAGCGATTAGTATACATTAATTCATTCTAGTGTGAAAGTGTTTCAAAAGACTTCCAATAAAGTTTTTCGAAAATTTCTGTGAAAAAGAGCTTCAAATTTCGCATTTACAGTAAAGCTTAAATGCCATTTTCTCATAAATGGCTCCCAATTTGTCAACGAAAATCTCGTATTACGAGGTTTTATTCTTCTATAATATTCTTAAAGTGATATTTCGGTTCTACCATTTTGAAACCGAAAAATGAGAAAATTTCAAAAATGTACTTTGGTCGGCTATAGATGGCAGCTGGCTAGAGTATATGGGTAGTCCGAAAACCTAGCCCAGACCAAAGAAATTTAAAAAAAACTGACTAGGAGGAGAAAGTCTGTGCCATTCTGTCGCACCACTCGTTTCTGTATTCAGCGCAACCAATTCCTCAACCTTCTCTTGTGATCATCCCGACTACGTCGCTTTCGTCCAGAAGCCCTTTCCGCTCTGGCCCCGCGAGCACAGCGAAGAAAGTCTCGACCAACAACGACGCCATTTTTACTTTCCCTTACGTACACGAACGAAAATACCGAGTAATATACGTAGTATAGGGAAGGTTACGTCATGTGAAAAAAACCGGCGGATTTTCGGCAGAAAAACTCGTATTATTACTCGTATTACAGGGCCCTGGTAACGAAAAGGGGGATTAATCCAGTTGTTAAAATTTGGAAAAAATCCTCTAACACGTAGTGCAGCCAGAATCGACTTGAAATGGTGCCTCGATCCCGAAAAATCGATAGCAAAGCGTCTCTCCGGCCGTCAACGACGCTAGCGACTAAACCGTTCGGCCGAATCTCTCCACAATTGATATTCCCCAATCGATCTGGCTGGTGTAGAGGCCGCTGCAATTTGAAACTGATATTTTAATTTTGGGGCGGTACTTTACACGAAGCCCTAAGGACATTTTCAAAATGTTGAAAAAATAAGCTCCAACAATTTTGACTAAATTTTGTTGTTGGATAGTCTGAAGGTCATTTAAGATAATCGCGCAGGTCACATGTTGGTTGAAAACTCTCATTATTCGAAAACTGAAAAAATTCAAAACTTTTTCTGCGTCTTTCTACAACTACAATCATGAAGATAAATTTTTTTATTAAGAAATGTTCATTAAAACATCTTCAAATAAGATCATGTTCAATTTTTCAAAAACATGACTATTTTTTGCGAAATTTTGTGTCAGACAATTTTTATTTTCTTTAAATAATTTCTTAAAAAACGCCCAACATTTTTACTTTCTCGCCTTACGAATACTTCGTAAGAAGAGAAAGTTATGTAATCGTGCTGCGGAAAACGGGGAATTTTCACCAAAAAATTTCTTATAGAAGGGGTCTGGTGACAAAAAAGTGAATAAAACCTGTTGCTAAATTTAGAACAAAAATCCTCTATCTCGTGGTGTTTGTTGCGTGTATGATTTGTTGCTTCTTCATACTTCAAAATCGATTGACGGCAAAACGTCCGTCTGTGGTCAACGCTAGCACCTAAACCGTTCGGCCGATTTTCTTCTAAATTGATATTCCCCGATGGTTTTTACTCGTCTCAAGGGCTCTTGAATTTGAAACCGATATCTTAGTATTTTAGGGTACTTTACATGAAGCCCATTTTGAGATTTTCTAAATTAAAAGAAAATGGCTCCAAATTTTTTGATTATATTTTGTTGTTGAACAGTGCGAAGAAACGTTGAAGGGAATGACGTAGGTATCATTTTCGTTGATAGGCCCAATTTTTTGAAAATTGCAAAAAACTGTTTAAAAACTGCAAAATTGAAGATAGAGATTTTCGCCTCAGACAAAGCCGGTTGTAAAAAATTAGCACTTCAAATAAGGTCATGTATCATTTTTTGGAAAAACTAGTAGTTTTTGCGTAAATTGCAATTCAAATTTACAAAAAAAAATTTCTCAAAAACCGCTCCAAATTTTTTCTTTAAATTTTCTGCACGTGTGTAATAAGGTAAATATATAAATAAACTAGTGGTGCTATAGAATGGCACATACTTTCTCGCAGTAGTTATTTTTCAAATGCCGATCATCGGATAAATTATGTGGAGTAAGCCATTCACCACTGCCTTTCTTGGTCATGTTTTTTGAAAGACATGTTTTTCGCATGTTGACAATTACCGGCTTCCTAATGTTAGAACTGATACAAGTACGTTTTGACTAAAATATAAGCTGTTGGTCCGCATCTCGGTTGGTTAATGCACCTTCGGGTTGAGATCTTCAATAAGGAAGGTGCCGAGTTCGATCCCCCGAGGGGGATTTTAATTTGATGAATGTGATGTTGCAGGAAAAAAACATTGAAGAGTGTTGATACTTTATTGAACATCATTTGAAGTACTTCTACTCAAGAATAGAATCGATGCAGATATATAGGCAGGACTTGCCTGTGTTTTCCCTAACTGCATCTTTTAAACAATTTTTCAACTCTGTTATTCGATTTCTGAAGCGTATGACATGTCAAATCAACCGTTGTCTAGTATATATCTGTATGAACCAATTTAAGTAAAATTATGAGCATTTTAACGTTAAATTGTAATACAATATAACCAGAAGGCATGCGATAAACTTACAATCCATAACGGTTCCGAAATTATTATTACTTTCTCGCCTTACGAGTACTTAGTAAAGCGGTTCAATGCATCTTTTCTTGGTCATGTTTTTCGCATGTTGTCAATTACTGGCTCCTAATGATAAAACCGATACTATTACGTTTTGACTAAAATATAATTGCGATAAATGTACTGGAAATGTCTGTACATATTAGTTCAAATTTTTAACTTTTAACAATTTTTTACTTCTCTTTGATTTGTAAAGCGTATGTACCATTGTATCAATTGTTTCTTTATCATGCATTTACCATTTTATAGGTCGATTCTATTCTTTCATGGCTGTTAGAAACATGCGGTGTTGGTGTGGCGTAGTGATATAAGACCCGGTTGATTGACTTTGAGTATCGGATGTCGGGTCACGGTACGGAAAACGTTTGCTGGTATAATACACTTTTGCTGGTTTATGAAGTAGTGGAATAGCAATATGGACCGTATAGAAGCAGAGCGAGAAAGTATGTGCGTTGAAAGCACCAATAGTTTAATATCAATCCCAGAACTCATGGTTCAAAATTTCACCCCTCTTATAAACAATAGTTAAATTGATATTATCCACTCGCAGATTTTATATATAAGCCAAATATGCAAATGATGTAAGTCAACTAAATAAAAGACTAGTTATTTCAACACAATTATATTGAAAGCTGTTAAATGGATTTACCGCACACAGTGAAACACATTGGAATTCATATACATATACATATGACATTCATATTCACATCACAATACCAAATAGTAATTTTTCACTTACTGAAATGCCTACCAGAATATGATTGTCATTGCCCGTGAAGGGTAAAGAAATAGATGAGACCAAGAAAATTTCTTAAAATATGCTTGTATTACTTATATTGTCTATTATTAAATTTTAGCATTTACTCTAAGGATACAGGGTTGCATGTACCACAAGTTGAAGTCATAATACTTTAATTATTACCAAACAAGACACTGAGATAATTGATGTTCAAGTTAGTTTTTTCTGTAAGAGACAGTTATATATTTCAAAGTTTCTAATTAAGCAGCACTTCCTACATATTAGTTTTGCGTAGCTTAAATGAAAACTAGTTTTGTACTTTTCCAAACACACATCATATGGGGAAAATTACTTCCTTACCTTTCCAATTTAGTATTAAAATTCACTCTACCAAATTTAGTAGTAGGTGGGGAAATAAAAAAAATACATTAATAACAATTTTATTGAAGTAATGTTTATTGATGTGATATAAGTGTATGCATCATTATATGAAGGTTAGTATATCAAGATTACAAGATTTACTTGTGAAATGATATATCACTGCCTTTTAAATATCTGTTCGTACACGCGAATGCAGCACAAGAGATCACATTTTAGATATAGCGAACACACAATGAAAACACGAACAAAAATCCCCACAATATTCAACACATCTCAGACGGTCGCTCCACGAGTTGCCATACTAATGGCCGCTTCCTCCTTTTCAATTTGCAGCCGCACACTAGCGCTGTTGCACACTCCAGTGTAGAATAGTAGTACCTCTATGCTTTATACGGTCGCGATCGTATCGTATCGCTTAAATCTAGCGGAACGACTAATGTTAATAACATATAACATAAATAATATATATATATATATATGTTATGACATTTTTGTTAATATCATTATGGATAAAATTATATTTGTATAATTGTAGTCGCTAATAACCTTAGCTGTTGAAGCGACTAAAAATAATTTTTAGAAAATTATTTCATCCGCATAACAAATAGAAAAAAATATGAAGGTCAAATTTTGGTCTTTTTTGTGCGATTTGACGAGGAATGGTTCTCATACCCGTTGCAGTCACAGCCCTGCACTGTTCGAAGTTTTAAATATGTCGATATAGCGACAATACCAGCTCAAAGTTTAAATTGTCAAGTGTTACAAAAAATTGTTTATACTCCATAGTTAATTCTCTAATTATATACAGGTGTCCGGGGAGGAAACGTCGAAAATAAGCTTTTAAGACAATTCTAAGCATATTTTGTCCAATAAACTACGTGGGTATTCCGAATGGTTTAGCCGCAATAAGCACTTAAAAGTTGCTTTGACAAAATGATTAATAGGCAAAACTTTGCATTATGGAAGCATAAAAACACTCCAGAAACATATAAATTGTTTATTATTTACAAAAGAAATGAATATATTTGTTCAGAAAGAAAAAGTAAGCGAGAAATAAAAAAAACAGTTGAATAGTGTAAATTGGGTGCTTTTTTTATTTCTCGCTTAACTTTTCTTTCTGAACAAATATATTAATTTCTTGTGTAAATAATAAACAACTTACACGTTTCTGGAGTGTTTCTATGCTTCTATAACGCAAATTTTTGCCTAGAAATATTTTTTTCAAACCGAATTTTGAGTGCTTATTGCAAATGAACTATTCGGAATATCCACGTGGTTTATTAGGCAAAATATGCTTAGAATTGTCTTAAGAGCTTATTTTCCAAGTTTCGACATTTCCTCCCCGGACACCCTGTACGCACCGATGAACAACTTGGGAAGGAGTGCACAGAACTGTCATTCGCCCTGGCACAAGGGCGAGTCAGATTTGCTTTTGCTTGGTCAGTGGTGTCTCCGTATTTTATGTTTTGCAAAGCAGAAAATTTATATTCATTAAATAAAGTAAAAAGGATATTAATGTGAAATTTTAGGCATAAATTTAATAACGTAAAAAGGTAGGGAAGAAATTGTAACGACATATAGTAACTATGTGATATTTTAATTATAGAAAATCGTCACCTGAGTAAAACATACTCGAAACGCATAGTGAAGAAAATTCTGGGGAGAGATTTTATAATAATGACTGAATTTTAAATTGTTTTAAAATCAAAATTAATAAGTTATAATGTAGTAAAAGTTGAATAAAATTGTATTTTATTTTAAATCAGCTGTCCCAAAAATTAACTGGGTCTAAAGAATTTAATATAGATGCAAAATAAGCATATAACAGTAAAAATTACGAGAGTAATGTTCAGAAGGGAAAATTGTAAAAATGGTAACGAGGAATATATTAAGAAAAGGATGTAAAAAAGCAGAATTACGTACAATAGCCATTAAATTAACGTTTCAAAAAGAAAGGCTAATTATCATTTGTAAAGAAATAAAGATCCCTGAAATGCACGCGTTCCTTTCCTCAAAAAGCTTTCATAGGTCAAAGCAACGTCTACCGCCTGGCAAGCTACCAACAGAGGGAAGACCACGAGTTGGGTTACATTATATATTCACTCTTTCAATTTATGTCGTTTAATAACTCCTAAATGAAGCGTTCTTGGGCATTAAACACAAATTTTGAGGCCGAGGGCCCCGAAAATATATTTCATTTTTGCTGGTCCGTCACTTCTCGATATTACCTCAGTTCCTCAGACTTGCAGAATCTGCAACGAAATGTGAATGAGAAGGACAGAGAGGCAGAGACAGACACAGGAAGAGACAAGAGAGAGAGAGGATGGGGAAGGACAGAAAGGGCAAGAGGACCTCTGCCGGGCACCGCCAGTGATGTATTTATTACGCACTAGCTAAGTACCCCGTGTTGCTGGGGTATTTATCGTAATTTATTAGCCAGAAAAAGGAATTCCATCTATTCCCGCCCTGCGGAGGAGGCTACTACTATCTATTCTGTCGTATCCCCGCCCCGCCCCGCCCCGCTCTGCCATGCACCCATCTGGAAATAACCGGTGTTCCTGACTTTTTTCACTAAAAACATATTTATAGTGTTTTCCTTACTTTGATTCCCTCCCCCCTATTTCACTCGCTTTTTAACTAACATTAACAAATAATATAAACAAAAAGTAAAATGCATTTACTAACGTGTATTATCTTTGCGAAATTTTGTGTATTATACTGTAGTACTAATACTTTCTATCAATTGCGACATTGTAAAACATACTCTTTTTCATCTTTTTTTTCTTCTCGCGTATTTATAAAGAAAACTTTCAAATTTCTCTTTTACTTCAATTATACTCGTCGAACTTACTATAGTTAATTTAAATAATTTCTTTACCATCTAAAGGTACACTTTCACTCTCTACTATAATAAAACACTTCCTACAAAAATTAATCCATTTGTCACAGTTTAAGCATAACACGTAAACAATTCATAGTATAACTTTGGCTCGTTCAACTCGCAAATACGTAATAAACATGCTTAATTTACTATCACTAACCCAGTAACTGTTTCATGAAGAACAGATGTGTGCATTCACATCTTTTACGACAATTTCAAGCACTTCCGTCAGCAAAATTTGTTTTTTCAATAATTTCATGTCTCTCCTACACTTGATATATTCACGCCTAGATGCAATTAAAATCAATATCCAAGTTACTTGCATATATAAAGAAAACTGCCATTATCTTTCCTAAATATGAACATTTCACGTTAAACAATGGAAAGTACAATAAAACAAACAGGTCTCTCCAAGGAGGTTATGGTATATTACAATCTCTTTCCTACAGACACGCAATTCGAGCATAGATGAACTCAACCGTAGTCATCATCCTCTGGTAGCACGGAGTTAAACAATTGAACATTGATGCATTCTTAAATCTATTATTTGTTAGGCGAAAAAAGTCCAGAAAGGTAATTATTTTGTGAATGTGTTAAGGTTTGTGATTGTAAATCATAGCCTATAGTACTCCAGACCTTTAAAGGAATCTAGTGCAAACGTTTCATCGGTATTGGTTCAGTACATTCAGAAATTATCGCGCTACCAGTCAATGCAGTTCTGTCTTTATATATTAGTATAGAGTATAGTAAGGAACAGAATTCCCCCCCCCCCATTATAAGGATCACGGAACCTGCAGATTTTGAGAATTGCTAACGAAATATCGGTGTTTTTGCAGCACATCCTCTAAAGGTAATTTTAGAAGAAGCAAAAAACCAAAAATTTTGCAATCTCTTTGTATCAAGATTTTGGTAGAAAATCCATTAAAACAAAAAAAACAACTAAGGATCATAATACGCTGCCAATAAAATAGCCTTAAGAAATTAAGAAAAATAATTTATTTTTCACAAAGAACCATAATTTTTATTCAACAACCAATATTCAGGTATTAACATAAAATCACCTGCCTTTTCTGGTTCTTAGTTTTTCCCTGGCATTTCCACATCCGTAATGAACACTTAAAATTATTACCACATTTTAAGAGCAACAGCCTGTGCTTCATTATCAAAGATGCTTCAGTTGCTAAAGACATGAGTGTCGTACTAAATCATAATTTACTCGCGTCCTCTCACAAGAAATCTTGGCAAGCAGCTTGAAGACTGAACACTATCTCATCGGAAGTTCTTAGAAAAAATTGTTGTACATTTGTTAGGGAAAAAGGCAAATGATTACAAATGAAAATAAAAACTCTAAACATTTATTTTCAGAGATCAAAAACATGTACATGCAAATCGCAGCAAAATTCGTATATTCCCTGCAAAATGAAGTGCTGAGAATGATATAGAATCTCCTCGAGAAGCTGCAGAGCACTCGACGCATGAAATGATCGCACTTGCGACGAACGGAGTCCGACAGCTGAAGAATCTTGACTGGTGACAGCCACATCGCACTCGTCGAAGCGTAATGCGTTTGCCCCGAGGCAGAGATCTATCTGTGCGTGCGCATATGAAAGATAAGGTTTGATTGATGGATGAATGCCTTACCGCACACGCTGCAACTGAACGGGCGTTCCCCCGTGTGCGTGCGCATATGAGAGGTGAGAACTGATTTCTTGCTGAATGCTTTATCGCACACGCTGCAACTGTGCGGGCGTTCTCTCGTGTGTGTGCGCAAATGTATACTGAGGTTTGATTTTACGCTGAATGCCTTACCGCACACGCTGCAACTGTGCGGGCGTTCTCCCGTGTGCGTATGCATATGACGAATGAAGTTGGTTTTCTTGCTGAATGACTTGCCGCAAACGCTGCAACTGTGCGGACGTTCTCCCGTGTGCGTGCGCATATGAGTGGTAAAAACTGATTTATGGCTGAATGCCTTACCACACACGCTACAGATGTGCGGACGTTCTCCCGTGTGCGTGCGCATATGATTGGTAAGATCTGCTTTCCTGTTGCATCCTTTACCGCACACGGTGCAACTGAACGGGTGTTCTCCCGTGTGAGTGCGCATATGAGAGGTGAAAACTGATTTATACATGAATATTTTACCGCACACGGTGCAACTGAACGGGCGCTCTCCCGTGTGCGTGCGCATGTGAATATTGAGGGATGATTTAATGGCGAATGCCTTACCGCACACGCTGCAAAAGTGCGGGCGTTCTCCCGTGTGCGTGCGCATATGAATGGCGAGTTTATATGGCTGGCTGAATGCCTTTCCGCACATGCTGCAGCTGTGCTGCAGTTCACCCGTGTGCATGAGCATATGAATCGAGAGGGGATATTTCTCGCCGAATGCCTTACCGCACACGCTGCAACTGAACGGGCGATCTCCCGTGTGCTTCCGCATATGAGAGGTGAGTACTGATTTGTGGCTGAATGTGTTACCGCACAAGCTGCAGATGTGCGGCCGTTCACCCGTGTGCGTGCGCATATGAGTGTTGAGAGCTGCTTTCTGGGTGAATGCCTTACCGCACACGCTGCAACTGTATGGGCGTTCTCCCGTGTGCGTGCGCATATGAATGGTGAGGTTTGATTTCTTGCTGAATGCCTTCCCGCACACGCTGCAGATGTGCGGGCGTTCTCCCGTGTGCGTGCGCATATGAATGGTGAGGCCTGATTTCTTCCTGAATGCCTTCCCGCACACGCTGCAACTGTATGGGAGTTCTCCCGTGTGGGTGCGCATATGTTCGTTGAGGGTTGATATATCGCTGAATGCCTTCCCGCACACGCTGCAGATGTGCGGGCGTTCTCCCGTGTGCGTGCGCATATGAATGGTGAGGCCTGATTTCTTCCTGAATGCCTTCCCGCACACGCTGCAACTGTATGGGAGTTCTCCCGTGTGGGTGCGCATATGTTCGTTGAGGGTTGATTTCTCGCTGAATGCTTTTCCGCACACGCTGCAACTGTGCGGGCGTTCTCCCGTGTGCGTGCGCATATGAACGGTGAGTTTTGATTTCTTCCTGAATGCCTTCCCGCACACGCTGCAGCTGTGCTGCAGTTCTCCCGTGTGCGTGCGCGTATCTGCGTGCGGTCTGTCTCCCGTGGGCGCGTGCGTGGGATGTTGGAGGCCTTCGGGAGAAGTGAGGGCGGCAGGGCGCTCCTTGGGGGCCTGACGGCCCACGTGCACCTGCAGCCCCGAGGGCGAAGCGCAAGTCTTCTCCTGCGGTCTCCTCCGCCGCTGCCCGCCAGCGTTCCGCTTCCCCTCGTCCTCCGCGCCTGCGCAAACACAGAATTACTTCCCATTGCTCACCTGATCCTCACTATCCCACAGCAGGTACATCAAATTCTGCTTATCTGGGAAAAATAGTCTCTGGAAATGGAAAACGAAAGCATCCCTTTTTCATATTCTAAAATATTTCCCATACACGTCAGGACCTACGCTGCCACCTAAAGAGGGTACTACATCAATGATCAAATAAAATTAATTGATGGGACATTCCAATATACATGTAGATGATGCAGTTCAGTCTGATCACGGTTCATTTTTACTTTCCCGTATACGTACGTATACACGGAGTGATATACGTAGTATAGGGAAAGTTATGTAATGCTGCGCGAAAAAATGGCGAATTTTCAGCGGAAAAAAATTAATTGCCGGGCCGTGAAAAGGAAAAAGTGAATTAAACCAGTTGCTAAATTAAGAAAAAAATCCTCTAACACGTGGTGTAGCCAGAAACCCTGCTTTTTAGGTCCTTGATACCGAAAACCCGATTGAAATGAAAACGTCCGTCTGTGAACACTGTTAGCGCCTAAACCATACGTACGATTTTTTCCAAAATGGATATTCCCCGGTCGATCTGATTCTAGTCAAAGCTTTGAGATTTTGAAAAAGATTCTTCAAAATTTGGGGGTACTTTATATGAAGCACCCCGGGGATTTTTAACATTTTCTCAAAAACGGCTCCAAATTTTTTCTTTAAATTTCTTGTATGAATAGAGTAAAATACACTTATTAACATGGCATAGGTCCGATTTTCACGGGTAACTCTAAATTTTCGAAAATTTTGAAAGTTTGAATTTTTTCCCGCGTCTTTCTCCAGCTACAAAATTGAAGATGGAGATTTTTTCTTCCAATAGAATTTGATCTACATATTGAGTTCTTTCATAAAGGTCAGGCAGATGTTTCTCAAAATATTAGTAGTTTTCGTGCAATATTGCGTAAAATATGTGCAACATTAAAAAAATTACAAAAACAAGATTTTCTCAAAAACGGCTCCAAATTTTTTCTTTAAACTTATGGTAGGGATAGTGGTAAATGTACATAAAAGCCATTTTGGTCTATAGGCTGGTTTTTTCAAAAATTAAAAAAATGTAAATTTATTTACTTGTGTCTAACGTCGTTAGAATTGACATCAACCGCGATTTTTTCACATTATTATATTTACGAGTATATATTCTTTAAATAATGTCCAGTAAAGTTTCTCGAAAACACTACCGTTTTCTGTGAAAAGTAGCTCAAATTTCGGCATTTTCAGAAATGCTCAAACGCCATTTTCTCGTATATGGCTGAAATTTTTTTCTTCAAACTTTTGTAACGGATAGTGCGAATTACACTCTTTAATATAGCGTAAAGTTTATTTTGAGTTATTTTTTTTGTTTTTTTCAAAAATTATATAAATGTACATGTTTTGAAAGATCTCTCACATCTTTAATATGCACATTACGAGCAATTTATAAACATTATTACATTTGTGAGTGTAAGTGCTTCAAATAACTTCAAATAAAGTATTTTGAAAACTCAAAAATTTTCTGTGAAAATGAGCTTCAAATTTCGCATTTTTAGTAGCCCTAAAACGCCATTTTCTCTTGAACGGCACATCTTTTTCAAAAGAAAATTGCCATTTATGACTAGGGTTTATTGTCCTTTAATATTCTAAAATTAATGTTTCCGTTCTAGAAATAGGAAACCGAAAAATTAAGAAAATTACAAAAAAATGTACTTTTGGCGGTGATAGATGACAGCTGGCAAGAAAGAGTTTGTGGCAATTCCGAATAGCTAGCGAAGATCCAAGGAAATACAAAACTAATACGGGAAAGTCTGTGCCATTCTGTAGCACCACTAGTGGCATCCTGCGACTGTAAAAAAATTAGATACATTGCTTTTCAGAGGTGTTTGTTTGTAATTCATTACAGGCGCTTTTGCGGCTCTCTCAGGTCGTGCGTAGCGTGCGAAAGGTCAATTTTCAGCACTTGGGGTAAAAGTGATATGAGGCTCAACTGTGCTTATAAATCTATCAATGCAACAAAGAAAAATACTTTCGTTTTTCGCGAATGACCAAAGAAAACAAAAACAGTCAATAAAAGCACAAAGGAATATTGGACAACAGTCAGTAAGGCTGTCCAAAAACAATAGAGTATGACACACGTGGGAAAAGAATCTTTGCTCGTAGGATTGCAACACTCAGCCTATAGAATTCATCCAATTTTTAGTTACCATCGTCCCTCAATAGGTTTTCCTGTGGAACATTAGTCGTTTTCCGGCGGACGATTACGTAACTCTCTACTTCAGAAGTGCCTTCATCAGGGGGGTTAAGTAGAAAATTGTGTATTACACACGTGGTAAAGTGTTTTGCTTTTTGCTCGTAAGATTGCACCAGGAGTCCAAACGGTCTTGTGGCGAAACCTTTTCTATTCGTAAAATAATGATAGCTTTTACCACTTGTATCATAAACAATTATAATGAAGTCACGCACAAAATAAATCTGTATCGAGAGAGCTTGTCATTCGTTTGCTGCCATTCTGTTTCGAAGGCGCGCATCCAAACGCAGAGTTAAGTCCGGAGGGTCGCGACATTTGCGTGGGAAGTGACCGCGGAGACCCGTGCGTCTGCTCAGGCACGTTCCCTCGACGCGACGTTACATCCAGTGATTCGCCCGGGAAGTCATTCCCGAACCAGCAATCCATCCACAGCATCTGATGTACAGTACAAAACAACTTTCTATTGCGTCAACTATACGTTTAGCCAATAAGAACGTACACCTCAAATCTTCTCAAATCGAAACGAAACTATTCTGAACCCATGAGACCATCAGATACAGTTATTAACAGCCTGTAATCACTATTTTGAATATCTCGGACTAACTTCCATTTCACATCGCCTCCCTCACGTTTTGACGCGAGAAATCATTGTTATCGAGTGCCAGATATTTTTGTGGATCTAATATCTGCAATATATTGTAAAGTATGAGCAAAATTTGAATAATCTTATTCGATATTTTACACTTTACTTGGGAAACGTGACATAGAATAAACGAGTACATTTCCTTCTCCCCAAACAATTACTGACCGGATCCATTAAGATCGTTTTAACAGTTTATTTCATTCATTTTATAAAATTATTTGAATTCAAACATGGAATACAAACTTTCCAAACACTCGAAGAAAAAACGGAATTTTTACAAACAGAACGCACAGTGTAGCTGAAGACAGCCGGGCGAAAAAGGACGCAACTTTCGAACCAACAGCTGATGTCGGCGACTCACACCATTTCCCACAGAAATTTCTAAATATGCACCAACAACTGCACAATCGGACGAAAACAGCACGAAATGTCGGAAAACGTACGAAATTCCTCCAAGAAACGCGTCACGTAGGAGGCGCTCCCTCTAACGATCGCCCGAAACTAATTATAAACGTTTTCACTGAAAATTGGATCAAAGGGCCCAGAAGCGTAATGCCCAGCTGTTGTTTTCAGAGGGACGCCTCTGCCCTCTGTTATTCCAAAATTATAGAAAAAACTTTCCCACTCACCTGAGGAACAGAGAGGATCCTCCTGTTTAACAGAGGAATCTTCACAGCAGAATTCCAGAGGATCCTGCAGCTAAAGAAAAAAGACATTCGTATCACTTCACAGCACTAAACAGATGCCTATCAAGGGAGGGGAGGTGTTTCGTTTCCGCAACCCTAGAGAGCAGCACCAAAGAGTCCAGCTGTGACATCACGAGAATTAAATACACGTTCCCGAGATTTCAAAGAAACGACAGCGTCTCCAGCAACACAGTTTGTTGGAAAGAAACCCACGTGAATCGTTACCAGTGACAGGTAGAAGACGTTTCTCTTGATGGCAAGCTGTTTGGTCAACCATCAACGCTTGTGAAATTCGGACAGTTATCCAACGCAGTCGGACAGTTATGCAGCGAACAGGTGGCATTATTCCGAAACCCCTTTGGTGCCTATGAAAAAACTTGAAAGAACACGTGGTACAAAACGAAAACCTCAAAATAGTATTTCGGAAGAAAACCTCGAGCAATGCGATTTTCACCCATTCCCTCTATTCAAATTCGTATCAACTCGATTCTTCGGAGTGGCAAGGTTCCAACACACAAAATCGAAGAAAAGAAGTTGCTGGTGGGACCAGATTCTATCTCACTTCAGATACAAGTAGAACATACCAGGGCTGCAATCATGGCAAATGGCTACTGAAAAAATCACTACTGTAGTTAGCGAGATGAATGAATAAACGAGTTCATGAATCTTTGGGCATCAATTTGCTTGAAACGACAGAAATGTAGTGATTGCGGGATCAGGTTTAGTCAAAAACATAAGTCTAAAAATACTTTTAATGTTTCACTTCACATCTCAACAAAAAGAAACACAACCAAAATTGTTCTCAGGGCAGCGTCCTTGCCCCAATGCTAAACTTGATAAGCCGGCGGCATAGGCAGCCGACTGACTTGCTGATAACGGCTGTTATCTCGGGCGGTTGCAGTGGTGCGTCGTGGCTGCGGTAGTAGCAGCCGCGGAACCCTTGACAGACGGGAGCAATGTCCTGCGGGAGGTACCGCCTGCGAACCCGCGTTCCGTCCAGGAGCCGTGTCTCCCGGGTCGATCCTTCTCGGCACTCGTACACGTATGTCGCGCTGGGTAGAGAGTTCATTCGTGACAGGGCGCGTCGCTGCCGATTCGGGGTTTTATCCCCTCGCCGCCTGGTGAGGGGAGGGGAAGGGGTTGTGCCCCTCCACTAGCGGAGCGGTGGAGCGTCACCCCAAGCTGCTCCTCTGATTGGGGGGATACCACATTCCTCCCCGCTTTATTGTGGGCATATGGGTGCCCACGATTGCGCCGTGACCGCCGCGGAGCTGGACCTGGTGAGGCGTCTCTGCTGCTAGGTTCTGAGAATAACTCAGCCTCTGGTCGCACCCCCGCTCCTGCTGCGTCACCTGGCGAAGTTACCGACTGAGCTGGTGCCTCGTGCGTGACGGCTGGCTCTGTCTTGTGCATTGTGGCTGGCTGAAAATAAAAGGGAATATTACTTCTTTGCGGTGTGTCGTCCACTCTATGTGTATTCCACCGTTTTGTTATCTGATTTTCATGCCTCCTTGTCATACCATTTTCTGATTGTACCAGATACATTTTATAGCCTATACTCTCTCTAATTATTGCTGGAATCCATTTTGGGTATACTTTGAATGATTTTATGTACACTTTATCCCCAACTTGAAACTTGGTATTCTCAATACGTTTCGGGCGTTTGGTGGGTACTAATAACGCTAGTAATGTTCTTGGCTGCCTCCCATGAAGTCTTTCCGCTGGACTTTTCTTTTCTTGCCCTATCGGAGTTGCTCTGTATGTTACTAGTAGCTGCTGTAACGCTTTGT
Organism: Acheta domesticus; assembly: GCA_031308135.1. NCBI lineage: Eukaryota > Metazoa > Arthropoda > Insecta > Orthoptera > Gryllidae > Acheta > Acheta domesticus. The sequence continues at coordinate 113,207,802 of JAHLJT010002630.1, read as the reverse complement.
CTTTAGGAACTCCATCAGCCATTGCTTTGATCATTGTACTTTTGAATGTGCGTACAAATCTCTCTGCTCCCCCGTTTGACTGTGGGTGGAACGGCGCCGTTCTAAGATGCTGAATGCCATTCTCTTTGCAAAATTTTTCAAATAAGTGTGACGTAAATTGTGCCCCATTATCTGATACTAACAGTTGCGGTAATCCTTCTATTACAAACACCTTCGTTAGCAGTTGAATTGTTGCTTCTGTGGTTGTTGTCCGCGTTTCACACACGTATGGATACTGTGAGAATGCATCCGTAACCACGAGCCACATTGACTCAAAAAACGGCCCTGCGTAATCAATATGTACCCGCTCCCATGGTTTCTCGGCTTTTGGCCAGCCCGAAAAATGCTTCGGTGGGCTTGCCTGGTTCTGTCTACATATATGGCAACTACGTATCAAGTTTTCTATATCTTTTGACATTCCCGGCCAATACACATATCTTCTGGCAATAGTTTTTGTCCCTAGTAATACCCCAATGTCCAACATGCAATAACTTTAACACTTCCGCTTGCAGCGTTTTAGGAATTACAACTCTTACATTATCTTCGCAAGTGTATAGTAATACCCCTTCTTGCATTGATAACTCGTTTTTCTTTAACAAAAATTGATTTAACTCTTCTGAACTATGTTTTAACTTTCTTGTTGGCCAACCTTTATTCAAATAACCACTTACTTGTATTAGTAGTTTGTCTTTCCTGGTTACTTGCGCTATCCTTTTTGCATCCAGCGGCAGTCGCAACAGTGTGTCGCTGTTCTCGAGATCGATGTGGGCGCAAACTTCCTCCAATTGGTCAAATGACTCGTCTGGTCCTGCCGGCAGCCTCGACAGCGCGTCCGCGTTGCCATGATGTGATGTTGACCTGTAAATTATCTCAAAATCATAGTCAGACAGAAAAATTGCCCATCTTTTAAGTTTCTTCCCAGTTCTCTCCGAAATACCTTTCCTTGGACTGAACAATGACGTAAGTGGTTTATGGTCTGTAATGAGCGTAAATTTCGCCCCATATAGGTATTGATGGAATTTCTTTACCCCATAAATTATTGATAACGCTTCTCTTTCTATTTGCCCATAATTCCTCTGTGAATTACTTAACGTTTTCGATGCGAATGCGATTGGTACCTCAACGCCATCTGGCGTAATTGTTGATATCACCGCACCAATACCCGTTTCAGATGCATCAGTCGCCAGCAGTAGCGGTTGCCCTGGCGAATAGTGCGTCAATGTCGTTGCCTTGACTAATTGCCGCTTAAGATTCTGAAACGCATTTTCACATTTTGTTGACCATATGAACTTAACATTTTTTCTTCCGTAATTGGTCTAATGGTGCTGTGATCATTGCTCTATTCTTAATAAATTTCGAGTAATAAGCTACTTTACCTAAGAATGAACTGAGTTGTTTCACGTCTTTAGGTGCTGGCATTCTTGTAATTGCTTCAATGTTTTCTTTTGTCGGTCGGACTCCCTGTTTGTCTACTATGTGACCTAAATAATTTATAGAAGTCTTAAAAAATTCACATTTCTTCAAATTGCATCTGAGTCCATTATCTTTTAACAATTGCAACAGCCTCCGCAAATTTTGCTTGTGGACCTCTTCCGTTTTGCCTGTAACAATGATATCATCCAAAAAATTAGCACAATTTGGCACTTTCTCTGTAATTTGTTGCAGAAACCTTTGAAATATCGCTGGCGAGCTGGCAATGCCATATGGGAGTCTTTGAAATTGATATAATCCATTATTCGTATTAATCACCATAATTTCTTTTGACTGTTCATCTAACTCCAACTGTAGATAAGCTTCTGACAGATCTATTTTCGTGAAATATTCACCTTGTAATTTGGAAAATATTTCTTCAGGTTTAGGCATAGGATAGTGATCTATCAACATTTGTGGGTTTAATGTTACTTTAAAATCCCCACACAGTCTTAATTTACCATTTGGTTTTTTTATAATTACCAATGGTGTGGCCCACTCTGAAGCGTTGACTGGTTTGAGCACTCCTTCATCTACCCAACGTTGTAATTCTTCTTTTACTTGCTCTTGTAAATTAAATGGTACTGGTCTTGCTTTGCAAAATTTCGGTTGGCAGTTTTCTTTCATTGTTATGTGAGCTTTATAATTTGTGCAATGCCCTAATCCTTCTGCAAAAACTTCCGGAAATTCGTGACAGATGTCCTCCATCTCTTCATATTTATTTAAATTCTGTACTGACATAACATTATCTTCTAGCGTAAAACCAAAAGCGTTTATACCTTCCATCCCAAATATATTTTGCACGTCATGTCTGTTCACTACCACAAAGCGTAACTTCCGTTGCACTCCTTTATATCTTGACGTCATTTCTACTTGACCTTTTACTGGAATGATGTTTCCCTGATAAGATTTTAACTTTGCGTTGTTACTTGCACATCTCGGTGCGCCTAACTGCTGGTATGTTGTTAGATTTATTATATTCACTGTAGCCCCTGTGTCGATCTGGAACTCAATATATCTTCCCAATATTTCCAATTGTAATTTCATCTTTGTTTCCTCCGACGGATTTAAAATTAGGTTGACTGTCTGTATTTGGTCTATTTCCATTTCTTCCGACCTATTGTTGCCATCTTTCACACTCTTTGGTTTCTGTCGCTGTGTGACTGTCGCCAGTTTTTTCTTTAAGCAAACACTTTGAATATGTCCTATCTTTTTACAGAATCTACATATTGCTTCCTTAAACCAACACTGACTGCGTTTATGGTTCTTCTCACAACCCGGGCATGATTTTAACTTCTTTCAGCTCGTTCTTTCCCCATTGTAGTCACCTTGCTGACTTCTTCTGTTGTATTCATCTGCGTTTCCAGATTTTCCGACATTTCATATGTTGTGGCAATCTTCATTACTTCTTCCAATGCTGGGTCTTCTACTCGAATTGCCTCCATACGCACTTTATTTATCGGGGTATGTAATATCACCATATCTCGTATCATACTACTTGCATAGGAATTTGCACAATCCCTTTTTTCGCACTTAAACTTACATGATTTCGCTAGACCTTTTAGCTCAGCTACCCATTCTGCGTGTGTCTGACCTGGTTTCAATTTCGTTTGAAAAAACTTATATCTTGAGGTCACGACATGCACTCTCTTTTCGAAATGATCGGCCAGCTTTTGTTTCAATTCACTGAATGTTAATGTTTTTGGATCCTCCGGACATATCTTCTTTATAGTTACGTAGATATCTTCTCCTACACACGATAACAATTGGGCACGCCGCTGGGCTTCATCTGTCACCTGATGTGCTTCTAAATGCTGTTCAAAACGTTCTATATAAATCGTCCAGTCTTCTTGATCTTTCCTAAACTGTGGAAATACTGGAACTTGTCGAACTTGTTGTTTCGATGTTTCTAACTGATTCATTAACACCCTGATCATCTGTTCACTTTGTTCACGTTGTATCTTCATCTGTTCTTGATGCTGGCTTTGTAGCATTGCTATCACTTGTGCCATTTGTTCTGTCATTGTTCTGTTGAGTCTTGGACTATGATCACCGCTTATTACTGTTCTTCACACGTCTTGTTCGTAAATCCTCGTCGCCAATGTAGTGATTGCGGGATCAGGTTTAGTCAAAAACATAAGTCTAAAAATACTTTTAATGTTTCACTTCACATCTCAACAAAAAGAAACACAACCAAAATTGTTCTCAGGGCAGCGTCCTTGCCCCAATGCTAAACTTGATAAGCCGGCGGCATAGGCAGCCGACTGACTTGCTGATAACGGCTGTTATCTCGGGCGGTTGCAGTGGTGCGTCGTGGCTGCGGTAGTAGCAGCCGCGGAACCCTTGACAGACGGGAGCAATGTCCTGCGGGAGGTACCGCCTGCGAACCCGCGTTCCGTCCAGGAGCCGTGTCTCCCGGGTCGATCCTTCTCGGCACTCGTACACGTATGTCGCGCTGGGTAGAGAGTTCATTCGTGACAGGGCGCGTCGCTGCCGATTCGGGGTTTTATCCCCTCGCCGCCTGGTGAGGGGAGGGGAAGGGGTTGTGCCCCTCCACTAGCGGAGCGGTGGAGCGTCACCCCAAGCTGCTCCTCTGATTGGGGGGATACCACAAGAAATGTTCGTGAAAACCTGACGTTCCAAAGGTGGAATTGCTAAAAATGTGGACAGAGTGACGGGGCGAAAAACGCATAGCTCGGTATTTTCTGTTGTCGATTTTGTTGTTCTGATACTAATTTTCTTTCCTCTAATAGTATGTTGTTCTTACCTTCTCTTCGTCACTGCAAACATTCTCTTGGGACTCATTCATGCCAACGAACACAGACAATGGACGCTCCAATTCCTCCTGCACAGAAAAAAAGCAAAATGAAACCTAACTATAAAAAAAATTGGACACCCGTTCCCATTATCCGTTCACCATAAGAAAAAATCTGATGTAAACCAATGCATACGCTTTAGGACGATTCTCATTGGTTTGCAAATTTGAGCTCTGATATTGTCGGGATCCCAACGCTAAAGTAAACAGTTCTCTGCATAATAACTAAATTATCTTCCATCGTCAAAACTGCGGCTACGGTTTCGAGAAAGGAGACACTGTGAAGGCCATGAGTATTGCTAGGAGAGAAGGTTCAGCCTACGAACGTGCTGAGTAAGGACAAACGCGTGCGACATGGCGACGCCCTTCGTGTGGCTGGCCCTTCGATCATTAAACATAAGTGCGGATACGTACGTCGACATCCATTGCGGCTAAACCATCAGGATGATTTCATTCCAAATTAATATTCCCAGGCCGATCTGGTTCCATTCGAGGCCCTGCTGTCCAGTTTGGTTTAGAATGTCTCAGAGTGTGGCTGGCCCTTCGATCATTAAACATAAGTGCGGACACGTACGTCAACATCCACTGCGGCTAAATCATTAGAATGATTTCATTCCAAATTAATATTCCCTGGTCGATCTAGCTCCATTCGAGGCCCTGCTGTCCAGTTTCGTTTAGAATGTCTGAGAGTGTGGCTGGCCCTTCGATCACTAAACATAAGTGCGGATACGTACGTCAACAGCCATTGCGGCTAAACCATCAGGATGATTTCATTACAAATTAATATTCCCCGGTCGATCTAGCTCCATTCGAGGCCCTGCTGTCCAGTTTGGTTTAGAATGTCTCAGAGTGTGGCTGGCCCTTCGATCATTAAACATAAGTGCGGACACGTACGTCAACATCCACTGCGGCTAAATCATTAGAATGATTTCATTACAAATTAATATTCCCCGGTCGATCTAGCTCCATTCGAGGAACTGCTGTCCAGTTTGGTTAAGAATGTCTCAGAGTGTGGCTGGCCCTTCGATCATTAAACATAAGTGCGGATACGTACGTCGACATCCATTGCGGCTAAACCATCAGGATGATTTCATTACAAATTAATATTCCCCGGTCGATCTAGCTCCATTCGAGGAACTGCTGTCCAGTTTGGTTAAGAATGTCTCAGAGTGTGGCTGGCCCTTCGATCATTAAACATAAGTGCGGATACGTACGTCGACATCCATTGCGGCTAAACCATCAGGATGGTTTCATTACAAATTAATATTCCCCGGTCGATCTAGCTCCATTCGAGGAACTGCTGTCCAGTTTGGTTAAGAATGTCTCAGAGTGTGGCTGGCCCTTCGATCATTAAACATAAGTGCGGATACGTACGTCGACATCCATTGCGGCTAAACCATCAGGATGATTTCATTACAAATTAATATTCCCAGGTCGATCTAGTTCCATTCGAGGAACTGCTGTCCAGTTTGGTTTAGAATGTCTCAGAGTGTGGCCGGCGCTTCGATAGTTAAACATAAGTACGAGTACGTCCATCAACATCCAAAGCGCCTAAAGCATCAGGATGATTTCATTCCAAATTAATATTCCCAGGCCGATCTGGTTCCATTCGAGGCCCAGCTGTCCAGTTTGGTTTAGAATGTCTCAGAGTGTGGCTGGCCCTTCGATCATTAAACATAAGTGCGGATACGTACGTCGACATCCATTGCGGCTAAACCATCAGGATGATTTCATTCCAAATTAATATTCCCAGGCCGATCTGGTTCCATTCGAGGCCCTGCTGTCCAGTTTGGTTTAGAATGTCTGAGAGTGTGGCTGGCCCTTCGATCATTAAACATAAGTGCGGATACGTACGTCAACATCCACTGCGGCTAAATCATCAGAATGATTTCATTCCAAATTAATATTCCCCGGTCGATCTAGCTCCATTCGAGGCCCTGCTGTCCAGTTTCGTTTAGAATGTCTGAGAGTGTGGCTGGCCCTTCGATAGTTAAACATAAGTACGAGTACGTCCGTCAACATCCAAAGCGCCTAAAGCATCAGGATGATTTCATTCCAAATTAATATTCCCAGGCCGATCTGGTTCCATTCGAGGCCCAGCTGTCCAGTTTGGTTTAGAATGTCTCAGAGTGTGGCTGGCCCTTCGGTACTTGAACGTAAGTGGGGATACGTACGTCAACATCCACTGCGGCTAAACCATCAAGATGATTTCATTCCAAAATAATATTCCCTGGTCCATCTAGTTCCATTCGAAGCCCTGCACTCCAGTTTGGTTAAGAATGTCTGAGAGTGTGGCTGGCCCTTCGATACTTAAACGTAAGTGCGGATACGTACGTCAACATCCACTGCGGCTAAACCATCAGGATGATTTAATTCCAAAATAATATTCCCTGTCCCATCTAGTTCCATTCGAAGCCCAGCTCTCCAGTTTGGTTTAGAATGTCTGAGAGTGTGGCTGGCCCTTCGATACTTAAACGTAAGTGCGGATACGTACGTCAACATCCACTGCGGCTAAACATTAAGGATGATTTCATTCCAAATTAATATTCCCCGCTTGATCTAGTTCAATTCGAGGCACTGCGATTTTCAAAACCTTTCTTGAAAATTAGACGGTACTTTACATGAAGCCTCCCTGACATTTCCAAATTTTTCTCAAAATCCGCTCCAAATTTTTTGTAAGAATAGAATAAAATTCACTAATAAATGTGGTATAGACCCGATTCTTGCGGTTAACTCGAAACTTTCAAATACTGCAATAGGTTGAATTTTTTCGTCGTGTTCCCACAAGTACAAAATTCGAGAGAGATTTCTACAAATACTTTTTTTCTCAAAGACGAATTCTTTCATAAAAGCCATGTAAATTTTTTGATGATTTTCGTGCAATATTGCGTGCAAAATGTGCTCTTTTTAAAAATTACAACGAAAGTTCCTGAAAAATGGCTTCAAATTTTTTCTTAGATCTTTTCCAACGTATAGTGCTATTTGCTCTATTTTATAAAACGTAAAGTTCAATTGTTTTGTTGTTTTTTTTGCGAAAATTACATTTATGTAATTTTTGAAAGATCTCTCACACTTTTAATATGTACATTACCAGCAATTTGTAAACACTATTCAGTTTATAAGTTACTGTCTTCAATAGACTTCTAATGAAATGTTTCCAAAAATCAAAAATTTTCGGTGAAAAAGGGCTTCACATTTCGCATGTTTGGAAGCGTTTAAACGGCATTTTCTCCAGAAAAAAAAAAACAAATAATTTTTAATATTTGCCTCTTACGATACTTTTCAGGATTTTAATATTTTTAAAATAATATTTATGATCTCCTCTTAAGAAACCGAGAAATTAATAAGATGTCAAGAAAATGAACTTTGGGCAGCGGTCGATGGTTGCTGGCAAGAGCAGAAGAGAAATCTGAATAGCCGAGACCACAGGAAAGATAAAGCAAAGACGGGAAAGTATGTGCCATTGTGTAGCACCACCAGTTAATAATTCTGAGATTGAGAAGAAATTGTGAACTGGAAAGACAAAAATCGAGGCGATAATTAAAATTGAATTTTCCCCGAATTTTATTAAGATTGCCATTAGTACACTTCAAGATACACTGTTCTGTGGCATTCCCACGTATTCCAAAAACCATGGCGCAGTGAAAGTTCTCCCTATTGTGATCAGTATTTTGCCTGGAAATAATGAGGTCTGGTCACAAAATTAATAGAGTTTGCAATTGAACTAATTGTAACTTCAGAAACGGCCAAATGAATAATTTTGGTGGTGGCAACTGGAACACAATATTTGCGGAAAAGAAAGTGCCTACGAAGGAGGAAGGAAGAAATATGTACGCACATCTAAAGAAGGAAAACAAGGTATTGATAGATGCGGCGTGCCCTGCCCAAGCAATGATTAACTGAATTCAACAAGGAGCCGACACCTTAGATGTGGACGTTAAATCGATTGCTCTCAAGATATTTAACTTCGTACTGTACGTTTCAAGGCTTTCTGTACTATGCAGATGTAGAGTACAGAAACCTTCTTGCTCGCAGTAAAACAAGTTCGCATTGTTTGTTTTCTATCAACAATCGATTGGTACAAGTCCATTGAATTTCTTTTCGTCTCAAGATAATTTCTCCGAGAACACTGATTGATGATTATAACAAATGATACTCGGGGCATCTGCATTCCTTGCCAAGCATTTCCCACCCTTGTATTGAATCTAGAGAAAGGGAGGACAACTCTCTGGAAGTCATTCATGCCATGAACAGTCTTCAGTTTACAAGAAAGACATCATGAAAAGTTTCAATTCCTAAAAGCGAAAGAGTCGTTACACCAATTGGAAAAGAAGGAAATACAACTTTTTCCGAAAGCCCATTTCTAAACCGTATGCAATGTATTCAGTATTTGAAGAAATAGCTTCAACCTTTTGAAGGGTTTAAGTGCCTCAGTTGAATGGGGCTTGCCGAATGTTTGGTTGATGACAAAACTTGTATTATACTGCGATTTCTCTAACTTTGTCCCTCAAGGCAACTCTAATCCCATCTTCGCGATGGAATATGTCACGACGTTTCGCGCGTTTCTCGGTCTTGCCGGTAGAAGTCGCATGATCGCAAGCATTGCTTTATACGGTCGCGATCGTGCGAAATCTAGCAGAACGACTGAGAAAGATGCGAAATGCCGTGACATATTCCATCGCGAAGATGGGATCTGAGTTGCCTTGAGGGACAAAGAGAAATCGCAGTATACTGTATTTCAATGAGGACGTGTGTCTGGATTATGGCAGAGCTTTTATTCAATTTTGTAATTGGAATCAATTTGTTAGTAGTAATATTGACTGTAAACATTTAAGAAAATTGTCATGTCATCTAAACTTGTTAGAACACGTAAAACAAAATTACAGTCGAGGGATCCATTCGAAATTTGTATACTATCGCCGCCCAAAGTACATATTTTTGAAATTTTCCTAATTTTTCGGCTTCCTAATGGTAGAACGGAAATATTATTTTAGAATATTAAAGAACACTAAAGCCTCGTCCTACATTGCAATATAAAAAAATGTAGCCGTTTTTAAGAGAATGGTGTTCAAGCGTGACTAAAAATGCGACATTTAAGCTCTTTTTCATAGAAAATTTTTGAGTTTTCAAAACACATTTGAAGTCGTTTGAAGCACGTACCTTCACAAATATAATAATGTTTACAAATTAAAGGTAATGTGCATATTAAAGATATTTGAAATCTTTCAAAAAAATTAATTTGTGTAATTTTTTAAACAAAAAAATCTAAAAATGAACTTCACGTCATATTAAAGAGTGCAATTAGCACTATCCGTTCCAAAAGTTTCAAAAAAAAAAATGGAGCCATTTCTGAGAAAACGGCGTTTGAGTGTCTCTGAAAATGCGGAATTTTGAGCTAGTTTTCACAGTAAACGGTTGAGTTCTCGAGAAACTATACTTGACATTATTTAAAGCTTGTGTACTCATTAATATATTGTCAACAAATCGACGCTAATGTAAATATTAACGTCGTGAGAGGCAAGTCAAAAAAATTGCATTTTTGCAATTTTTTAAAAACAAAAGAATAGAGCAATAAGGCGATTATGTCACCTCATAGAGTACATTTAGTACGATCCCTACCAAAAGTTTACAGAAAATAGTTTGAGCAGTTTTTGAGAAAATCTTGTTTTTGTAATTTTTTAAAATTGCACATATTGCACGCAATATTGTGCAAAAACTACTAAATTATTGTAAAAAAATGTACATGACCTTAATAAAAAGAACTCACTTTGGAGAAGAAATTTAATTTGGAGGAAAAATCTCTATCTGAATTTTATAGTTGGAGAAAGACGACGACCAAAATTCAAATTTCTGCAATTTTGGAAAATTCAGAGTATTCAACCGACACGAGACCAACGAAATTCTCTTAAATGACCCTCAGACTATCCAACAACAAAATTTAGTCTAAATTTTTGGCAGCCTCCTTCGCTGGATAATGCAAGGTTCGGGCCTCCACTCTAATCAGTGGCCTGGTGTGCCAACCCAGTTTCTCTCCTGTACCCTCTTATGGGCCGACAACAGGAAGTCCAAAGGTTCATGACCCTTCCCTCTCTACTTACTTCCCACTCTCCTCAAAATGGAGTACTTCGTCTGACCCCTCACCTTCAACCCATTCAGCAAGGGAGGCCCCACCGGTAGCTAGGCTACCACTGACATAGCTTTAAGGCTCTTGAGGGTACTCAAGCCAGCACCCTCTCCACACAGGCTTTGGCGCTACGTCATTTCCGAAACGATTACGTCACAACGAGTAGGTATATTGAAAAATTTGTGTAGGGGACCGGGTATTCTCGCAAGACTCCTCGTTGTTAGTTTTGCTGCATTTTGCTAGTTCGTGGGTTTGCGAAACTGTGTGCTGTGACTTTCGAATATATTTTTTTTCGTGTTGTGTTCCTTATTGTAAGGGGAATTATCCAACGGGACCGAAAGTGCAAGTATTTTCGCTGCCGTGTGAAAATAAAAATGCAGAATTAAGAAGGAAATGGCTCAAGGCTGTGCCACGTGATTTCACACCTTCGAAATATACAAAGGTAAGTTAGATGAATTAGAATTATTGAACATATTATAGCATTATTATGTACATCCAAATATTTTGTTTAATGTTATATTTATGATACAGATACGCATTTTATTATACACATTTTTTTTCAACTACCCAAAGTGAGGTTAAGTGTAGTTGGTTACAGAAACTAATGTTGCGAAATGTGAAACCGATTTGTGCAGTTTAGAAATAACTACAAATGTAGTCAATAAATAATAATTTATGAACTTTCTTAACCCTTCAGCGTGGTATGCCGTCTGACGACGGCAATTTCCTTTCCCTTCTTAACGCGGTGCGCCGTACCTGGACGGCATGGATTTTCCTTTCCATTCGCGGTAAGCCGTCTCAGGACGGAAGGGATCTTTACCTGTTTTTCCTCTCATTTGCGGTGTGCCGTGTACAGACGTTGGTCGCTTGGCGGTGCGGTGCATAGATGCTGGCAGTGTGTTATGGCGAGTGTTCGGTTTGTTTTTGAGTGGTTTTCAATACAAATGTTTTAATATCGATTAAAGTATTTCTATTTCTTTGTGGGTGTTTTTATAGAAACAATTAATTGACAATACATCGTTTTCTATGCACTACGTATAATATTAAATTATTGCGACTGTCAGAAATAGTGGTATGTATTATTTCATTACCTGAAAAAAATTTCCGCTACAAGTTTGAATGTAAAATGTATAATAAATTATCGTATTTTTTTCATTGACTAATTTTAATATGGTTGCCTCGAATTGTGTTACATTGTCCGAGTCAGATATTGAGGATGAAATTCTTTTCAAGCGAGGAGAGTCATCGCCCAACACTCGGGCCCTGTTTCTGTTTTGAAATGGATGGTCAAAAAGGCTCTTTCTGTGATAAACACCTACCATAAAGATGATTTCAAAACAGTAATTACAAAGAGAAAAGAAGGAATTAAAAACCCCACGTGCGTTCTTGATTACACTAAATCAATGGGAGGGCTAGATCTTAAAGATCAGTACTTGCAAACGTACCTTATTGAAAGGAAGAAAAGTAAGAAATGGAATATGAACATGTTCACAAGATTGTTAAATGTCACTGTCTTGAATACTTTTATTATTTGGGAAAAGAATCGTATTAGGACAAGAATAAATTCTTTGAAATATCGCTTTCATCTGGTCGAAAAATTGCTATCTGCATATTCCCATGACAGAAGAGAAGTACGTGAACATCGTTTGATATGCGATTTAGATCGCTTGACAGGAAGACACTTTCTTGAAAGAATTCCACCTCAAGGTGACAAGATAAAGCATCAGACACGATGTGTAGTGTGTCATAAGAATGGGAGACGTCTAGAGCCTACATTATTGTGACCAGATTGTAAAGTTGGACTTTGCCCTGATACTTGCTTTAAAATCTATCATTAGGAGTATCTGGTAAAAAAAATGAATGCACCTTATTTTTAATTACATTCTATTATTAATAAATATTGAATATGAATGAATGACTAGACACTATGAAACGTAAATGAATGACACTATTCCACTTGTAATTCAACTTTCCATTTCCACGTTTTCCATATTATAACAAAATATTATTATTATTATTATTATTATTATTATTACTGATACAATGCTATGCATTCTCCGGGTAGAGAACGTTTTCAGAGTTGGGAGGCGCAACGCCCCCTGAGCCGAGATGCTCCCGCAGCAAGCCTCACCGGATGCGCTCAAGTCGCTACCTGCCCCCGCGGTGCCGACGACCACACCTTTCACTTAAGACCGCCTTCAAATGCTACCGCGCTCACCCTTGGCACCGCGTTGAAGGGTTAATAGAGTAGCACCAAAGTAAAGAACTGAAGTATTTCAACTTACAGCTAATAAATTTAGAAAATTACTTTCACAGACGAATGTGTTGAAGATGGCAAATGTAAGGTGTCCATATTACTATGGACACACACACACACAATATATATATATATATATATATATATATATATATATATATATATATATATATTATGTGGATACCATAGAGTTAGTAAGAAGATCTAGAGTGTTCATGAGCGCTAGTGTTCCCACTGTAGATTGAAAGGGTACGCCTACGCCATTTTGTTGGCAAAATTGTGAGCGTACTGTGGAGAGTAAGAAATACTTATTGCGTGATCGTGAGCGTTTCTCGAGGGTGTTGTAGTAATTTGCGTGCTTTCTTTCCAAGTGTTCGTTTGATAGTGCCGCCGATGGCTTGAAATTTAGATACCTTTTGTTACACGTCAATGTCATTCAGATATCTTACATTGCATCCTAAATATTGGAAGTTTGATACTTGTTCGATAGTAATGTTGTTTATTACTATTTTTGTTCTTATGGGATGTTTACTTCTGAAAGCCATAGCCTTATTTTTGTTGATCGATATATTACAATTATGTTACATTGCCCTCCTTTGTAATTTAAAGGTTAATTTCTGGAGGTCATCTTCACAGTTAGTGACCAAAACTATGCATGTTGCATAGTTTTAGAGCTATCAAATCAACAAGAGCATGTTGATTTTAGTATTCTTTCCTATTGAAATTTCTTCATTGTGTAAATCATTCTTCCATACTAAGAGAAGTGCGTCGATATATATTGAACAATGTAGATGATAGTGGTCACCCTCGTCTAACCCCTTGAGTTATTTTAAAATACTCTCTTCTCTTTGTATTCGGAAGACTCACATATATGAGAGTTTCTTCATACATGCTTTTTATTACCTCTATTAGCTTTCTGGGTATTACTTTCTTTTCCATGCTTGTTGAGAGTGTATGCCTTATTACTCTGAGCTTTCTTTCTGGAGGAAATGAAAAGAAAGAAAGCTCTGAAGTTGAATGATAATAAAAATAGGGGATGGAGTTAGACAAAAAATTGTTGTTTTTTCTCTCGATATTTTAACTACTATTAAAATAACACCTCTAGTTGTACGTGGAGAAATGTATAACACTAAAAAGAAAATAGAATAATTGGAAAACAAATCAGCTAAATTGAAATTACCCTAATATCCCCCATTTCTCCTATATGCCGAAGTGTGCAGTTACTTTTAAGTGTTGAATTTTAAAGTACTTGTATTATTTGAAATTTCTTGCATTCAATTGCTGAATATTAAATGATTAGTATATGATAAAGCTGGATGGATAGCTTTACAGATTTCCTAAAAAACTCGAGGTATTTTTATTAAGATATTAATATTCCTGTCCTAAAAGAAAAAAGCTTTCACTATTAAATCTGTTGCTTGGTGCAAGAAGGGCCAATGACAGTCTTTTGTGTTTAGTGTGTATGTCCAATATGTGCTTTAAAGTTCTTTCTTTCAGTGTGAGAAAAGCCAAATTCAAGTCTATCCTATCTCCTAATTTCACTATCAATCTTTACAATACCCTAAGATTGTTTTGTCATTGTGACAGTGTAAGAAGGGCCAATAGGATGTTTGTTTCAATAGAGATGTTAGGAAATTGAAAATATGAATGTGAATTATTAGATAAAAAGCAACCGATTTGATTTCAAAATGTTATTTCATAAACAATTTCTATTTAAATGGTTCATTTGGATCTCAGAATAAATAAGTTATTATAGCATTTTGTATTTTAAGATATTAAATTATTTTTTTAAAACTGAAAACTATAGTTTTTGTGCAAATAGATTTATCTTGAAAATAATCAATAAAATGTTGGTATTTGATGTATAATTAACGGCATGAAATTATTATAAAAAGGCTTCACAGAAATAGTATTAAAATGTGGGCCCATGAATAGCTGCCAATGTTGATCCTTGTAGGTCCTTGGATAGCAATTTCTTGTCTGTGACTGATCTACCATTCATACATCCAACCAACAGAAGCATTTAAGCATTTCTAAACAACAATTAATGAAGGGGAAAAACTAATGAAAGTGACATTAAGTTGGATGTCGAACGTGAATCATTTTAGTAATTTCTGTCTTTGCAATGTTTATAGTTCTGCTCCTACATGTAATTTCTCTTGTCTTTATTATTACGTAATATTGTATTCTAAATACATGACAAATAGGTTTTCACTTAATAAAACAAAACAAGTATTCAAATGACAGTTTCACACAACCCAACAGTTCTCTACTGTTCTTGCACAAAAATTGCTATTCTTGCTGGTCGAAACCATTGTCATTGCTTATGCAACTTTATTTATTGAATGAAAATAAAGAATGGATAAAACTTAAGACCTATTTAATTTTTAACCCATTATACATTGAATAAATGGGCAATATACTTGAAATACTCTAATCCTCCCCTTCATACAGCTAAGTGAGGTTTATGTCAAGTGAAAGGCCTATGTTTGGAATTGTCAAAAAGGGCCAATGTCATTAAAAAAAGGTTGAAACAAATCAGATTTAATACAACTGTACTGGCCAAATTATGAGTAATATTACGAAGTTTTAAAACTTATTACCTTACTAGAAATAGTGAAATATACAGAAGTTGTGATGTTCTGCCAAAAGAGAAAACCACCCATTCCATCAAACTTAGAATATTGACATTGATCCTTGTTGCACCATTCCACATGCGGTTCTATGTTAAATCTTGAATATATGAAACGGGAGAAAATTTAGACGAAAAACTTTCATTCGAATCCGTACTACAATTCGAATTCCCGCCTTCAGTTGCCAACAAAATGGCGACTGAAGGTGGCCTTCTATTTGCCACAGTTTCCGATACCTACAGCCATGGGCGTAGCAGGGGCCTGGTGGATACACGTGACTGAAGAGAGATCTTCAAACACTAATAACTTCTTGACAAACAACTTCTTTATTGTTCACAGCATATGTGAGGCACTATTAGAAATGAGTGGAAACACTAGTGAATAAATAATATTAAGAAACTGACTGTTGTAATTCTGATCCAAGAATTTATGTGTAGATATGACTCTACTCTCTGCTTGCTTTATTACAGGTGTGTGAACTCCAGCGATATAATAAAGGTCGCGGAATGCTATGACGAGAAAACAGGCAAGAAATTATCTGTGCCACTTACAAGGCCACGATTAAGGGTTGGGGCACTCCCTAAAATATTTCCAGGCCCTAAATATATTTCCCAACCAACGTCGTCAAGGGAAGATCCAGAGAGTAAACGAATAAGATTGGCTATTTCTGAAAGCTTGCAAGAATATGAAGAATATGAAGAATATGAAGCAAGAACAACATTTTCTTCTTTTATTGAATTTGAAGAATGTTTGGAAAGAGAAGACATTGATGAGTGTTGGACAGTGATAAAAAAAAGTGACAGTGTTCTATTTGCTCAAATCGACACAACAACTGTGCCAGTTATTGTGACATCAGTAGTCATAAACAGTGAACTGCAGATGTCTGTTTTTCACAGGCATGAAGAAATTAAATCCTTGAAAACACAAGTTTTCCCTAAGAAAGTTGACAATATAAATGATATTGTTAACATTTTAGAAGTGTTGCAAAATTTTCCATCATCCAACATTCATTCTTTGCATGATAGAATTATGCATGTAATTGAAAAATGGATTTCACTCAAAGAAGAACTAGAAGGAAAAGAGAAGGTTGTTGAATTCCTGCGTGAACAACTCAAACTTTTGTGTACTGAAAGTGAAAGACTGAGATATTCTGCAGATTTCATTGTGTATTGCACAATATTGTTTTCTATTTCCCCGCATAGCTATAAATTTCTAAGAAGTTCTTCATATTTTATTTTGCCCCATCCACGCACATTGCAGAAAGTATTTTCTAAATACAACACTAATATCCTACAAGAGCAATCTGAGGATAATTTCTTGTTGCATGTGAAAGAAAAATATTCTTCAATTGAACAAAAAGATGTAATTGTGTCTTTGATGATGGATGAAATTCATCTTAAGTCCTATTTAGATTACAAAGGGGTAATATTATAGGAGCTGCTTACAATAGTGAAAATGATGCAACATCTGCACATGTTTTTATGATTCAAAGTTTGTTGTCGCCCCTTAAGGAAGTAGTTCACATTCTTCCTACAAAAAAAAATAAGGCTGATGAACTATTTGTTAATCTTAAAAGAATATTAATAGAACTCCACAAGGTGGGGTTTAAAGTTATCTGTGTGGTGAGTGACAACAATTTCAATAAACCAAATACAACATCTCACAAATATTCACCACTCTTGAGAATGTCTTCAAAATTCAACGAATTCAGTAGAGTGTGGGATTTAGACTTTAGTTTTTCTTTGCTAAAATATAAACAGAATTTAAATAAAATATTGAATGATCACTGAATGTGGATTTATTGTGTTAAGTATTGCTCGCTATTATATTCCGCTATTATGTTATTCTGTAGATGAGTTTTCCATTTTTGTATTATTGTAATTTTTTTATACTCATTTCTGTTCCTTTTTTGTAATGGCTGTTTTGAAGATATGTTTCCATTTTTGTTTATCTTATTGGTGTGTTATGTTCTATCAATTTTGCAAAAAGATGTATTCTTGTAATTGGACTTCTGTAATTTAGTTGTGTTATTTCATTTGAAATTTTTTTTTATTATTGTGTATGTTTTTGTATATTTTTCCTAGTAATGCCTACTGTAATTGGGGCTTTGCCCTGTTGTGGGTAATTAAATAAATAAATAAATCATGTCTAGAAGTAATCAGCATTTCTAATTTGGGAATTTATTTAATTCTTGGATTTTATTTAAATAGATATCTATGGCTTGTAAATGGGGAATGGATGGAAACATGGACAATATGCCAAGAGATGTAAGAATGTAGACGTTTGAGATGTTAATTTCTTCAGTATCATTAACAAATTCAAAACTTTTTATGAAATTTTTAATATTTCTATTTAAGAACATGTTTCATAATAAAATTTAAATATTTACAAGAAGCATTCAAAGGTGTACCTATATTTATTTATATTCCAATTCCCCACGTACTCCGGCAAATAACGTAGCAATTAATGAAGTTAAAACGTATACTCAATATCTAGTAAATAGTATTAGTAGGTATTGTTATATGTCGATTTTTCTTTTTTGTCGCACGGGGTGTGTCAATAAAATGGAATAGCTCACGGTACTTCGCGTCGTTCTCAGTTGTGCCACTATGAGTCGCATGATCGCGACTATCGTGCAGTGCTGGCGATCATGCGACTTCTGGCGGCACAATCGAGAATGACACGAAATATCGTGAGATATTCCATTTTATTGACACCCCCCCGTGCGCCAAGAAAGAAAGAAAGAAAGAAAGAAAGAACGAAGTATAATTAGATAACCCAGTAAATTAGTATTTTCTCTTTTATTAGAAAATATTCTGAGCTATTGTCGAAAAATTAGCCGATTTGTAGGTATGTAACTGTGGCATGTAAAGACATAGAGTCGCAGATAACCCACTATGCGTTGAGTGTAAACGTCGCTTGCCTTCTAGAGGTGACGTCACAACACAGCGCCGAGGCCTGTGTGGAGAGGGTGCTGCTCAAGCCCCACCACCAACTGCAAGGTCGTGAACTCCCTAGGTGGAGTTGTTGTTGTTGTTAATAATACTAATATTATTATTAAAATACACTGGAATAAAAACTACTAAAGCATCTTCATTCTACCCTAGTTTTGTTGAGCATGGAAGTACAGCATGGGTTGAGGGTGGCTTTCTTGTTAGCAATATCTTAGAATCAATGGTTTGTTTACTGAAGCTAAAATTCTTTTTCTTTCTTGGATGAAAAATTATAACTAATTATAAATGTTTTGATACATTCTTCACATATTTCAATTAATTTTTCAACTACGTGCAGTGAAGCAGTGGGAGTGAGAGTGTGGAACACAATTGAATACGAGATATTATATACACAACATAAATCTTTTGACATAATTAATAAAATTACATCGAATATCCAATTTTTCTACAAAGAAATACTCCTACAGGCGAGAATACATTAACAATAAATTTTTGATTGTAAAAAACATCGCACCTTGCTCATAATTTTGCAGATAGAAACAAGAATGTGGATCAAGAACAACTGAACAAATTTTTAAAGGTTTTCTGTGTAATTATGAAAAACGGTACAGAAAGAGGAATTTTGTTACAATATAATTTTTATTGACCTTGATATTCAGAAATACAATTTTTAAAATAAGGATATGCAACTCCGCCAATAATGTTTGCATTGCAATTGTGTAATTAAAGAAAGAAAATAATTGTACTTACATCATCTGAATTGTCTTCTTCCTTCACAAAGTTTGGGACTGTACAAGATTCAGCTTCTTCCTACAAAAAACAAGTGTTCATTACAAATGTGGTAGCTCAAAGAAGAAGACCATTGACCGAACGCATCATAACTAGTCTCGAGGTGACAAGCAGAGTGAAAATAAGCAAACAATTAACACATACATCTTTTAAAACATCAGCAAAAAGGAGTGGAGGTTATTTAGTGACTATAATTTCCCAAATGTCACCTGGTGTGCAAGTAAGCATTGTAGCATTTCCACTCATTGGAACAATAGATCTCTTTGAACTAGGAATATAGTGAACATACAGTCCGAAGCAGTAATTTTCTTATATTTTGATCACTACAATACAAATCCAAATGTCCATGGGGTATGGCAAGATCTTAACTTTTCTAGTACGTTATTAATGTATCGTGTACTCATGTTAGCGATACTCTTATAACTGAAAATGTTTACCATCCTTTGTTGACTTTAAAGACTGATATTTGAGATATATGGATTCAATGCAGAAAATTATTGTAAAATCATTCACAGCTTGGGGTAGTTTCCTTCGTAAATTTCTCCAGAAGATATTCCATTGGCTGATGATATAACCTTTGTCTATTGTTACCTTCACTCAAGAATCTAATAATTTGCTCCAAAATAATTCATTAAATCAAAATTTCCCATGCAGAGCAGTGACTAAAAATTGAAAACCTAGTTTGTTTTAAAAATTCAGGCTCATAAAGATTATAAAATGTAAATTTAGATTTATTGTGCAGGCACCATAACAGACATAACTAACAGGTTAAACCATTGAAAATTTCCAGCAAATATAATTATTACACAACACTCTAAATAGCAAGCAGATGAATTTCTAACATGTAAGACTTAGTTGTGAATTAAAGGAAATGACATATCACTAAAATTATACTCCTAAAATTATTATAATATGCTTGAACTTAGTTACTTTTATTCAACAGGAGTGGTACTAAGCACTGAAAACCTTCATATTATTTCCCTCAAATTTGCACAGTTATTTGATTGTACACATTGTGAAATGACAAGCTAGAAGCAAGAAACATTTAATATAATCAATATTATGTCAACATATGTAATAACATTCATTATAGGATTATATTTCTTAATTTTATTTTTAAAAAGGTAATGTATTAAGTTAGAGCAGTTTTGAAGCAAATTTAGCAGCAAAAACAACAGTTTTAGCGGACCTTGTTGCTACCAACATCCCCCGCACCAATAAGATTTTCTGAATCGCGTGGTTTGTGACCACAGTGATGGATTTTTTCTTTATTTCATGTGATTTTGGCAAGTACTGGTTCCCTAATATCTTTTGCATCTTCTCTTAGTTTATTTACATAGTTCATGTTATTGGGTTTTTAAGAGTTATTTAGATATTTGTTATTAGTTATTTGCTGCAGAGAGTAGTTAGTGATTAGTGGGATCATCTTGCGACACATGCGTAAACATTTATTGACTTATTAAAGTCAGAAATTTGTATTTGTAATGAGCAGTTAGCATTAAGTTAAAAGTTCTCTATTTAGTAATTAGTGTAGATATTTCACTATAATATTTGCATCAGCTTTTAACGATTAATTTTAGCATTAAGATTTTGAAAATTATATGGTTATTTGAAGTTAATTAATAGAATCTAATCAATGGATAATTTTTATTAAAGTTACATACATACTAGCATTTGTTGCAAATTTTATCAATAGCTATTGCCAAGTCTATTAAATCACACTGTGAAAATTTACAACCTCACAAGATTAACACCCTGCAAAGTTTGGTGCAAAAGGCAATAATTTTTTTTTTTAATCTTTGAAGGCCTGGCAACTAAGGCCTTTAGACTTTTTACTGCTTATTATATAATGTCACATACACAAGTACAATTTACAGTTACAATTCAAATTTCATGAAACAGATATGTCTCTTTCAGGAATTTCAACGTCCTGCCAGTTGCTGTTGTGTCCGTTCCTAGGTCCTCCTTCATTCCACATCTGTCTCTGATTGTTGTGAGATTCACACAAGGCAATAATCATTTTTTATCCTAGTTTATAAAAAGAAGAAGAGGATAAAATCCATCCAAGTCAGATTTGACACTGCGATTTGCCAAGCACCTGCAGGTAGGAGAGTAAATGCACTGCATTGACTAAAATATTTTTTGTTTGCTATTTCTGTTCCATTGTTGCTGTTTGAAATTCAAAGTTACTAACAAAAATTTTTGAAGGTGACACCTGACAAGTCGAGTCAGTGTGTTACTCATACAGAAAAATATTATTTTGGATTGTTGGAAGAAAAAAATTAAAAATTTTACTAAAATACCAGATGTATTAATTGACCTACAAGACACTGATGAGGAAGATAAAACACAAGAAATTGATAGTCCCTATTAGAACTCAGTTTTATTACATTTAATTTTTTTAAACTTTCATTTGCTTAGTAGACATTGTAGTTTAATTTCATCTATTTTCACACCTAAGGTCTCATGTCAATTGTTGAATTCATTCTTTAATATGATTTGGTGTGTTTGAGACACTTTTTTTTGTAATCATCATTTTTTTACTGGTGTGGTCACATAGCCAGGAAAGAGAAGAATATTAAAGTATTACCTTCTCTTACATATTTACCTACTGATTAAGTTATGACATTCCTCGTTATTGTCATCATGAACGTTATTGTCATCAAGATCACAATAAAAAAAATCTGAATACAATCTCCATCAGATCTCGTTCATTCAATTTAATATTTACAGCATTTCTTAAGGTATTTAAATTGTTTCTCATGACTATCATGTCTATAGTAAGTATATAGGTATCCGAATAAATTGAAATAATGTGAATTGCCTTTCTTATTAATTTCTTAATGCCTTAGAACTAAAAGAAATGATTTTATTTTTTTAACGGTTTTTGAAGCTTTTCCTTTTCTGATAAATCAGTTTTATTTGCAATAAATTTAATTATTTTAAATAAATGTTGGATGACCAATCAGGAGAATTCACTTTACAGTGAAACCAGGTTTGATACAGTTGACTTGCAGGTAAGTTACACTAGACTATTATTCAAAATATATTGCTATGGCATTAAGATCCTCCTAAATTTTAAATTATTCTTAAAATGCTTTGCAATGGACACTTTTAAATTTAAATTTTGATTTTTGAAAAAATTAAAAATTTTGGTAGAATGTATTTATGTGGATATTTTTATAACAGTTGGATCATTTACTAACATTAAATTGTTCTTGATCTTGTAGTTTTTTCTAGACTTTTAAAAAAATAATGGTAACATTGATTGTACATGAAGAGGGAAAACATTCAATTTTAAGAATTATTGATTTAACAAAATATAAAATCGATAACTAATAAATGTAAAAAAAAAATCTAGCATATCTTCATAATATATCATGAATTATCGGGAATTTACTTCTCACTACAAAATAGTAATTATACTTATGTGTTATATACATTGTTTGTTGCGAATTGATCACTTTCGAAGAATACTGTATTATTTCAAGCACACCACATGTAATAAAATGAAGAAAGAGTGGGGGAAAAAGTAATTGTGAACCCTTTCCGCGCTGAGATTCATTCTGAATGTCCATCCCTTCGATTATCGCAGGTTGGGAGGACACTCACGAGTTCAGAATTTGGCAGCCCTGGCAGAGAGCTGTTAACGTCACCGTATTGGAGATACAGAGCAGTCTGAAACGCTGCACCACGAGGAGGAAAGGTTTTACAGACTGTGGGTCCAATTTGGGTAGTTCATGTGTTGCCAATGCCAAAAGGTTTTGGAAATATAATCCTAAAAGATCTGACTAGGAACTCCCAAATTTTATGCAATCTCCATCTATATCCTTGAACACCGGTATGTTTCTTATAAAGGCATTTGCTAGATATGTTGGAATATTTTTTAGACCAATAGTGTTGATACTATCAACCTCAACATCCCAGACCGGAGGTCTTATATTTTCTCTCGAAAGTTCTGAAACTAGGACTTTTTAACTTAAAGACCAACAACCATTAAGTATTCATAGAATTAATTCCATGGGTGTGAATTAAAGAGCTATTCTCTACAAAGTTTCATGCTGATGTCATATTCTTTACTATATTCCACAAAGCATTAAAATGAAATGAAAGCATTGAAAAAAATGAATTATATATTTTGTACCTAGAAACGTCATTGTAACTCTCAATCCCATTTGAATTCATGATTGTTCGAAGGAACAAAGTCCATGTTTTATCATTTTTCACTCAGTGCTAAATTTTGTATTGTTTCATTCTTCTTCATTGTTTAGAGAAGAGATAAACTTACTCCAGACACTACTTATGCCTTTCTTAACAAGAAGAATCAAAAGATTGACAGCTGAAAGGTACCAATTCCATCACTTACTTCCCTTCAACACTCAATGGAGCGAGTGTGAGCGTAAGGCCAGAGGTATTGTATTCTTTATTCGCAAAATGAGTGAAAGGTGTAAAGAGAATGGTGACACTGCCTGTTTAGTATCTGACTACATGCAGAATTTGCCTCTTCCCCCATTCCTGTACAGGAAGGTTTTTGTGGAAACTATGGCTATGCGTATTTCGCATTCATTATCAGCAGAAAGACAGGTAACAAATGTGTAAGTATCATGAAGAAATTGCAAAATACGTTTGTGTGTTTCTTTTAGATTTTATCCCCGATTATTTTCCAGAAGACATTACAATGCTGCAACTTTATCCTGTCAGTTGTCCAGTACAATAGAGAAATCATTCGTTCATAAGAATGTGCATGGAACTTGCAGTAAATAACAGACTTTGCCAGAGAATCCACCGTTTCCCAACGCGGGTTCTTTTTTTCCTGACCTATGAGAGATTTTCAAACTCTTCACAAGAAGTTTCAAGAAATATGACAGAATATAGACACAAGTGGAATACTGTCACACCATTGCAAAAGTAAACAAAAGCTGTTTTTTAAAAAATTGTCAATCCAAGTGACATACTTGATATAAACAAATGGTGGCCAAAGCAATATAAGAAAGTGCCCACAGTGATGGACTTCTGGAAGAAGCATTCCAAAGAAAGAAAAGAGCTTTCTTTTCTCCAGCTTCATTCCTGCAATTTGCGTTCTCAGCATCCTGTTCTCTCCATATGGAAACTCGGCTCATACATTAATAGCTTTATAGAGGACAACATAAAATTATTACAACCTAGCTGAAGAGAAGGAAAAAAGATTTTTGCTGGAATATTGAGAGTTACTACAAACGGAAAAGCCCTCATAAAGGAAACAATAATGGAAGATTTAAAAAAAGGATACTGTTAGGTAATCGACTCTAAGTGTGTTAATAGAGGGTTCATAAGCTTTCTCAATTTTCAAATTCCCTGACTTTTCAAGGTTTTCCAGTCACAACGAAAATTTGTCCAATTTTGTTCATAAATTATTTCTGTAATAGATAATTAGCGCACCAGTACAAGAACTCTCGCATCCTATACACCACCCTCTTCCTTATTTCTCTATTTCCATATTAAGCCTGTAATAAATATTTTTCTTCAAGACCTTCTGATCCTCCCTCATTTGTTCTGTATGTCACCTTCTAATTGATAACAATATAAAACACACTTGTCAATACAATCAATTCTTAATTATCTTTATTATCGAGCAAAGAGGTACATTCGTGTGATTCAATCGCATAGAATATCACGTAATTAGAAATTTCACATACAACTGCAGATTCTACAGGCTCTAAACAGCTGGGACAGTATCATCGAACCAGCAAAAATGTAAAAGAATGGCCAAGAAGACTGCAATGAAAGAATGGTATAAAACAATGAATATTGAAGGTTTGATTCACTGATGAGTAACGAGTCTGTTTTTAAAGTTTTCAGATCCCCCCAAAAAATTAATAACAATAAATATCATTTTAAACTTAAATATTTTTTAAATTTGAAACATCATGTTAATTATTTTTTCTTCAAAAAGCAGAATATTATTCAACTTTAAATTCTAGACATTTTAGAAGTACATTATATTTCTCCTCTGTGCGAAAAAATTTTGGGATAACTTCTAACATAAGGTTGCTACAGATATTTGAAAATGTGTCTGCCTATTTCAAAAATCCCGAGGCAGTATTCGCAGTAGTGGGCAGGGAGGGGCCGGCAGTGAAAAGGTAGCTATTCTAATCAGCATTGCCAGATGAGTAAATTTATATCCCTGTACCAACCTTCTTTATTATTATTCTTTATCCTGGAACTTTCACTAAAATTCCCGGTACCACTCACAATGGATTTAAATTCTGAAATTGTTCATATTATAACTGTTAGATTTGTAACATGTACAGGAAGTTCAGTAACCTTAACTCGATAAATATTCTTTAATGAACTTAAATGGAAGACTAAGAAGTTCTTTCCTCTTTTACAACACCATGTGTGAGAAAAAGACCATCCGATGTCACCCTGAATGTTTCTACGGCAGTTTGCACCAATATCTTAAGTTATTTGTAAGATTGGTGTTCGTCTTAATATATTGAATAAAGTATATTAATCTTAAATTGTACATCTTCAATTACAGTCTTGGTATTTTTTGGTATTTAAAGTATGAGGATGTCTTTATCCTGGTAGATGGAATCTTTATTAAAATCCTAGTAAATAGAACAGGATTCTGGCATGTCTGGATACACTGATTCGGAAGTGTCAAATTTTATATTTCACAGAATGAATATAGCCATCCACAATCAGCAGTATACTTCAATTTATTTCAAGCTGTACTTGGCATGTCGTAAGCTATTAGTGTCATCCGCTGCAACAGCTAATTTACGTCAAGTGCAGTTATGTTTAATTCCAAATATAGTCAAGTTATTCCCAGATCATGGATTCAGTGATTTTAGGTCTTGGACACTATACAATAAGTCAATCACTAAACACTAATCAAATATATCTGTCATTTTTTATCTCATTAGAAAGTATAGGGCAGAGATGTGAATAGTGTTTAAAGAGGGTATTGTGTACACGGTGTTACAAATAACATATCATATACGTGCCGTGTTTCCAAGGCTGTGTCGAAAGCATCATTACAGACATAAAAGATTTTTCAAAAATACTCTGAAATAAACAATGTAGCACATTATTTTCGACCAATGCGCCATTTTCTCAATTCTTTACGCATTTTAAATAAAAATGGTCTTAAATAATATTGATATGTAATTTTGTAATTGTTTCTATCTTTCAAAGCAGGACAAATGAAAAAAAAAAATTACAAAATTATAATTTCAGTTGAAACATCAATTTTTTTTACTAAAAACATTCTCCCATAATCAAAAATGGTGTGACACATTTATGTAAGACTGAACTGTCCATCACTTTTTAATAAAAAATATTCTTGGTTTAGGAAAAAGCCTATGGTTTCAAACACTATCTTTTACTGATTAAGAATACATTTACGTAGTTTAATATGTTTGTCATTCATAAGCAATTTTTATAACTAAAAGTTTTGTAATTATAAATTTGAATAACTAAATGTGCTTAAAATAACAATACAACGGTTTCTATTGTTGGGAACATTATCAAACTAAGCTACTAAGTATTATTTATTTGTCAGTTTCATAGTTTTAGATGAAGATGTCGTATTTGAATATCCAAATCTAATAGATGGTGTTATTTTGAATTCATGTATTTAATATCAATTATTTATAACAAATTTTATTAAAAACAATTAAAAATGCATGTTTATGTCTTTCTATATAGAAACGTTTCTCACAAAATATGAATAATTAAATGATCATCAATTTTGGATTGAGCGAAAAATAATTCCAGGTATTTAAATAAATTCCTTTAGTTTTCCAGGTTCGAATGAACCCTGAAAAAAGTTTTATTATAAAGTCTTACAATGGCCTAACATTAATTAAATACTTTCTTGGGTCTATAATGTACAATTTTTCAACATTCTTCCACGTTTTGTATCATTGTTCATTAAAAGTTACAAAGATTTTCACGAAAACTGTTTTATAAAAACCTTGATTAATGTTGAAAAGCACTTAGTCCAAGACAAAAGCAACATGAAAAATTGTAAACACATGCAACTGTATATTTTTTTTAAGAGTGAAGACTGGATCCCAACAGAGAAATAATAGAAAAAAATAAAATGTGAATGATTTTAAATGACAAACCCAAAATCGTTTTTTTTCTACTTTGCCAATTTTAAAATTAGGACTTGGTGCCTTTCAACAATCATCGCTTCAATTTTATTTTACTTTCAGTAAACAATCTACACGTGTGTTTTATTTATAGGATCAGTGTTCACATTCATAGTATTGTTATGAAATTGTGTCTTGTGGTCCTGGATCTCGAGTCTTTTGTTGCAATTTTCATATCTAGTAATACTTTTCGTTTAGTATTATTTGATCGATTGCCTTCTGGGAATTAACTGTGGTCCGGGTAGGTACATTGATTGTAAGAGCTATGGTGAAGGAATTAATTAAATTGAGAAACTGCTCTTTCTAGCAGGTACAACTAGAAACTACTTGTTCAAACCTCTGCATACAACAATGGATTCAAAAGAGCAATTGCTGACCTTCTTTAAAGTCATCTCTAGATTTTCTAAGAGTGTGTTATAATCTATAGCTTGCTTCGCGAAGGCCAGCAGACGCAAAGTACGATAATTTCGGACAGAGGCTGATGGGTGTAATAGATATTCCAAAAATATTTTTACACGAATAAATTCAATTTAACTACTTTTTCACATACTTTATTAAGTTAAAATACACATAGCCTCCAATGATTTTGAAAAAACTGAAAAGAAAATATTCATTCCTGTGAATTAGAAACTATTTGCAAAGGACAATCGGGTATTCTATTGCTATTATCACTTAATTCTAGTATGCAAGAATCAATTTATTGCCATAAGACGATGGTGAACAATAATTGTAATAATTATATTCATCACTGAGCTAATGAAAATGTTCAGAATGAAAATACATTTATGACCAGAAGCAAAACAAGACACATCACAGCTACTGATCAATGGATCAAGGGAAATAGACTTAAAACCTGATTGATATGGAGGTCATTGGGCCAGAAGCTGAGGTACAATAATTAAAACAGGCATTACACAATTCATAACTAAGACATCACTGTGTGAAGGCATTTTATAAAACAGTCTCAAATTTCAACAAATTTGGAATACAGGCCGAAGGCAATATTGATAACTTTGCTGATCCGGAGTGACTTTACGCAATGCGGCAATGTACTTCGTGTATAACCATAGGTTAGATCATTTTGAATTCCATTTATTATTGTAACAATTTGACAATATTTTCTATTATATATTTCATTTTAATTGACTTTATTCTTTTTCATTTATTGTTATGCCAAGTTGCTGTTAATTCAGGTGATATTCCATAGTTAAATCTTTGTTACATAAGAGCTTATGATTGGGCACATAACGCTGCTTTTGTAGAATAAATAAATACGTAAATATACAAAAATAAATTAAATATCACTGTTAAAATCAATATTATTTACCTTTTGGATACTTAGTATAGTTTCTATAGAAACTTATGTGACAGAAAAGGACATACATGCCATAAACTCACATTTACTTTATTTAATTTAAAGAATGTTATAGTTAAAGACAGCAGTTTTGGTTGAAAATATGTTCCCCTCACTGAATAAGTTATTTTTCACAGAACCGTGTTTCATAAATCAAGGGGCAAGGCAATGGTGGAATTTCCAGCATGAGAATGAGAGGCTTCTGAAACATCAAGCATTGAAGCTGTAGGATAAACTTCCCCAGAATAAAATGCCAGAGCTCAGATGGGAATGAAGATTCACGAGAGACACAAAAACTGTGATATGGATTGCTGGCTTGCTTTAGATATGAATTTTTCAACTCTCTAAAATTGCAAATAAACTTTCATTCTTATTAGCTTGCGAAAGGAACTAATTTCAATTGCTTTCCTTTCTTACTTTTTGTACCTATAACACTACATATTAGTCATAAAATACATGAAGTCGTGACATTATATGACAAACTATACAAGAAATGGAACTATATATTGGAACTTACAACGCAATTCCAGTTGCACTCCTCCTTAATTCCTTGTTCTTCTTTAACCTACAGATAACAGGAAAAAAAAAAACAAGTAGTACTAACATTCACAGGAAACATGTTATTCTAATACCTGAATTATGCTGAATTGTGGCAACACAAATCATAAAACATAAAAAATTAAACTTTGCTAAATCAGAATATGTAGACACGTACTATGTAGATTTTGAAATGAATTTGATTAATTTTACTGGTCATATAGACCATACATAAACATTCACACCACAGGTTTTAATAGCAAATCATATTTACAGAAACTACTTACATCTTCAATCTTTATAACATTTTCGGATAATATATCAATCCCTTCCATTTTGAAATCCATTTTGATAATGAGCAATATATTACAATTAACTAATAAATAAGCAGCAACACCAGAGCAACACGGTCTACAGAGCACAACGAAGACAGACACTCCACCCAAGGCAAGGAGACTGCAAACATTGATGGTTCATTCAATTTGTAGGGGAACGTAGGCGAGGACACGACGCCCGTAGCCACGAGGCGCGCTACAAGCGTGGAAATCGTACACTCCATGAAAGACAATTGTGGAAGGCTATGGAAATATTTCCAAAGAAGACATTCCACGCTGTCCGTTTGTTTCTGCACGTGCGTGTACGGGTGTGTTTGCTTGCACTTGGTGATACAGGTATTTTCGGTTCTCGTGGTACATTAACATATTCAAAAGCTGTTGCGTAATGTCATCTATTGGCGTGATCTGTTGTAGGAGCCGCGCTCTTATTGTCACTCTGAAAAGATTCGGGGAGTTTGAGGAAACTGATTCTTAAAAGTTTTGGCTGATTTTAAGGACAGGGTTCGGCTCACTAAAACAACGGCGCACGGTTCACTTGCGCATGGTTCACTCGCGCGGACCACGAGAACGGATCACTCAGGGAGCACTGCTTGCATTGTGCATTGTGCGGTGTGGTGCGAATGTGTAATGGAGAATTACAATGGTTAAATGCATAAAATGCGTTGCATGCATAATGTTAAATGCATAAAATGCGTTGGTAATTATGCGTTGGACAGACTCAAGGATGTTTTATGTTAACGCGAGGGCCGAAGGCCCGAGCCTCGTCCTCAACTTGGACACGGGTAGCGAAGCGTCACGATTCCACACGAAAATGCGTTGGCCACGTGGCCGTGTGGCCGGGCACACTGTGGCGGCGCCGCGAGTGACTCGTTCGGAACCGAATCGTGCGCGTCAATAGGAGCCGAACCCTGTTCTTAAAATCTACCAAAGTTTTGAGTTGCGATGACAGTTCTTCATTCGACAATTGCCAGCTATATCCCAAATGGAATTTCTCGCTTCCCGGTTTGTAAATTTCGTGGAGTTGAAGATTCCTGTTCTAGTTGGAAGTAGAGGAATCATGTGGTCGGCCCTCAATCAGCCGTGGTTTTCCATCTACTACCAATCAGAACCTTGTGTGAGCATTCTCTGTAGATGGTGCCTTGCAATATGGCAGCAGCTTTGGGTTAAGAAGCAAGTGTTTCTTGATTTCCCACACTTCCCGATTCATATTGTTTGTTATACTTGGGTTTTTATTTCTTGGCGCGTGTGTGCGTGTCTTCACAATGGAATATTTCACCACAGTTTAATATAACAGTTGCTAAGCTCTAATGGGAGGAGAATTCATCCGTTTGACAGGTCGCACGACACTAGCGCCCCTGGTGGCCAGCAAGAGGAGTTTCTTTAATGCCACTAGGGATAATACGAGACGGCCGAGAAATTCATAATTTTTAATGCTTAATATTTTAGAACACGATTAAAACAACACGTAGGAATGTACATAACGTCTAATAGTTAATGGTATACACATAATAAAACGCCCATTCAATGTTTACCATATGATACAAATTTATTTCTCTCAAAGTAAGTGTACTGTCAAGGTTACATAGTTAAAAAATAATTACAACTGGATCATGATAATACATTAAAAGTGGAAAATAGCATAATTCAAGATTAGCATGGTATTTACCAACTGACAATGAAACTTTTTTAGCATCCAAAATGATTAAATTTTAATATTTTGGTATTTCTACCTTTTGTTGGCATTTTCGCATTATTAAATTTCATTATATAATGCAATCTTATCCTTATAAATATCTCTAAAACAAGCAATTTTGTCCCTTCGCAACATTCAATAGGAAATTCTTTTATTTTCCTCAATGTTTCAAGCAATTCCCACATTTCATTCACATCCCACCCAAGCCCCACATTTCATTCTATGAATGTTTTCTTGGAAATGTTTTTCAAGTTCATTTTCACATTCTTCCAAAAATATGAATGCCCTGTCACTGCACACAGTCAAGCCTCCATCTTCCCTGACTGTATCAAATCTCTTGAAATTTGTGTACATCTTAGTAAAGTCATGATCACTTGAAGGGCTCTCACAATCAGATAGGGCTGATTTACACACTGTACAATTATGCACTGAAAGTACTTTTTTCACAATGAAGCCAAACGTGTATCGCATAGAGTTTGCTTCTGCCAGAGCTTTTGGCATACTGACATTTGGGACAGTAAGTGCAGGTTGCTCAGACATATTCTTTATGCTACTTAAAGAGTAAGAAAACCTCACATTGTTCTCGGAATTTATGTTTGAAATGAGGTGACTCCAGTCAATTACTTCACAATAGCCACTTACACTCTTTGTGCTATTAAAGAGTTTGCAAAGTGTGGCATTGTTAAAAGCAGACATAAACTGCACAACATTTAAACAGTATGCAAATACGTATAGCGCATCTCTATTTACTGGTGCTGCCTCTTGCTCGCCACTGGGAGAGCGTTGTTCTCGGTCGTGCCGCTAGGAGTCGCATGATCTCCAGCACTGCTCGATACAGTTGCGCCATGCGCCTCCCTGGTTGCCATCAATTTACGGCACTATGGAAGATGCAAGTCTTATAATCGTTGTGAATGGGTTTCATGCAGCACTCTGTATGTTTCAGAAACATTTATGAATAAACTAATAATCTCGAGTCGAACAATTTGGTGGAAGTCTAAAATATCGAAGCTCTCTTACTATTTGCTTGGGAAAAATAATTGATAAAGCGTAAAGAATTTTACGATATTTAAATTCTGGAGAACTATTTTTGCGCCAAGATCAACCATTAAAAAAGTATTTCGCAAAAATCGAAAATACGGCCGATTTTTTCCGCTACCAAAACTTTTCCCGAAGTCTTTCGAGGTGGAAAACTTAGTTTTATTACTAACTAGCTGAATTACCCGGCGTTGCCCGGGCATTATTACAGATTATTATTAGACACGAAGACTAATTCCATCTTTTCATGCCATGCGGCTGGGCCTACATCCATATCTTTCATAGTATCTCTTCTCCGCCTTATTCCTTCCTGCCATGATCTGTCCGTCTCCGTCCCGATAGCCATGTGTTGTCTTGACCCCCAATTGGAAATTTCCAATCTATTTTCCTCACTTTTCTGCAAAAAAAATTTTTTTTATTTGAAGTTCCAGCTCCGATATATTTTTCACTTTATAATTAAAAGCTGTGTGTTCCTGCTTTTCCCCTTCCCCCTTCCCGTTCCCCCTTTTGGTATGTTGCTGCGATTCCAGAAGACGCGACAGCAATGACAGTTTTTCTCTCTGACCTACATTTATCAATATGTAAATTGATTACAAACGTTTTGCCGGTGCCTCCAGGGGCATCAATGAAGAACAGGATACCATTGTCATTTTGAACACTGTCAATAACTGCGCTGAAGACTGTTCTTTGATCAGGAACTAATTTTGACAAATTTTCTTTTAGGCATCGATGCACATCACACATACTATATGTATCTCTTGTATAGCCAGAACTTTGTCTACTTGGCTCAAGAATACCAAAATCACGAAGTCGCTTATCACTGATAGATGCAATAATGTCTTCTAAAATAATTAATCCTGCATTGAATACACCCACTGAGAATGGTAAATCTTGGTTGTCTTCATGCAAACGCTTTTGAAAAAGAATATCCTCACACATGACTTCCTTGAATTCACACCACTAACTGCTTGGATCAGATGGCTGACAGAATACCAATAGTATCGCAAATAGTTCACGAATATGTGATGGTGACTGTGTAAGTGCAGCATCACTCAGCGTGTGTTTCCAATGCTCATCATTTTCTATGAGGCCCAGTTTCTTACACGCTCTCTGGTAAGAAGGCTGTACGATACTGTTCACTGTTTTTAGCATAGCAAAAGAAGTTGGACCACGAATGTGATGTAGAAGCAGACGAAGGTAATAGCATTCTGTGAAGTTTGGATGCACAGTGTAAACTCTTCCAAGAGCAGCATCTTTCCTTACACCCAAATACCCTCCAACCAGTTGACCACGTTTCCTACACTGCCAATTTTTGTTTCTCCAGACAAAAAATGCAGGCACTTCACAATAAAGCAAAGTTTTTGCAAAATAATCATCTTGGCACAGGTTGAAAAAGCTAGTTAATGTTGTCTGAGGAGGATGTTCTAAAACTTGCAGAATATTACGTTGGTTGAAATACACCCTTTGACCATTTTCTAAGTACACCGCCAGATGAATTACAGCTGGGTATCTTTCATGAATTGGCAGCTCAAATATTCGCCAGAAGGCTTCCGATGTGCTCAAGTAGCGACCATTTATGTACTTTTCAATTTCATTGCAATCATTTTGTACAGTAAAAGTTGCTCGATCATTACCTTTGTTAACATACTTAGTAATGTACTTGATTGCTTTCACAGAGTGACAGTATTCTACATTAATATGAGCTGAAAAGCATCTGCTTAGGACTGGTGAATGAGGAACAACCCAGCGATTATCCACTTGTGTATCAGAATGTCTACCCAAAACTGCAATGTGACCACCATCTTGAGGCGAACGTCTCCTATAAAGTGGATATCCATCGTTGTCTGACTGAGTATGAACAGTGAAAGAGCGTGGGAATCTCTTATTGCACTTACCATTGACCATGCATGGCGATCGTGAATTGTATTTTCCACATGGTCCATGAATCATATGCTTGGAAACAATTTCGTAAAGAAGAGGATCTTCTTCTTTATTGGGTATCTCAGCGCTAATAATTAAGTCAATTTCATCTGGTTGTATTTTTCTTTGAAGCCAAATCAGAATATGAGCATGGGACAATCCTCTTTCTTTGCCATTCTACTGTTTACATATGGCATACAGTTGCGTCAAAAATGTGGGTTTTGGTGATCACATTCATCAAGTTTTGGTATCTCAGATGAAATACATGTGAAACAATATCATGTCTGTCATGAGGATTCTGTACCACATACAATTCATGTCGAATTTCTGGTCATTCGGGGTTGCATGTCATTGTAATAAAAAGATCAGGGCGACTATGGTATCTCACGTATTTCATAGCATCCTGGGTTTTCTCATGGAGGTCCCTTGGTGAACCAGTGAAAGTGGATGGTAAAATGACCTGCTGTCCAATATTTTGTGGATTTATGTTAGCATCATTGTTAATTGCATCTCGAAGATGAATATAGTTCTCTGTTCTTAATGTTTTTTGATTTTGTTTGATGTAGCCAAGTCTTTTAGTAATCCTTTTAGCAGCCATGTCAACAACAAACTGATTCAATAATTGCTGGAACATTAGCAGAAAATTCACTGTACCTTCCCTCACCATAAATCTATAAGAATAGTATTGCATGCAAGATATTTTCTTTGAAAGGTTTTGGTTTCCTCTTCCTGATATTACTTGTGGAATATTAACAGAATACCCATCTCCATTAACAAATATGTGAGGATACTGAAGAGGGTCGTAAGCACGATGTAACTCTGAAACACGCTGTAACCTTCCATTTCTACTGTGCAATACAATATCTCGGTGACCTTTATCTTCATCCAACAGTAATATAGCCACTTCATTTGTTGTCGGTTGATTGAAACAGCCTCTGTGATAATTGACAGGGATAATGTCAGCTCGGATAAGGATTCTGTAATCCAGAATATTTGGAGGTGCTTGTTCTATGGCAGCCTTGAAACTTTTAATATACTGATTGTGTATGTGCAACATACTCTGCATCATTTGTATAATTTCTGGATTTGAATTAGGTACGATATTTTGACGCAAAAACATTTGGTGTGCTTCTGAAAGGAAATACACCTGCAGAAATCCAGGGTTCGTTGATGGAAGTAAACTACCATTGAGATGATAAATTTGCCCTGAATTTTGAATGTAGGCATGTAAAATCCTTCTTTATGTTCTGTACAACCAAACGATGTCATCTGAAAAAGACAGTTGTATTGTCTCAAATGGCGTAGGAAATGCTTTGATAAAGAATGTTCACCAAGTAGCAGGCTTTTCAAAATATCAGGAGGCTCCACTAAAGGCCTTAACTTAACTTTCCCATTAGAACAACATATGCTATTATGTTCGAATGCCCATTTTTTTGCTCCACAAAACATACAAACATTTTCCATATGACCAATATGAATTTGTGAACTATGCAAATAATCAAATTGGGGGTCATAATGAAAAGCTGAGCTGCTTCCTAGGGAATTATTGAAATTGACTTCTCTCCTTGTAGTGTTGTTGTCTTCAGCAAGTCGCTCTTGTCTTTGTGTAGCCGATTCTGAACTTTTATATTCAGCCCATCTTTTCGCACTTGTAGTATGTTTTGACAAATGCGTCTTCCGTTTCACCATTGTTTTCAACAATTTATAATTCACAAATTTCTGTAAATAAGAGGTTGTTTTGAAAATATACGATATCTATGTCATGTACATTGTACATTACTATACATTCTGTACTTTTTATTACCTCAACCTTATTCAACTACATTGTATATTATTGTACTTTTTACTCTCTCAAACTAACTCAACAGTATACTGTATATTATAACTTAATTACATGTACATTGACATTGACATTCCTTACCACTGTTGTTACGGCTGTCTTTCAAACGATACACAAATGTTCTGAACTAACATTCACGGACATGTGTAAATAGTCCCCAGTGAATTTCGCAATAATTCTGGCTGTTGATGAAATGAGCAGTAGATCTCAGACATCCTTAGTTTTCACGAAGACTGCGCCTCGAGTGGCGCAAAGCTAAACTATTAACATTGATGCATTCTTGAATCTACGATGTAATGCTAGCCGAAAAATGTCCAGAAAAGTAATTATTTTGTGAATATGTTAAGGTTTATGGTTGTAAATCATAGCCTATGTTACTCCAGACCTTTAAAGGAAGCTAGTATAAAAGTTTCATCAGTATTGGTTCAGTAGATTCAGAGATTATCGCGCTGTAAGTCAGTGCAGTTCTGTCTTTATATATTAGTATAGATAGATAATAATATAAACAAAATAAAACTATGAAATCTACCTCACCTTTTGAAAGCAGGCGCGGATCCAAGGGGGGTCACGGGGGTCATGACCCCCCCCCCAAATGATGAACCGTCACAATTTTGTGAGAAACTCTAGCATACCTAAAAAAACTCTGAGAAACTGGTCACCTTTCCAATGTTCCTTCAGTATCGGGACTAATCGAGTCATTTTTGTGACATTTTCAGTTATTTTCAATTCTAGAAATTTCTAAAAATTTAGCAGTGCTGAAACTAATGAATTTATACAGAAATTGTAATTTAATTTGTATATAAACATACGCGTGTTCAAGATCACTTTAAAATCTTTTTAGTACAAAGAAATACATCTATATTGCGATTTTTGTAACTTTGCCCCCCAAGGCCCGTCTTCAGAATGGAATACGACACAGTATTTCCCGACGTTCTCAGCCGTGCCGCCAGATATCGCATGATCGCGATTGTATCAAGCAGTGCTTGCGATCATGCGACTTCTAGCGGCACGAGGGAGAAACGCAAAATCCGTGTGATATTCCATCGTGGCCGTAGGGGCTTGAGGGGCAGAGTTAGAAAAATCGCACTGTAAACAAGTAACATATCTAAAGTCGGAATCAAATACACTGCGCATTACTATAACTGCCAACTTTATGTGAATATTTGTCACTAATTGAACGAGAGAATTGGGAAAAATGGACGTCAACACATAAATTCAGCTTAAAAGTCACAACCGTTGTTTAAAGGGAATAAAACTAGCTAAATTTAGTAATAATAATGGTATGTGTATAAAATTGGCAACAATATTGCTTTCAGGTGCTCGTTAGAATTCAGTTTTGATGATACTATCCAATTCAGTATCGGAACCCCTATCGAACTCAATGTTTATTTAACCTAAAAATGTTTGATGTAATCAGTAACGGAGACCCTTGATCATTGAAGTCTGATGCCGGTTCTGGTTTTGAAAGAACGTAAGAAGTCGCTTTCAGCGAAAGTTAAGGCTATCAACAGGGGTTAGTGGTTAAGATTTGTCGAAAAGAATTAGAGTTAGAGGATGTTAGTTTGGCTGATGAGCGAGGATAGTACCTAAAATACTGTGGCGAAGCTAGAGTCATGCAGTTGGGTAATCTGAAAATCTTATCTTACATTTTTTTTGTAAATAAGCTCCAGTCATCGGTTTTTTATTCAACAAAAACGTCGAAATTTTGTTCTTTAAAACTTTCGTTTCTGCACAGTTAATTTCCCATTGAATTTCTCAGGAATGTCTTAACTCTTGAATGTAATCATATTCCTTTCCTTTCACATAATGCTATATATGATGGGAAAGTTAGACTGAGTTGTATCAACTATCTCTTGATATTTTTTTCTAGACCAATTTGTCTAACAAATACTTCAGAAAAAAAAACTATAGGTTCATTTCAGAGCTGGCGAATGATTGTGATTGTGTTGGCATTGATAAATTTTGTCAAGTCGCAGCATAAATAATATTTATAAATAATATATATTATATAAAAAATGGCCAAGGGTTCTAAGCCATAAGAGGCTATACATTGCGATGTTACGAAATATTTCTTCTTCATCACGACACATTTAAAATATCACTACACATTTAAAATGACACTTCACATTTAAAATGACACTTCACATTTAAAATGACACTTCACATTTAAAATGACACTTCACATTTAAAATGACACTTCACATTTAAAATGACACTTCACATTTAAAATGACACTTCACATTTAAAATGACACTTCACATTTAAAATGACACTTCACTTTTAAAATGACACTTCACTTTAAAATGACACTTCACATTTAAAATGACACTTCACATTTAAAATGACACTTCACATTTAAAATGACACTTCACATTTAAAATGACACTTCACATTTAAAATGACACTTCACATTTAAAATGACACTTCACATTTAAAATGACACTTCACATTTAAATGACACTTCACATTTAAAATGACACTTCACATTTAAAATGACACTTCACATTTAAAATGACACTTCACATTTAAAATGACACTTCACATTTAAAATGACACTTCACATTTAAAATGACACTTCACATTTAAAATGACACTTCACATTTAATGACACTTCACAACACGTTTTTTTAATAAAACTTGTTTCTATGCTGCTTTGCTTGCGGATTGAACTCAAATATTAATATAGAAATGATATTAGAATTTAAAAAGCCTTCTAATATCACATTGAGTTGTTACTGTAACAACAAAATTATTTACTTTCATACTGAATGCGATTGAACAAGGAAAGTTAGGTCAAGCTATTGTGCTCGTGGAATTGCGTGTTTGTTCGCATTTCAAGACACCTTTTAATAGATGTTTATTTATTTATTTATTTGTCAAAAAACAGTAAAAACTGTATATGACGTGTGGGGAAAGAAATTTATCTGCGCACATTTTCTTGAGGGCCAGAATTTAAAAAAACAAACAAAAAAAACAAAAAAAAACACAAAAAATGAATTTAGAAAATAATTATTTTAGAAAAATAAAAATTTTTGAAAAATGTTTTTTCCCGAGTTATAGAAAATCAGTTTCAACTGTAAATGAACTACAAGCAAAAGGAGTGCTCAACAAAACGTGCGCACAGTAAAGCTACATTTACGTCCAGAAGCAAAGCAAGGGGCCATCTCAGCATTTGCTCAATGGATCAGGGAAACTGGACAAAAACCTGATCGAGATGGGGGTCATTGACCCGAAATCTGAAGTACATTACTTGTTGTGTGTCTACCTTGATGCAAGGAGTGAACGCAGGTATTATTTATAATCTGCGCCGGGCGGGTTGTCTAAATGTTATCCAGTGGAGTCAGTAAGTAACTTGTTTGTGAAATATAATTTATTTTAAATATTTATATTTATTTTGTTAGCATAATCAACTTTACAACTTTTTTTATTTCGTATTAACTTATTTAGCTTCAGTTCGTAAAAAGTATGTATTTTTCAGATATAAGCAGATTTGGTGTTACTCAATGAAGTTTTTTCGTTTTAGGATGTAATTATTGCAGGACAGTACACTAAGTTTAAGTAGGTATTTCTATAGTAGAGGTAATACTATTAAAATTGTACAATTTAAACGAATATGTGAGTTGATTTTTACTTTCTCGC
Organism: Acheta domesticus; assembly: GCA_031308135.1. Classification (NCBI taxonomy): domain Eukaryota; kingdom Metazoa; phylum Arthropoda; class Insecta; order Orthoptera; family Gryllidae; genus Acheta; species Acheta domesticus. Next base: position 113,168,227 of record JAHLJT010002630.1, on the reverse strand, counting down.
CTTACAAATACTTCGTAAGAAGAGAAAGTTATGTAATCCTGCGCCGGAAAACGGGGAATTTTCGCCAGAAAATCTCTTATAGCAGGGGTCTGGTAACGAAAAGTGGATAAAACCTGTTGCTAGATTTAGAAAAAAATCCTCTATCTCGTGGTGTAGTCAAAATACATGATTTGTTGCTTCTTAATACTGCAAAATCGATTGCCGGTAAAACGTCCGTCTGTCCGTCTGTGGTCAACGCTAGCGCCTAAACCGTTCGGCCGATTTTCTTCTAAATTGATATTCCCCGATCGTTTTTACTCGTCTCAAGGCCTCTGGAATTTGAAACCGATATTTCAGTAATTGAGGGTACTTTACATGTAACCCATTTTGAGATTTTCAAAGTTAAAAGAAAATGGCTCCAAATTTTTTGATTATATTTTGTTGTTGAATAGTGCGAAGAACGTTGAAGGGAATGACGTAGGTATCATTTCCGTTGATAGGCCCAATTTTTCGAAAATTGCAAAAAACTGTTTAAAAACTGCAAAATTGATGATAGAGATTTTCGCCTCAGACAAAGTCGGTTGTAAAAAATTAGCACTTCAAATAAGTTCATGTACCATTTTTTGGAAAAACGAGTAGTTTTTGCGTAAATTGCGATTCAAATTTACAAAAAACAATTTTCTCGAAAACCGCTCCAAATTTTTTCTTTAAATTTTCTGCACGTGTGTAATAAGGTAAATATATAAATAAACTAGTGGTGCTATAGAATGGCACATACTTTCTCGCAGTAGTTATTTTGCCGATCATCGGATAAATTATGTGGAGTAAGCCGTTCACCACTGCCTTTCTTGGTCATGTTTTTTGAAAGACATGTTTTTCGCATGTTGACAATTACCGGCTTCCTAATGATAGAACTGATACAAGTACGTTTTGACTAAAATATAAGCTGTTGGTCCGCATCTCGGTTGGTTAATGCACCTTCGGGTTGAGATCTTCAATAAGGAAGGTGCCGAGTTCGATCCCCCGAGGGGGATTTTAATTTGATGAATGTGATGTTGCAGGAAAAACACATTGAAGAGTGTTGATACTTTATTGAACATCATTTGAAGTACTTCTACTCACGAACAGAATCAATGCAGATAAATACAGGATTTGTCTGTGTTTTCCCTAACTGCGTCTTTTAAACAATTTTTCAACTCTGTTATTCGATTTCTGAAGCGTATGACATGTCAAATCAACCGTTGTCTAGTATATAGTTGGAAGATTGGTTGACGCCATCTTTTGAGACTGACGCATCTGGTTGTGCTCTTGATTTTTTGAGATTTATCTACTATTTTTAGCGATCTGACTGCATTTTGTGTGTTTAAGTGCTTTCATTACTTGTTGCAGGTTAGCTGGAAACATAATTTTGGCTGGTTTTTTGCTCTAACCAAGACGAACCAACAACTAACGAATTTTAAATATTACTGAACCTTAACGAACTTCAGAATTACGAGTCGGTGATCAAGTGTCAAAGTCTATAAACAGATCATTTTATTTTCGATTTTATATCACTGTTTTAACTTAATTACTGAAATATTTATTCTATTTTTGTGACGAGTGACTATTGAGTTTATTTTATTTTTGTGGCGAGTGATTATTCAGTTTATTTGAACGTTACGAGGACGGTGTATCGAGTTGTTTTGAATTTGTTTCAAATCTTATTCAATATTTTGAAGACAAATTTCATCTAATAGCTTTATCTATTTACGGTAAAGTATAGTCAACATTGTATTAAACAGTTGCAGCTTAAGTGAACGAAAATACGTAACTGCATTGCCAAATTTACCTTGCAGGCTATTATTGTAGAAAAAGAGAATCTCATAAAAATCCTGCATATGGAGGTTCTTGTATTTACGTTAAAAATAATATTGATTCTATCTCCTTGACGGAATTCAATGAGTATTCCGTTGAAAATGTTTTTGAAATTTCTGTTGTACATCTTCCTGTGCTAAAAATGATATTGCTTTGCATGTATAGGCCTCCAACAAAGAGAGCTGCAGATTACATTTTGTTCTTAGAAAAACTAGAGATAACACTTATCAAAGTCATCAATCGCTCTTTTGAATCCATTGTTGTATGCGGAGATTTTAACATTGATTTTCTGGTCGAATCTTGCGAGAAAGAGCAGTTTCTTAACTTAATTAATTCCTTCGATTTAGATATTACAATAAAAGTACCTACACGGATCACAGTAAATTCAAAGAAGGCAATCGATCAAATTATAATTAACAAAACCACTACTCGACATGAAATTGAAACAAAAGATTTAGGATACAGTGACCACGATGCACAAATTCTTACCATTATACGAAATGCGAACAATGACACAATAAATAATACACGTATGAGTAGAGTGTTTTCTAAAAGTAAAATAAAATTATTCATTGATTACTTGCTGCAGGAGTCATGGGACGCGGTTTATAATACTATTGATACAAACGATAAATATTATTCTTTTTTTAAAACGCTTTCATTTCATTTTAACACTTGCTTTCCTCTTCAGAAAAGAAAATTAAATATTTCACGCAAAAGCAATTCTTGGATAACACAAGGGATTAGAACATCATGTAAAAACAAACGAGTTCTTTCTTTCATTTCTAAGCATCATAACGTATCTCAAGATTTCTTCCTGTACTTTAAAAAATACAAATCATTATTAACAAAAGTCATAAGGCAGGCTAAAATCATGAAACACGATCAGGATATTTTGAACTCAAATAACAAAACAAAATCAATGGGGGATATAGTAAAAAATGCGACCAAACCAACTAGAAACCTTGTAAAGGATGTTGTTTTAAAAGATAACGATAGAGATGTGAACGATCCGGCAACAGTGGCTAGTCTCTTTAACCAATACTTTTCGAGAATTGCTGTCGATCTCACTAAGGGTTTTCAGCCACAAAATTCAACATCTGACGTTTCCCTAAAAGTCTTAGACACTATGTTCGTTTCCGAAACCTCTTCCTATGAAATTCTCAAAATAATCGGTAAATTAAAAAATAAATATTCGGCCGGTTTAGATGAATTTCCGGATTGTTTGTTAAAGACGTGCGCGCCAGCCATTATACACCCGTTAACTCACATATTTAACGCATCCTTATGCACCGGAATTTTTCCAGATATTTTTAAAACAGCTAAGATTAAGCCGCTCTTCAAAAAAGGCAACAAAAATGAAGTTCAAAATTATCGGCCAATTTCTCTTTTGTCAGTTTTTTCAAAAATATTAGAGAGACTTTTTTATGTACGAATGGAAACATTTCTCAATAATCACGACGCGTTTTCAAATTGCCAACATGGATTCCGGAAATCAAAATCTACGGAAACAGCCATTTTTTCTTTTCTTAAGGATGTTGCCTCATCATTGGATCAAAACGAAGCAACTATTGGAATATTTTTAGATCTTTCAAAAGCTTTTGACGTCATTGATCATAACATTTTACTTTCAAAATTACCTTCGTATGGAATCCGTGGTATTGCTCTAGACTGGCTATGTTCGTACCTTAAACAACGATCTCAGAGAGTAGAAATACCTTACTGGAATGATGGAACTTTATGTACACACCTTTCCGGTTCTTTGCCAATTGTACGAGGAGTCCCGCAAGGATCGATTTTAGGCCCTATTCTCTTCCTATTATACGTAAATGACATGCCCTTAGCGATTCGAAACGGAAGAACAGTTCTCTTTGCGGATGATACAAATATTCTTTGCAACAAAGAAACCGTAAATAGTACAATATCAGACGTTTCAAATTGGTTCCGTAATAACAAATTAATAGTAAATGAAAAGAAAACTGTTTCAATGCAGTTTTCCCTATCAAATAAAAAATTCTGTACTCCATTGAAAATGAACGGTGTGCCATTGACTGATGTTAATGTAACAAAATTTTTAGGTCTATCAATTCAGTCAACCCTCAAATGGAATCGTCATATATATTATTAGGGAAAGGCAGTTTCGATTGAGAACTACTACGGATAAAGTACGCGACCGATTCCGCTCGGGAAGCATTTTTCTGAAAGCTCTTTTTTCATTGTCTCGGACTGGGGTTAACTTTTTTCAATTTTTTTAGTATAAAAAAAATATTTGCAATAAAATGAACAGCCGGGCGATACGTGCGATTCGATTTAGATATTTGCTTCACTTCAGAATCGATTATCGAATCGACGGGAACAGCAGCAAGCATGATGGGAACTCAGCAACTCTTCTCTTCTCGCAACGACCGTTACAGGTTACAGGTCGTGGAAGTATGCTTGGACATTTTGTGAATTCGAAGTATGCACGTTATTTTTCAGTAGAGTCCAAAGCCACGACAAAAATCTATTCGAGCGAGACAGTGAACTTTGGAATTTTTGAAGCCAAAGTAGTTGCTAAAGGCATGTATTATTAATAATGTAATTATGTAAGGTATACACGTATATTATAAATATGTAAGGTATACACGTATGATTTTGTTTTGTTTGGAAGTTGTACATTGTACTTAACTATTTATTGAATGTTTTTGTACATTGCGATTGCTGAATACTTTTCAGCAGCTTGCAAAGCAACGCCAAGAATCTATTTGAGTGTGGCAGTGAACTTTCAAATTTTTGAAACCAAAGGAGTAACGAAAGGTACTTATTAATATAATTGGTATTATTGCAATCTTGCTATATAACTGAGTTCTTATTTGTAATTTGTAAATAGAATGACAGGTATACTGATGTTGATGAATTATTTTCAGGAACGTGCAAGGCCACTGACAAATTAACAGGGTAAGGGTATTAAACATTTCACCCTTACATTTTTAAAAGGGAAGAACTGTGACTTACTTGATCTGTAAGTGTGCATTTCTTGCAATATTTTCTCTAATCAATCCTGAAAATGACTAATAAATTAAAAATTATTACAGTGCTGTAATATCGTTATAGCTAATACTTTGTAGTTTACAACTGATTTGTAATATTTATCATTTGTGGACAACATATTTATATACTGATATGATTTGTGATTTGTAGATACAATGGCACGTAAGAGGTGTTTGAATTTGGAGAGCGAACGTAAGAAAGGAAAGAGATCAAAACAACAGAAGGTGTCCTTCACGACAAGTAAATGAAGTTGGCAGAGGATCAGATGAACCAGATGTCTCAGTCCGCAGAGAAGAATACCCAGTACAGTCAAACAGTAGGGTGAACAAGAAAGGACGGATGCTCCGAAATGATAAAGATGTCCAGGAATATTATTTGGGAGAAATGTCTTTGTTGTGTGAGTACTGTATTGCGAGAAACTTTGCCTGTGAAAAAGTACAAGGTGGGTTTACTATTTGTTGTCACAAAGGCAAAATAAAATCTGATATTGTTCCCCCTATTGAGGTTCCTGAACTCATACAGAAGTTAATTACCAAAAATGATGAACAATCAAGACATTACTTGAATAACATTAGAAATTATAACAATGCTCTAGCATTTGCCTCTGTGCAAGCAAATATTTCAACTTTCAGAAACCGTGGGCCTTACTGTTATACAATTCATGGACAAATGTACCATTCAGTGGGAACACTACATCCCAATAATGACAATCCTCCAAAGTACGCAGGTCTCTTTATTCTAGACTCGGTCTCAGCTTTACAAGTCAGAATGAATGAAAGTAGTAATAAGGAATGTGACACTGATTTAATGTCTTTACTGATGCACATGCTTCACAGTGTCAATCCCTATGCGAAATTGTTTAAACATATGGTTGACGTGGAAGCAAATTTGAAGCAAACCTGTTCTGATTCTGTTCCTACTTACCATATAACTTTTTCTGCGGACAATACTTTTGATAAAAGACGTTACAATCCATCTACAACTGGTGAAATTGCCGCTGTATTTCTAAGTGACGATGGAGCTCCCCCCAACAATATTTCTTTCACGATTCATTCCAAAGCATCTGGTCATCAGGTTAAAAGAATTTCTGCTCTCAATCCTCATACTGATCCCATGTCTTATCTATTACTTTTTCCATGTGGAGAACCATCGTGGAAGCTTGGGCTGAGTCATGATTCTGTCCATACCACCTCGGTTCGTAATGTTGTTACTCAGTTGCTGTACTATTCTTACCGCTTAGCAGTAAGAGATGGTTTCAGTATTTTACACAGTTCTGGCAGATTGTTCCAACAATACGTTGTAGATGCTTACGTCAAAGTTGAGGGTCCAAGAATTGCATATGTGATGTCGCATCAGAAGCAACTAAGAGCTGAAAACTACAAAGGACTGATGGATTTCCTCTCTTCAGAAGCTCATGAACGAGGTATATGTCCTGGAATACCAGTGGTTCTACCATCTACTTTCATAGGGAGTCCCAGGAACATGCTCCAAAATTATCAAGATGCCATGTCTATTGTAGCACGTTTTGGGAAACCTGACTTATTTATTACTTTTACTGCTAATCCCAAGTGGAAAGAAATAGTTGATAATGTACCTTCCTACCAAAAATATGAAAATAGACCTGATTTAGTTTCTAGAGTGTTTTATCAAAAATTAATAGCTCTGATGTCGGAAATTACGGAAGGGCATATCTTTGGTGTAGTTACTGCTCATGTGCACGTTATAGAATTTCAAAAGAGGGGTTTGCCACATGCACACATTTTAGTTGTCTTAAAATATGAAGACAAGATAAGAGAGGTAGAAGACATTGATTCTATTGTGACGGCTGAATTACCAGATGTGTCTGTAGATCCACAACTGCACAACATTGTGAGTAGGTGCATGATACATGGACCATGCGGTTCTTTAAATCCAGCTGCTCCATGCATGGAAAATGGAACCTGCACTAAGGGTTATCCCAAAGAATTTGTTGCAGAAACGCACAGCAATATTAATGGGTACCCCCTATATCGAAGAAGAAATGACAATAAAATTGTAGTGCGTAATGGTGTTCAGGTAGACAACAGATGGATCGTGCCATACAACCCGTACTTGACGTTAAGATTCAATGCCCATATAAATGTTGAAGTCTGCAGTTCTATAAGGTGCATAAAGTATGTATTCAAATATATTTATAAGGGTCATGACTGTGCTGCACTTAAAATTAGACAAAATGCAGAAAATGAGGCAACTATGTCAGTAGATGAGGCTTCTGCTCACATCAATACTCGCTATGTGAGTCCAGCAGAAGCAGTTTGGCGTCTCCACGAAAGGTATATGCAGAAGAAATCTCACTCAATAGAGAGATTACCGGTACATTTGCCACAGGAACATATTGTATATTTTCTAGCAGGAAATGAAAGAGAAGCATTGAATAGTGCCAATGCAAGAGAAACGAAGTTGACAGGATGGTTTGCATTAAATAAAACTGATGTGTTTGCAAAAGACATTCTGTATAAAGATATCCCAGAACATTACATATGGTCAAATAATAAGTGGCAAAAAAGGAAGAGATTGAGCAAGTGCATTGGAAGAATGTTCACTGTAAATCCTTCTGATAGAGAGAGATTCTTCCTTCGCATTTTACTTCTGCAAAGAAAGGGGGGCTTCATCATATGAGGAGCTTAAAACAATTAATGGACAAGAATGTGAAACTTTCTTCTTGGCTGCTAAAGCTCTACATCTGGTAGAGGATGATGAAGAATGGAATGATTGTCTTGACGAAGCATCATTGTTACACATGCCTCAAAAGCTGAGACAGTTGTTTGCATACATATGCGTTTTTTGCAATCCTTCAAACATCAAAGATATGTGGGAAAAGTTTAAAAATTATTTATGTGAGGATTTCAAATTAAGTCACAGTGATGAATTCAGTCAACATTTGGCATTGTCTGAAATTAACAATATTCTTAAATCTCATTGTTTAAATTGTTCCAAACTCAATCTACCTGAACCTCTTCTGAATTTACAGCGCTCATCATTTGTGTTCAATAAAGAAGATGAAATTCAGAAAGGAAAGGCATTGTATACCTCTCTGAATCACGAACAAAAGACCATTGTAGATGAAGTATTAGGATGCATTAAATCTGGACATTCAAAATGTTGGTTTGTAGATGGCCCAGGAGGAACAGGAAAAACTTTCATTTATAAATGCATTTTACACATTCTTAGAGGAGAAACCAAAATTGTTTTTCCTGTTCCTTGAACAGGCATAGCTGCAACATTATTGGAAGGTGGTCGAACAGCACACAGCATTTTCAAGTTCCCAATTCCTATGCCGGAAAATTCAGTATCTTCTTTGAGACCTAATTCGACAGAGGCTGATAATTTACGAAAGGCACATTTGATAATCTGGGATGAAGTTTCAATGGTACCAAGAGTGGCATTAACTGTAGTAAACAAACTTCTACAAGATATCATGCAATCACACACGGTGTAAGAGATATAGGTGTGTTCACTCCCAGTCCAAAACTGAAGCTAATGTGAGGCTAGTACTCACAGCTCTCGCTATATAAGCGCTGCGAACGACTTGGGCATTTTTGTTGGGACAAGATGGCTTCTATTGATAGCACGATGAACAGTAGACTTGACTGATCTCTTCGTAGTAAAAACTTTATTCTGGAGTATGAAGTAAATTTAGAAGTTTCGAAAGTGAGTCGAAAACCAATATATAAATGAAATAGGTTGAAGTTTTCCCCAGAAAAGGAGAAAATTACATGACAATGATTATATTGCGTCAAGAATTTCAACAATGAAAATGTTAAGCGAAATGTGGTAAGTACATATACTAATTATTCACCTTACACTATCAGTTAATTATCAAATAGATACACAGGCATTGTAAAATCATACACAATCAATACTGTAATATAATCAACCAATAGTGTAGTTAGTATTTACACAACAATTTGGAAAAAATCCAAGAGTTAAATTGTGCAATCATATAATATGCAAGTTAACATTTTGCTCTAAATTAGTGCAAAGTTTGTAGAAGCTGCATGCCAAAAAAACTAAAAATGAAAGTTAATCCAAACAGATTTTTTATGTGATGTTTCTAGGAATGTTTAAAATGGTAAACATGCATTTGATATGCGTTTTCAATAGTAATAAAAAATCAGGTTACTTGTAGACTATATGATTTACAGACCAGACCTGAAGATAGAATTTCTTATAATCAAAATGGTAATTTTTAAGATTAATTAATGTAAGAATTTATTCATTTCATTTATTCATTCGTTTCGAACATATCATTTTTCATTCTTATTTAATTTTGTTGAACTTTTAGTGGATATCTTGGGCAAAGACACATATACTGCCATTGAAACATCAGGCTTGTTCACCAAACATATCTGACGACTGTTATCCTCATACTGAACATTATTGATATAGTGAATGTGTATGTTGTTTATTGTCAACCATTTTTAATTACAATTAATTATTGATTTTTTCTGATTATATGAAATTACAAACTTCATGAAACGTTATTTACCACCTAACAATTAAAAGTATATTTAAAAAATTTTTCATTTTCAGAAGGTGATTATGAAAAAAATGTTGATGGAAGCAACTGTAATTCTTGAAGAAGATTCATTGAATGTATCCAAAGGGTATCAGACAAACTTATTGATATTTGAAAAAATATTTGAGAATAAACAAATGGTTAGTCTTCTTCAAAGCTCATAGGACATGATTGTGAAATGCGAACCAGAGAATGTGTATTTTTTGCGCATATTTTGTTGCCAAGACGTGATTATAAAAAGGCAACTGATGTTATCTAAATATAGACATGAGGTTCTGCATATAAATTAGTAAGAACATGGTTTATTCAAGGTGGTGATATTCTGTGCAGTGATTCTAAAAAGGATGAAGACGTTCATATTTCGTTCTAGAAATTAATTTTATGTTTTTGAAGACATCTAAATGGAAGTGAAATAAAGTGGTTGTTAGGTTTTCATATAAGTTAATAGTGAGAATACAATTCAGATAACTGAAAACCGTATAAACCGTTTCGGGAATAGTAGAAACTCTTTCACAGTAAAATCTAGGTTTGTGGGAAAATGCAAGTAAATTTCAGGCGAAAGAAATGTTAAAACTAAAAAAACAATTTGTTACAATCATAGAACAAATTGGATCATGAGTCTGGCATAAAAAATACTTTCAATCATTTAAAATTATTGCCATCCCATGTTTATCAACACCCAGAACCCTAATGTTATCAATTGAAACACAACATGGCCCACTTCTATTCACCACCATAGCACTACAAATAGACAATAACACAATCATTACTCATAATACTCTGTGTGAGAAAAGCCCTACATAAGCAAAAATTAAGATATTCTACCTGTCACCAGATGTTATTAAAAGTTACAAGAATAACATAAGGCTTTTTTAAAAAGTAGATTATTCTAGTTCATAAATTCATAGTCAAAGCAATTTTACAATGAATGGTTTGCACATATCCAACAGCATTTTGAAATTTAGGTACAGCCAAATGAATGTTAATAATGATAATACTGCAATAAATGTAAAATTTATATACAAGTTACTTATGCCACATTTATGTACATTAATATATTTAGGAAATGAAGTAAGTATGTAAAATGTAATTATTTCAGAAAATAATATGTATGAATTGAATATTATTAATATTGAAATAAAGAATCAAGTTGAATTATAATAAACTCCTTTTTTTATTTTGTGGGTTATTCTTGTTAAAGATTCAAATTTAAATATTTTATTTGGTAATGAAAATTCCTCGTTTAGTACAGCTTTACATGCATGGTTTGATATTGAGAATGTATTACATGCTGCAGACAAGCTGGAATCATGTAGTGGAGGCACTGCTCTGCATATTATAAAAGGAAAAATTTGTCTTGTCCTTAAGCTCATGGATCTACATTCCTCATAATTGGTTTTGAATTCTTGTGTTGTTAGCAAAAAGATAATGTCCTATTTGATTCCACATATAAATTACTCTGCTGGTGAAGAATTTTTTTATCGGAATGAGACCAGGTATTGATTTTGTTAATTTCATGTTAGAGTCCTAAAGATATGTAGTGTTTGTTCTTAATGTAGATTGTACATCTTGACATAGAACCCATGCATTATTTTAGTTCATATAATTTATTAATTGCAAAATGTGTACAAAAGCATCAGTAACAAAGCAAAATTCACTTCATAAGATCTGCCAAAAAAGGAAAAAATATTTCTACTAGAAAATTATAATTGGCACTGACATTGTTTTTCAATGAGGGCAGTAATGAATATACTGTTGTGAAGAGCAAACCTGTTGACTGCTGAGCAACATGAATGTCAAATGATTAATACTAAATCACTGTTTAAATGATTTTCGTAACTAGAATCCCTTCTGTTTTCTGTTGTTGTTATAGCTCCAACTCCTGTTTTTAAACAGAAATCGTCATTCTTTGGTACTTAAATGATATAATTGCAGATGTGCATGGATTTCGCTACAAAACATTTAAAACAATTAATACTCCTGTCAGACTTCATAATAGGTCTTAAAAGATCCCGATACATGTACAGTAGCGGTTCCACTATTACGTGTATTCAGTGACCGGTATACCTTCCTTGAAACGAAAACACCAGAAAATACTAAATGCGCGAGACGCCATCATCAATGCCCAATCCGATCGTGCGCACCGTACGGATAAGCGAGGAACTAGCCTCAAACTGGCTTCAAAAATTTTGCCCAAAAGGCGGCTAGTTGACACACCTATATATCTTACACCGTGAATCACAGGAACAATTTGGAGGTAAATGTATCCTCTTTGGTGGTGATTTTAGACAAATCCTTCCGGTTGTACGTAGAGGAAACAGGGTTACCATTTGTGAACACGTATTAAAATCATCGGAATTGTGGCCACTTGTACATCAATACAGACTCACCAGGAACATGAGAGCACAAGGAGACACAGCCTTCAGTGAGTGGTTAATTAAACTAGGAAATGGTACCCTTCCTATGTATGAAGAAATATCACCAGTTGCAATAGAAATACCACCCCAGTGTATTTACCGAGATGATATAGTTACTCACATTTTTGATAAATTGGTTGAAGGTGGAAATAGCGAATATTGTTGTAATAGAGCTATTCTATGCCCCAAAAATGAAGATTGTTTAATGAGAAATAATCGAGTAGTAACAGAATTTATCAAGGGGGATTCAAAAACATATTTAAGCATAGATTCAGTTGTTTTAACAGAAAAAGAGAGTGACAAACAGCTATATCCCACAGAATTCTTGAACTCATTAAATCCTTCAGGACTGCCTCCACACAAATTGACATTGAAAATTGGTGCGGTTGTTATGTTAGTGAGAAATCTGGATGCTGAAAAGGGATTGGTGAATGGTACAAGAATGGTTCTGGACTGGTTGACGCCATCTTTTGAGACTAACGCATCTGGTTGTGCTCTTGATTTTTTTGCGATTTATCTACTATTTTTAGCGATCTGACTGCATTTTGTGTGTTTAAGTGCTTTCATTACTTGTTGCAGGTTAGCTGGAAATATAATTTTGGCTGGTTTTTTGCTCTAACCAAGACGAACCAACAGCTAACGAATTTTAAATATTACTGAACCTTAACGAACTTCAGAATTACAAGTTGGTGATCAAGTGTCAAAATCTATAAACAGATCAGTTTATTTTCGATTTTATATCACTGTTTTAACTTAATTACTGAAATATTTATTCTATTTTTGTGACGAGTGACTATTCAGTTTATTTTATTTTTGTGGCGAGTGATTATTCAGTTAATTTGTTACGAGGACGGTGTATCGAGTTGTTTTGAATTTGTTTCAAATCTTATTCAATATTTTGAAGACAAATTTCATCTAATATCTTTATCTATTTACGGTAAAGTACAGTCGACATTGTATTAAACAGTTGCAGCTTAAGTGAACGAAAATACGCAACCGCATTGCCAAATTTCGTAAGTACTAGTTTTCAATAGATTTTGTAGTTAGCATACCTTGTCTTTCTTGTATCGAATCTTAATTTTTAATTTATCGAATACACATAAATCTTACACTTTTAAAATATTAAGCTAGGAGACTGTTGCTTTTATCTGAGTTTTCTTGTATTTATTCCAATTTTATCACGTACTTTAACACGCATTCGTGACATGGCTACTGTTCGTTCTACTCTTTTTACTCTCTACACCCTCAAAGCCGACCTTCTGAAAGCCTTCACACACGTAAACAGTAATTTAGATAAACATATCCGAAGGCTGGAAGAGGTCGTTCTCTACAATGACTGTTGGGCACAAATAGGCAACACTGCGAATTTCCCCAACCGTGCACCCGTGACTGCACATAAGACACAGACACCACATCCAGTCGCAATTCAAAACAGATTTAGTGTTTTAGATTATGAAACAGATTTTCCTCGCCTTCCTGATCCTCACAACCCTTCCCTTCCACCGACAAATACATGTACAAACCAACGCAAACAGGCTAGGAAGCGTGTCAAAACCAAAACACGTAAAGCTTCGCATCCTAGCCCACTTGAAAACAAAGCCATTCCTACTGAGCCTAAAAAACAGGTACTTATTTTAGCTGACAGCCATGGTCGCCATCTTTCCTCCATTCTCAGTAGGATGTTACCCCCCAACTACTCAGTCTCGTCTATTTTTAAACCTAACGGGAGGTTTGCAGACGTGACTGCAGAGTTGGACACTCACACGAAGACAATGACCAATCAGGACACAGTCTTTATCATCGGAGGGCAGAATGACATTAATTTGGGCGGTAACTTTACACCTGAGCAACATGTAAACAAATTACAATGTGCCGCCCAAAATACTAACATTGTAGTCTCGACTCTGCCCTTCTGGTACAACAGGCCAACACTCTGCAGCGAGATTAAGCACGCAAACCAACAACTAAAACTGCAACTGAGAGAAACAGATGTAACACTTTTTGAAATGAATTTCCTCTCAGTAAAACACTTCACCCGGCACGGTCTCCACATGAACCTTGCTGGAAAACATGCAGTCGGTGAAAAGCTTGCACAATACATCAACTCCAGTCCTACGCAGCCTCCTGCCAAATATCCATCCCTTTCACCTTCCTTACGTTCCCCACCCCCCACCCTTATTCTGAACCCTCTTACCCCCTCCTGTGAACCTACTCCCGTTTCTTCCATTCCCACTACCAATGACGCCTCTATTTCCTCACAACCTGTGACTGCTGGGACACATTACAACCTTCGACCACGCACTCGAGGTAAAAATGGAGTAAATATATAGCAACTACAGTCAGATGCAGCAGAAAAACATTCGTGTAGGTACTTGCAAAAAATAAAGATATTGCACCATAATGTTCAATCCCTTTCAAATAAAACTGAGTTTATCGAGGCAGCTCTACAGAACGATTTAAATCAAATGGATGTTCTTTGCTTTACAGAACATTGGTTATCTCCTAATGAACTTAGCATTTTCCAAATTCCAAACTTTTACCTCGCAGGCTATTATTGTAGAAAAAGAGAATCTCATAAAAGTCCTGCATATGGAGGTTCTTGTATTTACGTTAAAAATAATATTGATTCTATCTCCTTGACGGAATTCAATGAGTATTCCGTTGAAAATGTTTTTGAAATTTCTGTTGTACATCTTCCTGTGCTAAAAATGATATTGCTTTGCATCTACAGGCCTCCAACAAAGAGAGCTGCAGATTACATTTTGTTCTTAGAAAAACTAGAGATAACACTTATCAAAGTCATCAATCGCTCTTTTGAATCCATTGTTGTATGTGGAGATTTTAACTTTGATTTTCTGGTCGAATCTTGCGAGAAAGAGCAGTTTCTTAACTTAATTAATTCCTTCAATTTAGATATTACAATAAAAGTACCTACACGGATCACAGTAAATTCAAAGAAGGCAATCGATCAAATTATAATTAACAAAACCGCTACTCGACATGAAATTGAAACAAAAGATTTAGGATACAGTGACCACGATGCACAAATTCTTACCATTATACGAAATGCGAACAATGACACAATAAATAATACACGTATGAGTAGAGTGTTTTCTAAAAGTAAAATAAAATTATTCATTGATTACTTGCTGCAGGAGTCATGGGACGCAGTTTATAATACTATTGATACAAACGATAAATATTATTCTTTTTTTTCAACGCTTTCATTTCATTTTAACACTTGCTTTCCTCTTCAGGAAAGAAAATTAAATATTTCACGCAAAAGCAATTCTTGGATAACACAAGGGATTAGAACATCATGTAAAAACAAACGAATTCTTTCTTTCATTTCTAAGCATCATAACGTATCTCATGATTTCCTCCTGTACTTTAAAAAATACAAATCATTGTTAAGAAAAGTCATAAGGCAGGCTAAAATCATGAAACACGATCAGGATATTTTGAACTCAAATAACAAAACAAAATCAATGTGGGATATAGTAAAAAATGCGACCAAACCAACTAGAAACCTTGTAGAGAATGTTGTTTTAAAAGATAACGATAGAGATGTGAACGATCCGGCAACAGTGGCTAGTCTCTTTAACCAATACTTTTCGAGAATTGCTGTCGATCTCACTAAGGGTTTTCAGCCACAAAATTCAATATCTGACGTTTCCCTAAAAGTCTTAGACACTATGTTCGTTTCCGAAACCTCTTCCTATGAAATTCTCAAAATAATCGGTAAATTAAAAAATAAATATTCGGCCGGTTTAGATGAATTTCCGGATTGTTTGTTAAAGACGTGCGCGCCAGCCATTATACACCCGTTAACTCACATATTTAACGTATCCTTATGCACCGGAATTTTTCCAGATATTTTTAAAACAGCTAAGATTAAGCCGCTCTTCAAAAAAGGCAACAAAAATGAAGTTCAAAATTATCGGCCAATTTCTCTTTTGTCAGTTTTTTCAAAAATATTAGAGAGACTTTTTTATGTACGAATGGAAACATTTCTCAATAATCACGACGCGTTTTCAAATTGCCAACATGGATTCCGGAAATCAAAATCTACGGAAACAGCCATTTTTTCTTTTCTTAAGGATGTTGCCTCATCATTGGATCAAAACGAAGCAACTATTGGAATATTTTTAGATCTTTCAAAAGCTTTTGACGTCATTGATCATAACATTTTACTTTCAAAATTACCTTCGTATGGAATCCGTGGTATTGCTCTAGACTGGCTATGTTCGTACCTTAAACAACGATCTCAGAGAGTAGAAATACCTTACTGGAATGATGGAACTTTATGTACACACCTTTCCGGTTCTTTGCCAATTGTACGAGGAGTCCCGCAAGGATCGATTTTAGGCCCTATTCTCTTCCTATTATACGTAAATGACATGCCCTTAGCGATTCGAAACGGAAGAACAGTTCTCTTTGCGGATGATACAAATATTCTTTGCAACAAAGAAACCGTAAATAGTACAATATCAGACGTTTCAAATTGGTTCCGTAATAACAAATTAAAAGTAAATGAAAATAAAACAGTTTCAATGCAGTTTTCCATATCAAATAAAAAATTCTGTACTCCATTGAAAATGAACGGTGTGCCATTGACTGATGTTAATGTAACAAAATTTTTAGGTCTATCAATTCAGTCAAACCTCAAATGGAATGCCCACTTAAATGAATTGAACACAAAATTAAGCTCATTATGCTACGCGTTCAGAATTCTTTCAAATTCCGTCAGCCTTCATGCAGCTCGTTGTGTATATTTTGCCAATGTTCACTCCCGCCTGAGATATGGCATAACATTTTGGGGAAACACATCTTATAGTTCACAGACTTTCAGATTACAAAAAAGAATTGTACGAATAATAAGCAAATCCAACCCACGTGATTCTTGTAAGTCTCTCTTTATTAATCTAGGAATTTTACCATTACCTTGTCTCCTGATTTACGAATCAGTAGTTTTTGTCAAAAATGACTTACTTAACGGCGGGAATATATTTTCAGCAAACGCCGATGTCTATAAGTATAACACACGACGTAGTAATCATATTCACCAAGTGGCAGTATCAACAGCTCACTACAAAAAATTCACATACAATTCATGTACATTACTCTACAACACTTTGCCAGAAGACATTAAACGATTAAATTCGATAGGAAAGTTTAAGTCCCAAGTAAAATCTTTTCTGCTGCATAACTGTTTCTATACAATTCGAGACTATACTGAGCATCAAAAAGTAAAGTAGCATTAATTTTAACAATGATAGTTAATGTAATTATTATCATATGGACTGTATAATTCTAAAGAAACTGTAACAAGTATTGTACCACAGTTTCTGGGTTGATGGCTCCCATCTCGATCAGGTTTTTCGTCCAGTTTCCCTGATCCTTGAGCAAATGCTGAGATGGTCCCTTGTTTTGCTTCTGGACATAAATGTAACTTCACTATTTGTGCACGTCTTCGGAATTTCAGTGGGAAATATAATTATTCAAATTATCGTTTTTCATATTATCGCGGCAAAAAGTAATATTCTTTCATGAAGAACATGAGGGTTCAGGGCAGGAATTTATAGCTAATTTACCTTTGAAAATATATTTTATTATATAGGAGCGAATATTTTGTCAACAAAACTCGAAAAAAATCTCTCTTTTCTGTATTCAAAATTCGACTAGAATATGGTTTCGGATGGAGACCACAGAATTATGAAAACGTGCACAAAATTCACTTCTCCCCATAGCTCGTCACACGCAGTTTTTAACTGTTTTTTGACGTAAATAAATAAATATATCTGTATGAACCAATTTAAGTAAAAGTTTGAGCATTTTAACGTTAAATTGTAATACAATATAACCAGAAGGCATGCGATGAACTTACAATCCCTAACCGTTCCGAAATTATTATTACTTTCTCGCCTTACGAATACTTTGTAAAGCGGATCACCGCGGCTTTTCTTGGTCATGTTTGAAAGACATGTTTTTCGCATGTTGACAAATACCGGCTTCAAATGATAGAACCGGTACAATTACGTTTTGACTAAAATATAAGTAATTGCGATAAATGTACTGGAAATGTTTGTACATATTCGTTCAATTTTCAAGTTTTAACAATTTTTTACTTCTCTTCTTGGATTTGTAAAGCGTATGTGCCATCGTATCAATTGTTTCTTTATCATGCATTTATCATTTTATAGGTCGGTTCTATTCTTTCACAGCACTGTTCGACACAGGCGGTGTTGGTGTGGCGTAGTGGTATAAGTGCCGTTTCGTTGACTGAGTTTCGGATGTCGGGTCTCGGTACGGGAAACGTTTGCTGGTATAATACACTTTTGCTGGTTTATGAAGTAGTGGAATAGCAATAAGGACCTATAGAAGCAGAATGAGAAAGTATGTGCGTTGGAAGCACCAATGAATCGGGCAGCCCGCTGAGAGGGAAACCGTTCATCGAGTGGCCCACTCCTTTCGACAGCTCAAAGTTACACCAAATTTGCGTGATGGAAATGGAGTGCAGAGGGCGAGTGATGCGACAGGTTTTCGGAATACACAGTGAAGACCCTGATTAGAGAAAGCATGGAAGCCCAGCGAAGGGCAGCTTACGTTTTCAACTCCCAAAGCAAAGAAAATGGAGAAAACAAAACTGATCGACGCGGATTTTTTTTACAGTTTCTGCTATAAGACAGAAAAGTCATTATTTTTACACTCTGAAAAAGGAATGTCCAACTATTGGAAAGCTGTTAACATTACTGACGGAACACGGAGTTATTGACTGTGGCATAGGATTCCTCAGAATGCGATTACGGAAGCTTGATTTCAATTGGAAAAGATGCCAGTCCAATGCACTACTCCTTATCAAACGCCCCGATATTTTGAAATGGAGTATGCGTTACTGACAAGAAATCCATAAGAACAGGTAAGAAGGGTTTTATGTTGTGTATATTGACGAAACACACTTTCAGGCTTTACTTGATGTAACATCGCTTTGGCAGTCCGAGGAGTTACAACCAGAATAGGCAAAAGACAAAGATAATTTATAGTTCAATTTTCTTTACGACAATCCTTTATTATTCACCATTTACACGTTTCGTAACGTGTTTTGTTACATCATCAGGTTCCTACAATAACTGGAAACAGAAATCAATATTCTATCACCATATGAAATTGGTTAGTTTACAAACTATTTCAATTAGTCACTTGAGTAAAAGTCAATGCAATTCAGTTAAAATTGTTTTCGATGTTAATTAAGTAAAAGTTATTCATAATATCAAACAAGTCAACTACCTAAGACCAAATTGTTCAGCAAAACTTGTTGAAATATTAAAATTAAATTATTAGACACAACAAAACAGTCAATACAATTCAACGGGACACTCGCCTTAGCGAGGGAACTGTTGTCCCATTTTGCTATCTGGCAAGTTTCGACTGTGAAACACTCGAGGCACATTGTGAACTTATCAACGACCCCCCCCCCCAGCGTTCTAAAAGAATATAAACTGTCTCAGGAAAGAATATTGTAAGCACGGCGTATGCACACGCAGTGTGGACACTTTAC
Organism: Acheta domesticus; assembly: GCA_031308135.1. Taxonomy (NCBI): domain Eukaryota; kingdom Metazoa; phylum Arthropoda; class Insecta; order Orthoptera; family Gryllidae; genus Acheta; species Acheta domesticus. Next base: position 113,148,831 of record JAHLJT010002630.1, on the reverse strand, counting down.
AAATAAAATTGGCATTACTCCTGGTCTTTCTCAATTTTGAACAACACATTGTCATAGGCGTTGGTAAAAACATTCATTTCTACATCGGTGTTAATAGTTTAATTTAATCTGAAGTGTTTCCGAAATAAGTGAAGGAATCTCCTGACACTGGTGTCCACAAAAAGTGGGTATTCAAAATCAAATTCGTGTGACAAATTAAGTCTGTGTCTAGATAAAGAATTAAATCGTGGACAAGACTTTTTAACATTTCTATAATGTTATTTCATTCGTTGTCAAATTAGGCGCTTATTTAGTTCTACATGTTAGATTGCAATTTGGGCGAGGTAAACGTTCAATAAACAGAACTTGGTCTTTGATATTTTTTATCAGATTCTATTTATTGATTAATTTATTGTTTGTTCGAAGTTTAATGTCTGATCGAAGACATTCTTTCTTAATCTTACTTCGTATTTAAGGTGCGTATGCCATTACTAGTTTCTGTTCATTGTCTGCTTGTTCTCTTTCTACCATAACTATATCCCCTTGTGATTGAGGGCTCAATACTCAATCTTTTGATGATGCAGCCGCCTCACAAATAACTAGGATAATGGACTTTCTGGAATGTGATTTTGAATCAAACGGACAATATTTCGTGTAGCAGCCGTTGCAACTCTCGCCTTCGGGGAAAGTGGCCTTCGCGGCGTCGAGACTGTTTCGAGGAGACAGGGAGTGTGAAAGGGGTGGCCGAGAAGGATAGAGGCGGAGAGATAAAGAGAGGATGGGGAGAGACAGAGAGAAAGGGAGATGGAAGGGGAAAGAGGGACATGAAGGGCAGAACGTCTGCCCGGTACCGCTACTGTAATATATTTATTACGTAAAGGAACATAACTTCCTCCCCATTACAAGGATCAGGGAACCAGAATTTGAGAATTGCTATCGAAATGTCGGCGTTTTTGCTGCTCATTCTCTAAATGTAATTTGCAAAGAAGCAAAAAACGAATAATTTTGCCATCTCTGTATACCGGTATCACTATTTTGGTAGAAAATCCATTAAAACACAAAAATCCATAAGGATTAAAATCTGCTGCCAATAAACTCGCCTTAAGAAATTAGGAAAAAATAATATATTTTTCCACAAAGAACCATAATTTTTATTGAACACAAATATTCAGGTATTAACTTAAAATTACCTACCTTTCCCAGCTCCTAGTTCTTCCCTGGCATTTGCACGTCCGTACGAACGCTTAAAATTCTTACCGCATTTTAAGAGCCACAGCCTGTGCTTCATAATAAAAGATGCTTCAGTTGCTAAAGACATGCGTGTCGCGTAAAAGCATCATAATTTAATCGTGTCCTCTCACAAGACATCTTGGCAAGAAGCATGAAGCCTGAGCACTATCTCGTCGGATGTTCTTGGAATAAATTGTTGTACGTTTGTTGGAGAAAAAGGCAAATGATTACAAATGAAAATAAAAACATTTATTTTCAGACATCACAAAGCGGTACACGCAAATCGCTGCGACAATTCGTATATATCCTCAGAAATGAAGTACTGAGAATGATATAGAATCTCCTCGAGAAGCTGCAGAGCACTCGACGCATGGAATGATCGCACTTGCGACGGACGGAGTCCGACAGCTGAAGAATCTTGATTGGTGACAGCCACATCGCACTCGTCGAAGCGTAATGCGTTTTGTCTAATGGCAGATCTAACTGTGCGTGCGCATATGAGGGATAAGGTATGATTTCTGTCTGAATGCCTTACCGCACACGCTGCAACTGTATGGGAGTTCTCCCGTGTGGGTGCGCATATGTTTGTTGAGGGTTGATTTTTCGCTGAATGCCTTCCCGCACACGCTGCAACTGTGCGGGCGTTCTCCCGTGTGCGTGCGCATATGAATGGTGAGTTTTGATTTCTTGCTGAATGCCTTCCCGCACACGCTGCAGCTGTGCTGCAGTTCTCCCATGTGCGTGCGCATATGAATGGTGAGGTTTGATTTCTGGCTGAATGCCTTCCCGCACACGTTGCAACTGTGCGGGCGTTCTCCCGTGTGCGTGCGCATATGAACGGTGAGGTTTGATTTCTTGCTGAATGCCTTCCCGCACACGCTGCAGCTGTGCGGGCGTTCTCCCGTGTGCGTGCGCATATGAATGGTGAGTTTTGATTTCTTGCTGAATGCCTTCCCGCACACGCTGCAGCTGTGCTGCAGTTCTCCCGTGTGCGTGCGCGTATCTGCGTGCGGTCTGTCTCCCGTGGGCGCGTGCGTGGGATGTTGGAGGCCTTCGGGAGAAGTGAGGGCGGCAGGGCGCTCCTTGGGGGCCTGACGGCCCACGTGCACCTGCAGCCCCGAGGGCGAAGCGCAAGTCTTCTCCTGCGGTCTCCTCCGCCGCTGCCCGCCAGCGTTCCGCTTCCCCTCGTCCTCCGCGCCTGCGCAAACACAAAATTGCTTTCCATTGCTCACCTGATTCTCACTATCCCACAACTACAACAAATTATGCTTTTGTGGAAAGAAACAGTCTCCAGAAATTGGAAACGATTGCATCTCTTCTAAAATATTTCCCGTACACATCAGGACCTACGCTGCCGCCTAAAGAGGGTACTACATCAATGATCAAATAAAATTAATTGATGGGACATTCCAATATACATGTAGATGAGGCAGTTCAGTCTGATCACGGTTCATTTTGGCATTCTGCGTCATTTTGGATGTAAAAAAATTACACAAATTACTTTTTAGAGGTGTTTGTAATTCATTACAGGCGCCTTCGCGGCGCTCTCAGGTCGTGCGTAGCGTGCTAAAGGTCAATTTTTAGCACTAGGGTAATGAGTGATATACGGTTTTATTGTTTCTACAAATCTCTGAATGCAACAAAAATTCTTTCGTCTGTCGCGAATGACCATACAAATGGGCAATAAAAAAAGGAATGTTGGACAACAGTCAGTAAGGCTGTCCAAAAACAATAGAGTATGACACACGTGGATAAAAGAACTTTTGCCCCTAAGATAGCTCAGCCTCAGCCTATAGAATTCATCAAATTTTTCATTACCATCGTCCCTCAATAGGTTTTTCAGTGGAAAATTAGCCGTTTTACAGCTCACGATTACGCAACATTCTCTACTTCAGAAGTGCCTTCATAAGAGCGAGTAGACAGAAAATTGCGTATGACACACGTGGTAAAAGTGTTTTGTTTTTAGCTCGAAAGATTGCACCAGGAGTCCTATTAGCCTCGTGGCGAAACCTTTACTACTCGTAAAATAATGAAAGCTTTTACCACTTGTATCATAAACAATTATAATGAAGTCACGCACAAAATAAATCTGTATCGAGAGAGCTTGTCATTCGTTTGCTGCCATTCTGTTTCGAAGGCGCGCATCCAAACGCAGAGTTAAGTCCGGAGGGTCGCGGCATTTGCGTGGGAAGTGACCGCGGAGACCCGTGCGTCTGCTCAGGCACGTTCCCTCGACGCGACGTTACATCCAGTGATTCGCCCGGGAAGTCATTCCCGAACCAGCAATTGGGCATGAAGGGGTTTTCCATCCACAGCATCTGATGTACAGTACAAAACAACTTTCTATTGCGTCAACTATACGTTTAGCCAATAAGAACGTACACCTCAAATCTTCTCAAATCGAAACGAAACTATTCTGAGCCCATGAGACCATCAGATACAGTTATTAACAGCCTGTAATCACTTTCTATTTTGAATATCTCGGACTAACTTCCATTTCACATCGCCTCCCTCACTTTTTGACAAGAGAAAGCATTGTTATCAAGTGCCGGATATTTTTGTGGGTCTAATATCTACAATACATTGGAAAATGAGCAAAATTTGAAAAATCATATTCGATTTTTTACACTTTACTTGGGAAACGTGACATAGAATAAACGAGTACATTTCCTTCTCCCCAAACAATTACTGACCGGATCCATTAAGATCGTTTTAACAGTTTATTTCATTCATTTTATAAAATTATTTGAAATCAAACATGGAATACAAACTTTCCAAACACTCGAAGAAAAAACGGAATTTTTACAAACAGAACGCACAGTGTAGCTGAAGACAGCCGGGCGAAAAAGGACGCAACTTTCGAACCAACAGCTGATGTCGGCGACTCACATTATTTCCCACAGAAATGTCTAAATATGGACCAAAAAATGTAGAATCAGACGAAAACAGCACGAAATGTCGGAAAACGTACGAAATTCCTCCAAGAAACGCGTCACGTAGGAGGCGCTCCCTCTAACGATCGCCCAAAACTAATTATAAACGTTTTCACTGAAAATTGGATCAAAGGGCCCAGAAGCGCAATGCCCAGCTCTTGTTTTCAGAGGGGACGCCTCTGCCCTCTGTTATTCCAAAATTATTGAAAAATCTTTCCCACTCACCTGAGGAACATAGAGGATCCTCCTGTTTAATAGAGGAATCTTCACAGCAGAATTCCAGAGGATCCTGCAGCTAAAGAAAAAAGACATTCGTATCACTTCACAGCAAGAAACAGATGCCTATCAAGAGGGGAGGTGTTTCGTTACTCTATCCCTAGAGAGCAGCACCAAAGAGTCCAGCTGTGACATCACGAGAATTAAATACACGTTCCCGAGATTTCAAAGAAACGACAGCGTCTCCAGCAACACAGTTTGTTGGAAAGAAACCCACGTGAATCGTTACCAGTGACAGATAGAAGACGTTTCTCTTGATGGCAAGCTGTTTGGTCAACCATCAACGCTTGTGAAATTCGGACAATTATCCAACGCAGTCGGACAGTTATGCAGCGAACAGGTGACATTATTCCGAAACCCCTTTGGTGCCTATCAAAAAACTTGAAAGAACACGTGGTACAAAACGAAAACCTCAAAATAGTCTTTCGGAAGAAAACCTCGAGCAATGCGATTTTCACCCATTCCCTCTAATCAAATTCGTATCAACTCGATTCTTCGGAGTGGCAAGGATCCAACACACAAAATCGAAGAAAAGAAGTTGCTGGTGGGACCAGATTCTATCTCACTTCAGATACAAGTAGAACCTACTCGGGCTGCAATCGTGGCAAATGGCTACTGAAAAAATCACTACTGTAGTTAGCGAGATGAATGAATAAACGAGTTCATGAATCTTTGGGCATCAATTTGCTTGAAACGACAGAAATGTTCGTGAAAACCTGACGTTCCAAAGGTGGAATTGGTAAAAATGTGAACAGAGTGACTGGGCGAAAAACGCATAGCTCGGTATTTTCTGTTGTCGATTTTGTTGTTCTGATACTAATTTTCTTTCCTCTAATAGTATGTTGTTCTTACCTTCTCTTCGTCACTGCAAACATTCTCTTGGGACTCATTCATGCCAACGAACACAGACAATGGACGCTCCAATTCCTCCTGCACAGAAAAAAAGCAAAATGAAACCTAACTATAAAAAAAATTGGAAACCCGTTCCCATTATCCGTTCACCATAAGAAAAAACCTGATGTAAACAAATGCGTTAGGACGATTCTCATCGGTTTGCAAATTTGAGCTCTGATATTGTCGGGATCCTAACGCTAAAGTAAACAGTTCTCTGCATAATAACTAAATTACCTTCCATCGTCAAAACTGCGGCTACGGTTTCGAGAAAGGAGACCCCGTGAAGCGCATGCGTATTGCTGGCAGATAAGGTTCAGCCCACGAACGTGCTGACTGACAATAGCAAAGTGGCGCGTGCGACATGGCGACGCGCCACTGAATGGCCTGCGAAGGCCTGCTGTCCAGTTTGGTTTAGAATGTCTCACAGTGCGGCTAGCCCTTCAATACTTAAACAAAAGTTCGGATACTTACGTCAAAATTCACAGCGAATAAACCATCACGACGATTTCATTCCAAATTAATATTCCCCGGTCGATCTAGCTCCATTCGAGGCCCTGCTGTCTAGTTTGGTTTAGAATGTCTGAGAGTGTGGCTGGCCCTTCGATAGTTAAACATAAGTACGAGTACGTCCGTCAACATCCAAAGCGCCTAAAGCATCAGGATGATTTCATTCCAAATTAATATTCTCCGGTCGATCTAGCTCCATTCGAGGCACTACTGTCCAGTTTGGTTTAGAATGTTTGAGAGTGTGGCTGGCCCTTCGATCACTAGACATCAGTGCGGATACGTACGTCAACATCCACTGCGGCTAAACCATCAGAATGATTTCATTCCAAATTAATATTCCCCAGTCGATCTAGTTCAAGGCGGTCTAGAAGAGTATATTAGAAGGCCTGAGCCAATGTGAGTGTCACGTGATCTGACGTCACAATCGGTGGCTGAACATTTTTCGTTGTCGTATACGCCCTTGTCAACGAGCTAGAATATTTTTGCTAATTAGCCCTTGTAGGATAAGTTTAGATGCGAATGGATGTTTTAATAATTCAGTAATAATTGCAATGCTCGGTTTTCTGCATAAAAATAATTCCTTCGTCCATTATCTTCAAGTAAGCAAGGTATGTCCACTTCTAGTATTGGGTGATATAAGAATGTGATGCAGTTATCAATTATTTTATGTAATACATGTTGTAATGTTTTGTTGCTTGCACTTGGATGTTTGGTTATACTATTATACCCTGATTTTTTTCAGTGAATCCTTACAAACTATCCTTAAAGGAAGGCATTTTCAAAATTAAGCAGGAGAGATACAAAATGTCAAGCAAGTGAAGTGTGCTGTGCTGTTGATCGAATTATGATGGATCGACGGAACGCATTTCTACTTTGAAATTTGCAAACAATCCTGCTCTCTGACAGAAGTGGATGAAAACATAAATAAGAAAGATTTTGTCCCCTCAATGAACGTGTGTGTGTGTAAAAAACTTCGACTGAAAATTATTCTCTACCAGAACAAGGCAGTAAACGGAGATGGTGTCGAAATATTTACTAAAGGAACGTATCCGACCATAGTGAAAGACGCATACCCTTCTATCTCAGTGAACAGCCTCACTACTTGACGAATAATTACCAAGTGTTTCAGATATAGATATCTGAAAATTTTGAAATTAAGTTCCTGAAGCATGAAAATCAAAGAACTTTATTGAAGGGCTTTGTATAAGAGACAGATCCGATTAATGGAAAACAGTTTTGAGTTGTGGACAAATTCTGCTCACATTAATAGAACATAGCACTTTGTGTATGTCAAACATTTTATTAAATAAACACTGAACATTAGGAATGTTCAGTGGTAAATATAATGATTTCAAGATTGCAAGACGCAAGATCACAAAAGTAAGTGAAAAATAGGAAGACATTAAAGTCAATTTAAAACGTCCAAAACAATTTTAATATATTTCCAATGTGATTTGTCTTTTGAATAATCTCATAAAGTCTTACATAATCTGCTGGAGTACCTTCTAAATAAAATATTGCTTTCCATCCTTCCTCCTCTTATTTTTGAACAGTTTGAATTTAATTAACCTACCTATGAATATTTTACTATTCCTTACAATATTAACAAATATTATTAATAGTTACTTATATGGCCATCAGAGAAATATCTGATAATGCATTACTACTAGCTGTATTACTATCTTCCATATTACAGTACACAACTTGAAAGAAATAGAGCAGAAAAAATATAAATAGAATTATCATGAAGGCACTTAATTTCTTATGAATATCAATTATGGCGGCAAAATTGTTTTTTGAATTTTAGAAAATTTTATATTATAAATAAGGTAGTATGTACAAAAATTTAAGCTTTCTCAATATGTTAATTTACGTGAACGAAAATTGTACAATATCGGAATGCCTTAATACAGATAACTCTCTAAAATAAATTCCTAGAGCGTCAAAAAGGCTTAATGTTTCCTCGTGTTATTTTAAGCAAGTATGGGTTTCCGTGCGATTTTAAGAACTAGATCTCTGCGTAAAACGTGGACATCATGCATTTCCCGACAGCCACCCTTCGTGACGTCATTCGGCGCAGGAGCAGGCCTTTTATTCTAGACGGCATTGTCTAGTTCCATTCGAGGCCCTGCTGTCCAGTTTGGTTTAGAATGTCTGAGAGTGTGGCTGGCACTTCGGTAATTTAACGTAAACGCAGATACGTCCGTCAAAATCCATTGCGCCTAAACCATCAGGATGATTTCATTCCAAAATAATATTCCCTAGTCCATCTAGTTCCATTCGAGGCCCTGCTCTCCAGTTTGGTTTAGAATGTCTGAGAGTGTGGCTGGTTCTTCGATAATGAAACATAATTGCGGATACGTCCGTCAACATCGACAGCACCCAAAACATTAGAATGATTTCATTCCAAATTAATATTCCCCGGTTGATCTAGTTCAACTCGAGGCACTGCGATTTTCAAAACCTTTCTTGAAAATTAGACGGTACTTTACATGAAGCCTCCCTGACATTTCCAAATTTTTCTCAAAATCCGCTCCAAATTTTTTGTAAGAATAGAATAAATGTGGTATAGACCCGATTCTTACGGTTAACTCGAATCTTTCAAATACTGCAATAGGTTGAATTTTTTCGTCGTGTTCCCACAACTACAAAATTCGAGAGAGATTTCCACAAATAATTATTTTCTCCAACACGAATTGTTTCATAAAGGCCATGTAAATTTTTTTGATTTTCGTGCAATATTGCGTGCAAAATGTGCTCTTTTTAAAAATTACAACGAAAGTTTCTGAAAAATTGCTTCAAATTTTTCTTAGATCTTTTCCAACGTATAGTGCTATTTGCTCTATTTTATAAAACGTAAAGCTGAATTTGTTTTTTGTTGTTTTTTTGCAAAAATTACATTTATGTAATTTTTGAAAGATCTCTCACACTTTTAATATGTACATTACCAGCAATTTGTAAACACTATTCAGTTTATAAGTTACTGTCTTCAATAGACTTCTAATGAAATGTTTCCAAAAATCAAAAATTTTCGGTGAAAAAGGGCTTCACATTTCGCATGTTTGGAAGCGTTTAAACGGCATTTTCTCCAGAAAAAAAAAAACAAATAATTTTTAATATTTGCCTCTTACGATACTTTTCAGGATTTTAATATTTTTAAAATAATATTTATGATCTCCTCTTAAGAAACCGAGAAATTAATAAGATGTCAAGAAAATGAACTTTGGGCAGCGGTCGATGGTTGCTGGCAAGAGCAGAAGAGAAATCTGAATAGCCGAGACCACAGGAAAGATAAAGCAAAGACGGGAAAGTATGTGCCATTGTGTAGCACCACCAGTTAATAATTCTGAGATTGAGAAGAAATTGTGAACTGGAAAGACAAAATCGAGGCGATAATTAAAATTGAATTTTCCCCGAATTTTATTAAGATTGCTATTAGTACACTTCAAGATACACTGTTCTGTGGCATTCCCACGTATTCCAAAAAACATGGCGCAGTGAAAGTTCTCCCTATTGTGATCAGTATTTTGCCTGGAAATAATGAGGTCTGGTCACAAAATTAATAGAGTTTGCAATTGAACTAATTGTAACTTCAGAAACGGCCAAATGAAAAATTAGATAAATTCCACTCTAGTCTTCTCTAAGCATCGCTTTTGGTGGTGGCAACTGGAACACAATATTTGCGGGAAAGAAAGTGTCTACGAAGGAGGAAGGAAGAAATATGTACTCACATCTAAAGAAGGAAAACAAAACATTGATAGATGCGGCGTGCCCTGCACAAGCAATTATTAACTGAATTCAACAAGGAGCCGACACCTTAGATGTGGACGTTAAATCGATTGCTCTCAAGATATTTAACTTCGTACTGTACGTTTCAAGGCTTTCTGTACTATGCAGATGTAGAGTACAGAAACCTTCTTGCTCGCAGTAAAACAAGTTCGCATTGTTTGTTTTCTATCAACAATCGATTGGTACAAGTCCACTGAATTTCTTTTCGTCTCAAGATAATTTCTCCGAGAACATTGTTTGATGATTATAACAAATGATACTCGGGGCATCTGCATTCCTTGCCAAGCATTTCCCACCCTTGTATTGAATCTAGAGAAAGGGAGGAACTCTCTCTGGAAGTCATTCATGCCATGAACAGTCTTCAGTTTACAAGAAAGACATCATGAAAAGTTTCAATTCCTAAAAGCGAAAGAGTCGTTACACCAATTGGAAAAGAAGGAAATACAACTTTTTCCGAAAGCCCATTTCTAAACCGTATGCAATGTATTCAGTATTTGAAGAAATAGCATCAACCTTTTGAAGGGTTTAAGTGCCTCAATTGAATGGGGCTCGCCGAATGTTTGGTTGATGACAAAACTTGTATTATACTGCGATTTCTCTAACTTTGTCCCTCAAGGCAACTCTAATCCCATCTTCGCGATGGAATATGTCACGACGTTTCGCGCGTTTCTCGGTCTTGCCGGTAGAAGTCGCATGATCGCAAGCATTGCTTTATACGGTCGCGATCGTGCGAAATCTAGCAGAACGACTGAGAAAGATGCGAAATGCCGTGACATATTCCATCGCGAAGATGGGATCTGAGTTGCCTTGAGGGACAAAGAGAAATCGCAGTATACTGTATCTCAATGAGGACGTGTGTCTGGATTATGGCAGAGCTTTTATTCAATTTTGTAATTTGAATCAATTTGTTAGTAGTAATATTGACTGTAAACATTTAAGAAAATTGCCATGTCATCTAAACTTGTTAGAACACGTAAAACAAAATTACAGTCGAGGGATCCATTCGGAATTCGTATACTATCGCCGCCCGAAGTACATATTTTTTAAATTTTCCTAATTTTTCGGCTTCCTAATGGTAGAACGGAAATATTATTTCAGAATATTAAAGAACACTAAAGCCTCGTCCTACATTGCAATATAAAAAAATGTAGCCGTTTTTAGGATAATGGTGTTCAAGTGTGACTAAAAATGCGACATTTGAAGCTCTTTTTCATAGAAAATTTTTGAGTTATCAAAACACATTTGAAGTCGTTTGAAGCACGTACCTTCACAAATATAATAATGTTTACAAATTTAAGTTAATGTGCATATTAAAGATTTTTGAAATCTTTCAAAAAAATTAATTTGTGTAATTTTTTAAACAAAAAATCTAAAAATGAACTTCACGTCATATTAAAGAGTGCAATTAGCACTATCCGTTCCAAAAGTTTCAAAAAAAAAAAAAAAAAGGAGCCATTTCTGAGAAAACGGCGTTTGAGTGTCTCTGAAAATGCGGAATTTTGAGCTAGTTTTCACAGTAAACGGTTGAGTTCGAGAAACTTTACGTGACATTATTTAAAGCTTGTGTACTCATTAATATATTGTCAACAAATCGACGCTAATGTAAATATTAACGTCGTGAGAGGCAAGTCAAAAAAATTGCATTTTTGCAATTTTTTTAAAAACAAAAGAATAGAGCAATATGGCGATTATGTCACCTCATAGAGTACATTTAGTACGATCCCTACCAAAAGTTTACAGAAAATAGTTTGAGCAGTTTTTGAGAAAATCTTATTTTTGTAATTTTTTAAAATTGCACATATTGCACGCAATATTGTGCAAAAACTACTAAATTATTTTAAAAAATATACATGACCTTAATGAAAGAACTCACTTTGGAGAAGAAATTTAATTTGGAGGAAAAATCTCTATCTGAATTTTATAGTTGGAGAAAGACGAGGACAAAAATTCAAATTTCTGCAATTTTGGAAAATTCAGAGTATTCAACCGACACGAGACCAACGAAATTCTCTTAAATGACCCTCAGACTATCCAACAACAAAATTTAGTCTAAATTTTGGCAGCCTCCTTCGCTGGATAATGCAAGGTTCGGGCCTTCACTCTAATCAGTGGCCTAGTGTGCCAACCCAGTTTCTCTCCTGTACCCTCCAAGGGCCGATAACAGGAAGTCGAAAGATTCATGACCCTTCCCTCTCTACTTACTTCCCACTCTCCTCAAAATGGAGTATGTCTTCGTCTGACTCCTCACCTTCAACCTATTCAGCAAGCGAAGACCTACCGGTAGCTAGGCTACCACTGACATAGCTTTAAGGCTCATGGGGGTGCTCAAGCTCCACCACCAACTGCAAGGTCGTGTACTCCCTAGGTGGAGTTGTTGTTAATAATAATAATAATATTAAAATACTCTGGAATAAAAACTACTAAAGCATCTTCATTCTACCCTAGTTTTGTTGAGCATGGAAGTACAGCATGGGCTGAGGGTGGCTTTCTTGTTAGCAATATCTTAGAATAAAATCAATGGTTCGTTTACCGAAGCTAAAATTCTTTTTACTTTCCCGTATACGTACGTATACACGGAGTCATATACGTAGTATAGGGAAAGTTATGTAATGCTGCGCGAAAAAGTGGCCAATTTTCGTCGGAAGAAAATTAATCGCCGGGCCGTCAAAACGAATAAGTGGATAAAACCAGTTGCTAAATTAAGAAAAAAAATCCCCTAACACGTGGTGTAGCCAGAAACCCTGTTTTCTAGGTCCTTGATACCGAAAACCCAATTGAAAGGAAAACGTCCGTCTGTCCGGCCGGCCGTCTGTGAACACTGCTAGCGCCTAAACCATACGTACGATTTCTTCCAAAACGGATATTCCCTGGTCGATCTGATTCTACTCAAAGCTTTGAGATTTTGAAAAAGATTCTTCAAAATTTGGGGGTACTTTATATGAAGCCCCCCAGGGATTTTCAAAATTTTCTCAAAAACGTCTCCAAATTTTTTCTTTAAATTTCTTGTATGAATAGAGGAAAATACACTTTTTAACATGGCATAGGTCCGATTTTCACGTACAGCTCTGAATTTTCGAATTTTTTGAAAGTTTGAATTTTTTTCGGCGTCTTTCTCCAACTACAAAATTGAAGATAGAGATTTTTTCTTCAAATAAAATTTTTTCTGCATATTGAGTTCTTTAATAAAGGTCATGTAAATGTTTTTCAAAATGTTGGTAGTTTTCCTGCAATATTCCGTGCAATATGTGCAATTTTAAAAAATTACAAAAACAAGATTTTCTCAAAAACGGCTCCAAATTTTTTCTTTAAACTTTTGGTAGGGATAGTGGTAAATGCACTCTATCAGATGACATAACATGCATATTGCTCTATAGGTTGTTTTTTTTCAAAAATTACAAAAATGTATTTTTTTACTTGTCTCTCACGTCGTTAATATTTACATTATCGGCGATTTTTTCACATTATTATATTTACGAGTATATATGCTTTAAATAATGTCGAGTAAAGTTTCTTTGAAACACTACCGTTTTCTGTGAAAAGTAGCTCAAATTTCGGCATTTTCAGAAATGCTCAAACGCCATTTTCTCGTATATGGGTGCAAATATTTTCTTGAAACTTTTGTAACGGATAGTGATAATTACACTCTTTAATATGACGTAAAGGTTATTTTGAGTTTGTTTTTTTTCTAAAATTACATAATTATAATTTTTTGAAAGATCTCTCACATCTTTAATATGCACATTACCAGCAATTTGTAAACCTTATTATATTTGTGAGTGTAAGTGCTTCAAATAACTTCAAATAAAGTATTTTGAAAACTCAAAATTTTCTGTGAAAATGAGCTTCAAATTTCGCATTTTTAGTAGTGCTAAAACGCCATTTTCTCTTAAATGGCACATAATTTTTAAAAGAAAATTGCCATTACGGCGATGTTTTTGTGTTCTTTAATATTCTAACATTAATGTTTCCGTTCTACCAATAGGAAACCGAGAAATTAAGAAAATGACAAAAAAATGTACTTTTGGCGATGATAGATGGTAGCTGGCAAGAAAGAGTACGCTATTACGGGAAAGTCTGTTTCATTCTGTAGCAGCACTAGTTCTTTCTTGGATCAAAAATTGTGACTAATTTTAAATGTTTTGATACATTCTTCACATATTTCAATTAATTTTTCAACTACGTGCAGTGAAGCAGTGGAAGTGAGAGTGTGGAACAAAACTGAATATGAGATATTATAAACACAACATTAATCTTTTGACATAATCAATAAAATTAAATCGAATACCCAATGTTTTCTCCAAAGAAATACTCCTACAGGCGAGAATACATTAACAATAAATTTTTGATTGTAACAAACATCGCACCTTGCTCATAATTTTGCTGATAGAAACAAGAATGTGGATCAAGAAGAACTGAACAATTTTTTAAAGGGTTTCTGTGTAATTATGAAAAACGGTACAGAAAGAGGAATTTTGTTACAATTTATTTTTATTGACCTTGATATTCAGAAATACGATTTTAAAAATAAGGATATGCAACTCCGCCAATAATGTTTGCATTGCAATTGTGTAAATAAAGAAAATAATTGTACTTACATCATCTGAATTGTCTTCTTCCTTCACAAAGTTTGGGACTGTACAAGATTCAGCTTCTTCCTACAAATAACAAGTGTTCATTACAAATGTGGTAGCTAAAAGAAGAAGACCATTGACTGAACGCATCATAACTAGTCTCGAGGTGACAAGCAGAGTGAAAATAAGGAAACAATTATCACATACATTTTTGAAACATCAGCAAAAAGGAGTGGAGATCATTTAGTGACTATAATTCCCCAAATGTCATCTGGTGTGCTAGTAAGCATTGTAGCATTTCCACTCATTGGAACAGTAGATCTCTTTGAAATAATAATAATATAGTGAACATACAGTCCGAAACAGTAATTTTCTTATATTTTGATCACTACAATACAACTCCAAATGTCCATGGGGTATGAGAAGATTTAAACTTTTCTAGTATGTTATTAATGCATCGTTTACTCATGTTAGCGATACTCTTATAACTGAAAATGTTTACCATCCTTTGTGACATAGACTAATATTTGAGATATATGCATTCAATGCAGAAGGGGCATATGGATTCAATGCAGAAAATTATTGTATTGACATTGTTAGCTTGGGGTAGCTTCCTTCGTATATTTCTCCAGAAGATATTCCATTGGCTGATGATATAACCTTCATCTATTGTTACCTTCACTCATGAATCTAATACTTTGTTCCAAAATAATTCGTTAAATCAAAATTTCCCATGCAGTGCAGTGTTTGAAAATTAAAAACCTTGTTTGTTTTAAAAATTCAGGCTCATAAAGATTATAAAATGTAAATTTTGATTTACTGTGCGGGCACCATATCAGACGTAACTAACAGGTTAAACCATTGAAAATTTCCAGCAAATATAATTATTACACAACACACTCTAATTAGCAAGCACATGAATTTCAAACATGTAAGACTTAGTTGTGAATTAAAGGAAATGACATTACTAAAATTATACTCCTAAAATTATTATAATATGCTTGAACTTAGTTACTTTTATTCAACAGGAGTGGTACTAAGCACTGAAAACCTTCATATTATTTCCCTCAAATTTGCACAGTTATTTGATTGTGCACATTGTGAAATGACAAGCTAGAAGCAAGAAACATTTAATATAATCAATATTATGTCAACATATGTAATAACATTCATTATAGGATTATATTTCTTAATTTTATTTTTAAAAAGGTAATGTATTATGTTAGAGCAGTTTTGAAGCAAATTTAGCAGCAAAAACAACAGTTTTAGCGGACCTTGTTGCTACCAACATCCCCCGCACCAATAAGATTTTCTGAATCGCGTGGTTTGTGACCACAGTGATGGATTTTTTCTTTATTTCATGTGATTTTGGCAAGTACTGGTTCCCTAATATCTTTTGCATCTTCTCTTAGTTTATTTACATAGTTCATGTTATTGGGTTTTTAAGAGTTATTTAGATATTTGTTATTAGTTATTTGCTGCAGAGAGTAGTTAGTGATTAGTGGGATCATCTTGCGACACATGCGTAAACATTTATTGACTTATTAAAGTCAGAAATTTGTATTTGTAATGAGCAGTTAGCATTAAGTTAAAAGTTCTCTATTTAGTAATTAGTGTAGATATTTCACTATAATATTTGCATCAGCTTTTAACGATTAATTTTAGCATTAAGATTTTGAAAATTATATGGTTATTTGAAGTTAATTAATAGAATCTAATCAATGGATAATTTTTATTAAAGTTACATACATACTAACATGAAAATACATACTAACATTTGTTGCAAATTTTATCAATAGCTATTGCCAAGAATATTAAATCGCACTGTAAAAATTTACAACCTCACAAGATTAACACCCTGCAAAGTTTGGTGCAAAAGGCAATATTTTTTTTTTTTAATCTTTGAAGGCCTGGCAACTAAGGCCTTTAGACTTTTTACTGCTTATTATAAAATGTCACATACACAAGTACAATTTACAGTTACAATTCAAATTTCATGAGACAGATTTGTCTCTTTCAGGAATTTCAACGTCCTGCCAGTTGCTGTTGTGTCCGTTCCTACGTCCTCCTTCATTCCACATCTGTCTCTGATTGTTGTGAGATTCACAAAAGGCAATAATTATTTTTTATCCTAGTTTATAAAAAGAAGAAGAGGATAAAATCCATCCAAGTCAGATTTGACACTGCGATTTGCCAAGCACCTGCAGGTAGGAGAGTAAATGCACTGCATTGACTAAAATATTTTTTGTTTGCTATTTCTGTTCCATTGTTGCTGTTTGAAATTCAAAGTTACTAACAAAACTTTTTGAAGGTGACACCTGACAAGTGGTATCAGTGTGTTACTCATACAGAAAAATATTATTTTGGATTGTTGGAAGAAAAAAATTAAAAATTTTACTAAAATACCAGATGTATTAATTGACCTACAAGACACTGATGAGGAAGATAAAACACGAGAAATTGATAGTCCCTATTAGAACTCAGTTTTATTACATTTAATTTTTTTAAACTTTCATTTGCTTAGTAGACATTGTAGTTTAATTTCATCTATTTTCACACCTAAGGTATCATGTCAATTGTTTGAATTCATTCTTTCATATGATTTGGTGTGTTTGAGACACTTTTTTTTGTAATCATCATTTTTTTACTGGTGTGGTAACATAGCCAGGAAAGACAAGAATATTAAGGTATAACCTTCTCTTACATATTTACCTAGTGATTCAGTATGACATTCTGATTACGATCTCCATCAGATCTCTTTCATTCAATTTAATATTTACAGCAATTCTAAAGGTATTTAAACTGTCTCTCATGACTATCATGTCTATAATAAGTATATAATTATCCGAATAAATTAAATAAAAGAAGTGAATTGCCTTTCTTATCCATTTCTTGATGTCTTACAACTGAAAGAAATTTTTTTTAACGGTTTTTGAAGCTTTTCTTTTCTGATAAATCAGTTTTATTTGCAATAAATTTAATTATTTTAAATAAATGTTGGATGACCAATCAGGAGAATTCACTTTACAGTGAAACGAGGTTTGATACAGTTGACTTGCAGGTAAGTTACACTTTACTATTATTTAAAATATATTGGTATGGCATTAAGATCCTCCTAAATTTTAAATTATTCTTAAAATGCTTTGCAATGGACACTTTTAAATTTAAATTTTGATTTTTGAAAAAATTAAAAATTTTGGTAGAATGTATTTATGTGGATATTTTTTATAACAGTTGGATCGGTTACCAATATTAAATTGTTCTTGATCTTGAAGTTATTTCTGGCCTTTTAAAAAAATATTGTAAACATTGATAGTACATGAAGAGGGAAAACATTGAGTTTTAAGAATTATTGATTGAACATAACAAAAATCGAAACTAATAATAATAATAATAATAATAATAATAATAATAATAATAATAATAATAAAACTTACAAATATCTGGGCATTGAAGAATGTGAAACCATCTCGAATGACAGAATGAAAGAGAGAATTCGTAGGGAGTATTATAGGAGAGTGAGACTTGTCCTGCAGTCCGCTCTGAATTCGAGGAATAAAATATCTGCAATAGGTAGTTTGGCGGTACCTGTAGCCGAATACAGTTTTGGACTAGTGGACTGGACTGAGCAGGAAATTCGCACCATGGATCGAAAAACCAGAAAACTGCTAACAATGCATCATGTTTCCCACCCTCGAGCTGATATACATAGACTTTATGTGTCACGTAAGGTAGGAGGAAGAGGCCTCAGACAAATTGAGGCCTCCTGGCACAACGCAATAGTCGGGCTGGGGAAGTATGTAGTCAGCCATCAAGATGACCATCTAATGAGACAGGTCATGAAATCTGACCGAAGAATGGGAAACAGAGGCATTGTAAGTATAGCAAGAAGCATTGCGAACAAGACTATGCAAGACACCCAGAATGACAGAAACACTGAACTTCTGATGCTACTTAACATGAAATTTGAGACACAGAAAATGTTAAAGAAATCGTGGAGAGACAAACCACTCCACGGACAATATCTAAAGAGAATGGACAAGGTGCAGATCAATAAAGATCAATCATTTATGTGGCTTAAAAGGGGAAGAATGAAGCCAGAATCGGAAGCACTTGTAATAGCTGCCCAAGATCAGGCCTTGAGAACACGACATTATGATAAAGCGGTTCTCAAAATTTCCCAAGATGATAAATGCCGCATTTGCCTGGAGCAAGTAGAAACCATTGATCATATTGTCTCAGCTTGTCCAATCCTAGCAAAGACCGAATATCTGAAAAGACATGACAGGGTATGTAGCTACCTCCACTGGCAGATCTGTACCGCCCTCGACGTTCCAAACACATGCGCCAAGTGGTACGAACACTCACCAAAACCGGTGACGTCTGTTGGATTGTGTACGATATTGTACGACCAACAAATTCAAACTGATCGCACGATAGCGGCAAACAAACCGGATATAGTTATCCGGGATTTGACGAAAAAATCGTGTTTACTTATTGATGTTGCTGTACCTTGCGATCAAAACGTCGTTACCAAGGAGGCAGAGAAACGTCTTAAATACAAGAGTTTGGAAATCGAGATCAGCCGAATGTGGGGCGTAAAAGCACAGGTCGTCCCGATAGTTATCGGAGCTCTGGGATTTGTTCCGCAAAATTTGAGTAAGAACTTGTCTAAACTCCCCGGTAATTCAAAAGACTGGGAAGTGCAAGAAATTGCTTTATTTGGAACAGCCCACATTTTGCGTAAAGTATTGTAGAGGCACTGATAGTCACCGGATCTGCTCCTTAGGTAGCTGGTTGCAACCTGGAGTAGATTTTATATTCAGCCGACTCATAAGATCTTTAGTCGTGATGTAATGGAAAAATAATAATAATAATAATAAAAACAAAAAAAACTTAACTCTTCATTACATATCAAGAATTTTCGGGAATTTATTTCTCACTACAAAATAGTAATTATACTTACGTGTTATACACATTATTTGTAACGAAATGATCACTTTCGAAGAATACTATATTATTTCAAGCACACCACATGTAATAAAATGAAGAAAGAGTGGGGGAAAAAGCAATTGTGAACCCATTCCGCGCTGAGATTCATTCTGAATGTCCATCCCTTCGATTATCGCAGGTTGGGAGGACACTCACGAGTTCAGAATTTGGCGATCCTGGCAGAGAGCTGTTAACGTCACCATATTGGAGATATGAGCCATTCCACGTCAAATCGCACAAGAGTTGACACGACATTTTTTAAAATGTACGATATTTTTTTTCTTAAATCTGGACATCAAAAAAAGAGACACGTACTTTTTTATTTGCCTGAAAATTTATTATTTGTGTAGTTATGGCTATATTAAATTTTGGAATTTACAGGTACTTCACAAAATAAAATCAATTATTTATCCGAATGTAGTAAATATAAAAATTTCCGGTTTGTGTCATTTAATACTTTCAAATGTGTATTTTATTTTTCTGTAAATAAATTTTTCAAAAAAAATTTTTTTCATTTTAAAAAATGATTTTTTCAAAAAAAAGTAAAATTTCTATATAAACTCGATGAGATAAAATTTTGAAAAAAATATAGGCATGTTCCTTGTTTAATTTTCTATAAAATACAACAAGAAAAAAAGTGGGCACTCCACACATACAGTTCTAAGAAAATCAATTGTAAGTATGAGGGCGCGTTCTGCCTACCCATGCACAAACGAATTGTGTTCGGCCAGTCTTTGATGCAAGTGCTGAAGAACTAAAAAAAGAATGACCGTCTGCCTGATAAGGGTTTCAAGAGTTATTAGTATTTCAGATGTTCACTCTGCCCCCAGAATGTATGACATTGTGTCATACATATTTTTGTGGGTAACATCGTGGGTGACTTGTGGGTCATCTATGTACGTATGGGTGAGAGCGAAACGAATTGAAACACGAGCTATTCCACGTCAAATCGCACTCGAATTGACCAGTGGCGAAGTGTCAGGGTAGGCAGAGTAAGCTGAGCTATCCCTAAGAATCTTGAAGAAGGCGAGAAATATTTCTTCACTAAAAAAGAAAATTGTCAATTTATAATGTTATTTTAGCCGATTAATACCGTACGTATGCGCACCAAGTTAATTTTTCTGTTCTTATGCGTATTCAATGCGATGTGTCCTCGCTGCCGCCCGGTGCAGTGGGCAGGCTGCGGGTAAGGCTGACTCGGTTCAGCTTACCGCTGGAAGACAGTTTGTGGGCCAGGGACGGGGCGCGGGGAAGTGATCGCGCATGCGCATTTAGTAGCTGGCCCGGTCACTCGGCCAGAGGTTTAGGCCGGCCTCACTACTGGGTAAGTAATTTAAACTCCTGCCGGCAGGCGCTCTCTTCACTATAAGCTTGCGTGGAACTTCCGGAAATGTCCACTAGAGATCATTGAACAACTTCAAATATTACTACTAACAAAAGTAAAACATTTATTTATTCCAAATTTCAGTATTAGAATTCCTCTGTCGCTAATTCATTAAGTACAATACTAAGAATGTTCATTTTTTTCTCCCGAATTATTTAGCATTGGGTTAACGTTTAATAAAACAAGATCATTTGAAAAACGTTTATTTTAAGCATGTGTGAGTTGGTATCGCGGCGAGTGTGTGAATCCCCGAGTAGTATTGTGTTCTGGAAAGATCAAATAGGATCTGATCAGTGTAATTTCATTTCGTAAGTTGACTGAATAGCGTATTCGTGTGTAGGTTACAAGTGAAATGTCGTTGACCTGCAACTGTATGACGCTGTGTCTCATTGACAATTAGCAGTCTGGAAACAATTAAAACTCATTTACGTAATTCTAATAACAAACTCTTCAACTTTGCTACTATTTCAATAGAAAAGAAACTTTCGTGTAAGTGTTCGCAAGATGCTATGTTTAAAGAAAAGTTGAATTTTTTCTGAAGAAAACCAGACATTCAGAATTGATTTACAAAAAACTGTCAAATAATTTAGATGGCTGCAAACTATTGAAAACAAGGAATATCCATAAATTATAAATAAGCATAACCATTTACAATTTTTTTTCAATTTTGCAGTAGGTTTATTCTTGATCTGAGTATTGTTGCATCATTGAAATAACAATAATAATAATAATAATAATAATAATAATAATACTATTATTATTATTGAATTTGTAGCCTTCTGATCTCTATCTTCGAAATATTCGATATTTCATATACTAAATGTGTTTTTACAATACGTTCGTGACTCAGCTTATCCAAAAATTAACCTCACGCTTCGCCACTGGAATTGACACGATTATTTAAAAAAATGACTCGAATATATGGATTCATTCTGGACATCAAAAAAAGAGGCACGTATTTTTTATTTACCTGAAAATTGTTTATTTGTGTAGTTTCGCCTATATTACATTTTGAAATTTACGCGTACTTTGCAAAATATGATTAATTGACGCTCTGAATGTACTTAACATAAAAATTACAGGTTTGTTTCGTTTAAATTTTTGATATATGTATTTTATTCATATATTACTTTCTCAAAAAATAAATATTTCATTAAAAAATTGTAATTATTTTTAAAAAACGAAAATTTCTTTATGAACTTTCTCAGATTAAAATTTGAAAAAATAGGCATATTTCTTGTTCAATTTTCTACAAAACATAACAAGAAAAAAGTGGGCACTCAACACGTTCAGGTAAAAAAAAATCTATTAAAATCTATAAAATCTATAAAAATAATATAAAGTATTATTATTATTATTATTATTTATTATTTATTATTTATTTATTTAGTCAAAAAACAGTAAAAACTGTATATGACGTGTGGGGAAAGAAATTTATCTGCGCACATTTTCTTGAGGGCCAGAATTTTATTAAAAAAAAAAAAAAAAAAAAAAATGGTATATGGTATTCGGGCCCGTGGTTTCTGCCCCTGCACTCACGAATTGTGTTCGATCAGTCTTGGATACTAATGCCGACGGAAAATAAAACAAATGATCCTCTGCCTGATGTGGGTTTCAAGAAGCATTAGTAAATCATATGCTCACTCTTTCCCCAGAAGGGATGGTGACAACAAAACGAATGCTTTTCCTCGTGTCAGCAAAACGAATTTTATTGCAGAGTCCCTTTGCGTCCTAGGGACGGGGTGCCCTCCTGACCTTGCTCGTGAAATACAATCGACCACTTGTCAAGGGACATGGTAAAATTTTCTCAACATTAGTCGCAATACGCAATACGTATGAAGACAAGAGTGCTAGTATTTGTTCTGTGAATCGTGTGTACACTGAGCAACATGAGTGGCGATCAGCGTATGAGATAGATGTTTCAATCCATTTAAACTTTCTGATCACGATTTTTAAAACAGAAAATCTCCGAGACGCGTAAACCACGATTTGCTGGTGAATTGACAGGAGTCATTAGATTGGCGAATTTGTGATTCATTTCGGAAGAAAGGGAATCGGTTTCCAAAACGGCATTTTCTTAATGAAGATTGCGTCGAGATCAGTGGCTCCCGTGGCATTAACGAAAGTAGCGGAACGTCCAGTGAAAAAAATGGAAATTAAGGAAGTGAGAATTTAAGCTCTTCAGATAGTTCAAGTGCCTGCGAAATTAATAAAGAGAAGATAAACATGAGTTTAATTGCAATAGGAGAAACCCCCGCCAAGAAAAGAAAATTGGAACAAAATGGCATCCCCATGAGAAATTTTAGAAAGTACAAGGTGCCAACACAGATATATTTCTTTACATTGAAGATCCTTCGACGTCCATCGAAAAATCAGACAAAGATACTATTTAGTGACTTATCTATTACTTTCACTCAACAGGTGACATGAAGTTGAAAATTTAAATTTTGACAATTTTTGAAAGTTGGACATACAATATAATTAAACGACTTTTTGCAGCAACCGAACGCATGATAAAGTGTCTAAAACGTTGGCTGAAGAAAACGGAATTTTGTCCAGAACTGAAGTAAATTCGGTAAGGCATTAAAACTGTAGACTGTGACGAAAGTTCAGAAATTCTATGGTACGCGATACTTGTATTTAAAGCGAGTTGTGAGGGACCAGAAAATCCGGCTTTTAATTATTTATAAATTATTTATAAATATATTATATATATATTAATACACATAAATATTATTATTTATAAATTCAATCATGAAGTTTCACCACCTCAAGAAGTACTTAAATTACTGCTTCATCCAAAGAAACCGACGACCAGTAACCCAAAAAACATGTCTATTGCAGCAATCTATTACACACTGGTTCGTAAAATATTAATCTCTTTTAAAGTTACTGAGATCCCACTTTGATTTTTTCTGGACTTATTATCAATAGTCTAGTGCGTTTATAAATATTTTTTTAAAATTTTTAGCTCATCGAGTTTACAAAAATATTTAATTTTCAAAATTTCAGTTTTTGAAAAAAATTGAAAATTCAAAAAATTAAATATTTTGCAAAATCTTAAAAATTAAACATGTCTTTAAGTTTCGAATGGAATTTGAACGGAATTTCTATAATTGGTGTATTAAAATATATGATATTTTTAAGTTAGTGATGCGCGTCATTTTTAGCAAATTTCATTATACAATATTTCCGAAAATAATGAAGTTAGAAAAAATAAAAATACACGTGTTCACTTATTTGATCCATATAATAAATAGAAAAAATTAGAAAATAATTAAAAATATGAAGGTCAAATTTTGGTCTTTTTTGTGCGATTTGACGTGGAATGGCTCGTATAGAGCAGTCTGAAACACTGCACCACGACAAAAGGTTTTATACACTATGGGTCCAATTTGGGTAGTTCATGTGTTGCCAATGCCAAAAGGTTTTGGAAATATAATCCTAAAAGATCTGACTAGGAACTCCCAAATTTTATGCAGTCTCCATCTGAATCCTTGAACACCAGTATGTTTCTTATAAAGGCATTTGCTAGATAATTTGGAACATTTTTTAGACCAATAGTGTTGATACTATCAACCTCAACATCCCGGACCGGAGGTCTTATATTTTCTCTCGAAAGTTCTGAAACTAGGACTTTTTAACTTAAAGACCAACAACCATTAAGTATTCCTAGAATTAATTCCATGGGTGTGAATTAAAGAGCTATTCTCTACAAAGTTTCATGCTGATGTCATATTCTTTACTATATTCCACAAAGCATTAAAATGAAATGAAAGCATTGAAAAAAATGAATTACAAATGTTGTACGTACAAACGTCATTGTAACTCCCAATCCCATTTGAATTCGTGATTGTTCAAAGGAACAAAGTCCATGTTTTATCATTTTTCACTCAGTGCTGAATTTTGTATTGTTTCATTCTTCCTCATTGTTTAGAGAAGAGATAAACTTACTCCAGACACTACTTATGGCTTTCTTAACAAGAAGAATCAAAAGATTGACAGCTGAAAGGTACCAATTCCATCACTTACTTCCTTCAACACTCAATGGAGCGAGTGTGAGCGTAAGGCCAGAGGTATTGTATTCTTTATTCGCAAAATGAGTGAAAGGTGTAAACAGAATGGTGACACTGCCTGTTTAGTATCTGACTACATGCAGAATTTGCCTCTTCCCCCATTCCTGTACAGGAAGGTTTTTGTGGAAACTATGGGTATGCGTATTTCGCATTCATTATCAGCAGAAAGACAGGTAACAAATGTGTAAGTATCATGAAGAAATTGCAAAATACGTTTGTGTGTTTCTTTTAGATTTTATCCCCGATTATTTTCCAGAAGACATTACAATGCTGCAACTTTATTCTGTCAGTTGTCCAGTACAATAGAGAAATCATTCGTTCATAAGAATGTGTGTGGAACTTGCAGTAAATAAGACTTTGTCAGAGAATCCACCGTTTCCCAACGCGGGTTCTTTTTTTCCTGACCTATGAGAGATTTTCAAACTCTTCACAAGAAGTTTCAAGAAATATGACAGAATATAGACACAAGTGGAATACTGTCACACCATTGCAAAAGTAAACAAAAGCTGTTTTTTTAAAAATTGTCAATCCAAGTGACATACTTGATATAAACAAATGGTGGCCAAAGCAATATAAGAAAGTGCCCACAGTGATGGACTTCTGGAAGAAGCATTCCAAAGAAAGAAAAGAGCTTTCTTTTCTCCAGCTTCATTCCTGCAATTTGAGTTCTCAGCATCCCGTTCTCTCCATATGGTAACTCACTCATACATTAATAGCTTTGTACTGAACAACTTCAAATTATTACAACCTGGCTGAAGAGAAGGAAAAAAGATTTTTGCAGGAATAACGAAAGCTACTCTGAAAAGAAAAGTCCTCATAAAGGAAACACATTTAAGAAAAGGATCTTGTTAGGTAGTTGACTCAGAGTGTAAATACAGGGTTCATAAGCTTTCTCAATTTTCAAATTCCCTGACTTTTCAAGGTTTTCCAGTCACAATGAAAATTTGTCCAATTTTGTTCATAAATTATTTCCGTAATAGATAATTAGCGCACCAGTACAAGAACTCTCGCATGCTATACCCCACCCTCTTCCTTATTTCTCCATTTCCATATTAAGCCTGTAATAAATATTTTTCTTCAAGACCTTCTGATCCTCCCTCATTTGTTCTGTATGTCACCTTCTAATTGATAACAATATAAAACACTCTTGTCAATACAATCAATTCTTAATTATCTTTATTATCGAGCAAAGAGGTACATTCGTGTGATTCAATCGCATAGAATATCACGTAATTAGAAATTTCACATACAACTGCAGATTCTACAGGCTCTAAACAGCTGGGACAGTATCACCGAACCAGCAAAAATGTAAAATAATGGCCAAGAAGACTGCAATGAAAGAATGGTATAAAACAATGAATATTGAAGGTTTTATTCACTGATGAGTAACGAGTCTGTTTTTAAAGTTTTCAGATCCCCCCAAAAAATTAATAACAATAAATATCATTTTGAACTTAAATTTTTTTAAAATTTGAAACATCATGTTAATTATTTTTTCTTCAAAAAGCAGAATATTATTCAACTTTAAATTCTAGACATTTTAGAAGTACATAATATTTCTCCTCTGTGCGAAAAAATTTTGGGATAACTTCTAACATAAGGTTGCTACAGATATTTGAAAATGTGTCTGCCTATTTCAAAACTCCCGAGGCAGTATTCGCAGTAGTGGGCAGGGAGGGGCCGGCAGTGAAAAGGTAGCTATTCTAATCAGCATTGCCAGATGAGTAAATTTATATCCCTGTATCAACCTTCTCACATCCTGGAACTTTCACTAAAATTCCCGGTACCACTCACAATGGATTTAAATTCTGAAATTGTTCATATTATAACTGTTAGATTTGTAACACGTACAGGAAGTTCAGTAACCTTAACTCGATAAATATTCTTTAATGAACTTAAATGGAACACTAAGAAGTTCTTTCCTCTTTTACAACACCATGTGTGAGAAAAAGACCATCCGATGTCACCCTGAATGTTTCTACGGCAGTTTGCACCAATATCTTAAGTTATTTGTAAGATTGGTGTTCGTCTTAATATATTGAATAAAGTATATTAATCTTAAATTGTACATCTTCAATTACAGTCTTGGTATTTTTTGGTATTTAAATAGATGAGGATGTCTTTATCCTGGTAGATGGAATCTTTATTAAAATCCTAGTAAAAAGAACAGGATTCTGGCATGTCTGGATACACTGATTCGGAAGTGTCAAATTTTATATTTCTCAGAATGAATATAGCCATCCACAATCAGAAGTATACTTCAATTTATTTCAAGCTGTACTTGGCATGTCGTAAGCTATTAGTGTCATCCGCTGCAACAGCTAATTTACGTCAAGTGCAGTTATATTTAATTCCAAATATAGTCAAGTTATTCCCAGATCATGGATTCAGTGATTTTAGGTCTTGGACACTATACAATCACTAAACACTAATCAAATATATCTGTCATTTTTTATCTCATTAGAAAGTAAAGGGCAGAGATGTGTATAGTGTTTAAAGAGGGTATTGTGTACACGGTGTTACAAATAACATATCGTATACGTGCCATGTTTCCATATTAAGGCTGTGTCGAAAGCATCATTACAGACATAAAAGATTTTTCAAAAATACTCTGAAATAAACAATGTAGCACATTATTTTCGACCAATGCGCCATTTTCTCAATTCTTTACGCATTTTAAATAAAAATGGTCTTAAATAATATTGATATGTAATTTTGTAATTGTTTCTATCTTTCAAAGCGGACAAATGAAAAAAAAAATTACAAAATTATAATTTCAGTTGAAACATCAATTTTTTTTTACTAAAAACATTCTCCCATAATCAAAAATGGTGTGACACATTTATGTAAGACTGAACTGTCCGTCACTTTTTAATAAAAAATATTCTTGGTTTAGGAAAAAGCCAATGGTTTCAAACACTATCTTTTATTGATTAAGAATACATTTACGTAGTTTAATATGTTTGTCATTCATAAGCAATTTTTATAACTAAAAGTTTTGTAATTATAAATTTGAATAACTAAATGTGCTTAAAATAACAATACAACTGTTTCTATTGTTGGGAACATTATCAAACTAAGCTACTAAGTATTATTAATTTGTCAGTTTCATAGTTTTAGATGAAGATGTCGTATTTGAGTATCCAAATCTAATAGATGGTGTTATTTTGAATTCATGTATTTAATATCAAATATTCTTAACAAATTTTATTAAAAACGATTAAAAATGCACGTTTATGTCTTTCTATATAGAAACGTTTCTCACAAAATATGAATAATTAAATGATCATCAATTTTGGATTGAGCGAAAAATAATTCCAGGTATTTAAATAAATTCCCTTAGTTTTCCAGGTTCGTATGCACCCTGTATAATAAGACTTTATAATAGTTTTATTATAAAGTCTTACAATGGCCTAGCATTAATTAAATACTTTCTTGGGTCTATATTGTACAATTTTTCAACATTCTTCCATGTTTTGTATATTGTTCATTAAAAGTTACAATATTTTCATGAAAACTGTTTTATAAAAACTTTGATAAATGTTGAAAAGCACTTAGTCCAAGACAAAAGCAACATGAAAAATTGTTAACACATGCAACTGTATATTTTTTTAAGAGTGAAGACTGGATCCCAACAGAGAAATAATAGAAAAAAATAAAATATGAAATATTTTAAATGCCAAGTCCAAAATCTTTTTTTTCTACTTTGCCAATAATTTTAAAATTAGGACTTGGTGCTTTCGCTTCAATTTTATTTTACTTTCAGTAAACAATCTACACGTGTGTTTTATTTATAGGATCATAGTTCACATTTATAGTATTGTTATGAAATTGTATCTTGTGGTCCTGGATCTCGAGTCTTTTGTTGCAATTTTCATATCTAGTAATACTTTTCGTTTAGTATTATTTGATTGATTGCCTTCTGGGAATTAACTGTGGTCCGGGTAGGTACATTGATTGTAAGAGCTAAGGTGAAGGAATTAATTAAATTGAGAAACTGCTCTTTCTAGCAGGTACAACTAGAAACTACTTGTTCAAATCTCTGCATACAACAATGGATTCAAAAGAGCAATTGCTGACCTTCTTTAAAGTCATCTCTAGATTTTCTAAGAGTGTGTTATAATCTATAGCTTGCTTCGCGAAGGCCAGCAGACGCAAGTATGATAATTTTGGGCAGAGGCTGATGGGTGTAATAGATATTCCAAAAATATTTTTACACGAATAAATTCAATTTAACTACTTTTTCACATACTTTATTAAGTTAAAATACACATAGCCTCCAATGATTTTCAAAAAAACTGAAAAGAAAATATTCATTCCTGTGAATTAGTAACTATTTGCAAAGGACAATCGGGTATTCTATTGCTATTATCGCTTAATTCTAGTATGCAAGAATCAATTTACTGCCATAAGACAATGGTGAACAATAATTGTAATAATTATATTCATCACTGAGCTAATGAAAATGTTGAGAATGAAAATACATTTATGACCAGAAGCAAAACAAGACACATCACAGCTACTGATCAATGGATCAAGGGAAATAGACTTAAAACCTGATTGATATGGAGGTCATTGGGCCAGAAGCTGAGGTACAATAATTAAAACAGGCATTACACAAATCATAACTAAGACATCACTGTGTGAAGGCATTTTATAAAACGGTTTCAAATTTCAACAAATTTGGAATACATGTCAAAGGCGATATTAATAACTTTGCTGATCCGGAGTGACTTTACGCAATGCGGCAATGTACTTCGTGTATAACCATAGGTTAGATCATTTTGAATTCCATTTATTATTGTAACAATTTGACAATATTTTCTATTTTAAATTTCATTTTAATTGACTTCATTCTTTTTCATTTATTGTTATACCAAGTTCCTGTTAATTCAGGTAATATTCCATAGTTAAATCTTTGTTACATAAGAGCTTACGATTGGGCACATAACGCTGATCTTGTAGAATAAATAAATACGTAAATATACAAAAATAAATTAAATATCACTGTTAAAATCAATATTATTTACCTTTTGGATACTTAGTATAGTTTCTATAGAAACTTATGTGACAGAAAAGGACATACATGCCATAAACTCACATTTACTGTATTTAATTTAAAGAATGTTATAGTTAAAGACAGCAGTTTTGTTTGAAAATATATTCCCCTCACTGAATAAGTTATTTTTCACAGAACCGTGTTTCATAAATCAAGGGGCAAGGCAATGGTGGAATTTCCAGCATGAGAATGAGAGGCTTCTGAAACATCAAGCATTGAAGCTGTAGGATAAACTTCCCCAGAATAAAATGACACAGCTCAGATGGGAATGAACATTCACGAGACACACAAAATCTGCGATATGGATTGCTCGCTTGCTTTAGATATGAATTTTTCAACTCTCTAAAATTGCAAATAAACTTTCATTCTTATTAGCTCACGAAGGGAACTAATTTCAATTGCTTTCCTTTCTTACTTTTTGTACCTATGACACTACATATTAGTCACAAAATACATGAAGTCATGACATTATATGACAAACTATACAAGAAATGGAACTATGTATTGGAACTTACAACGCAATTCCAGTCGCACTCCTCCTTAATTCCTTGTTCTTCTTTAACCTACAGATAACAGAAAAAAAACAAAAAAACAAGTAGTACTAACATTCACAGGAAACATGTTATTCTAATACCTGAATTATGCTGAATTGTGGCAACACAAATCATAAAACATAAAAAATTAAACTTTGCTAAATCAGACTATGTAGACACGTACTAAGTAGATTTTGAAATGAATTTGCTTAATTTTACTGGTCATATAGACCATACATAAACATTCACACCACAGGTTTTAATAGCAAATCATATTTACAGAAACTACTTACATCTTCAATCTTTATAACATTTTCGGATAATATACCAATCCCTTCCATTTTGATAATGAGCAATATATAACAATTAACTAATAAATAAGCAGCAACACACTCTACAGGGCACTCAATGCCCTGATGGTTCACTCAATTTGTAGGGGAACGTAGGCGAGGACACGACGCCCGTAGCCACGAGGCGCGCTACAAGCGTGGAAATCGGACACTCCATGAAAGACAATTGTGGAAGGCTATGGAAATATTTCCAAAGAAGACATTCCACGCTGTCCGTTTGTTTCTGCACGTGCGTGTACGGGATGTGTTAGCTTGCACTTGGTGATACCGGTATTTTCGGTTCTCGTGGTACATTAACATATTCAAAAGCTGTTGCGTAATGTCATCTATTGGCGTGATCTGTTGTAGGAGCCGCGCTCTTATTGTCACTCTGAAAAGATTCGGGGAGTTTGAGGAAACTGATTCTTAAAAGTTTTGAGTTGCGATGAGACAGTTCTTCATTCGACAATTGCCAGCTAGTATCCCAAATGGAATTTCTCGCTTCACGGCTTGTAAATTTCGTGGAGTTGAAGATTCCTGTTCTAGTTGGAAGTAGAGGAATCATGTGGTCGGCCCTCAATCAGCCGTGGTTTTCCATCTACAACCCATCATATCATTGTGTCAGCATTATGAGACAGTAGGTAGTGCGTTGCAATATTGCATTAGCTTTGGGTTAAGAAGCAAGTGTTTCTTGATTTCCCACACTTCCTGATTCATATTGTTTGTTATACTTGGGTTTTTATTTCTTGGCGCGTGTGTGCCTGTCTCCATAATGGAAAATTTCACGGTATTTCGCGTTGTTCTCGGTCGTGCCGCTAGGAGTCGCATGATCACCATCACTGCTCGATACAGTTGCGCCATGCGACTCCCTGGTTGCCATCAATTTACGGCACTATGGAAGATGCAAGTCTTATAATCGTTGTGAATGGTTTTCATGCAGCACTTTGTATGTTTCAGAAACATTTATGAATAAACTAATAATCTCGAGTCGAACAATTTGGTGGAAGTCTAAAATATCGAAGCTTTCTTACTATTTGCTTGCGGAAAGCGGAAACTTTGCTACTAACGACCACAGTGCGTCGTTCACACAACATATACCATGGCCACAACCCCTGGAAATCGACGCTGGTAATATTTACAATAATTTTGAACTTTTTAAGCAAAATTGGAAAACCTACTGTAGTGCGACGGGGATAGACGAGTGGAATAGTAATTTAGAACCCATAAAAATCAACATATTATTATCGGTGATTGGGGATAGAGCCAAGAAAAAATTCTCGAATTTCCATTTGAAAGAAGAAGAAAAAACTACAGTTGAAAATGTATTAAGGCTAATAGGTGAGCGCCTGTTATCAGAAAGGAATCTTTTGTATGACCGTTACATGTTCCATACATGCAACCAAAATGAAGACGAATCGTTTGATACATATTACCTGCGAGTCAGAAAAGCGCTGGATGTGTGCAGATATGATCAGAACGTCACTGCAAGTGAAATGTTGAGGGACAGGCTTGCATTCGGTATAAAAGATATTAATTAAAAAAAAAAGTTTTTGAGAGAAGATCATGAAGCCCTGACTCTGGAAAAGTTAGTTCAGACTTGCAAAGCTCATGAGATGTCAGAAATGAGACTAAAAAGTGTATCGACAGAAGAGAAAACAATCAATAAGATTTCAAAAAAAGAGGGTAGAAAAGAGGGTACTACCAGTCAGTTATGTCGCTTTTGTGGAGAAATGCACGAGTTTAAGAAAAATCTCTGTCCAACTTGGGGAAAAAATTGTGCAAATTGGCATGGTCGTAATCATTTTGCTAAAGTTTGTCTAAAAATGAAACATGATAAAACTAATTATAAAAGAAACCCTAAATTCAATCAAAAATCTATTAAAGAAATCAGGGAATCTAAAAGCAGTTCAGAAGATGACAACAGTGACATAGAACTCACTCACACAGATACATTGAAAATATATAAGCTTAATAAAAGTTCCAATGAACGGAGAAAAGGTTGCGTGGAGCTGACACTTCGCTTTGGGCAACAATGGAAACAAGTGTTCTGTGACCTTGACACATGTTCTGATGGTAATGTTATTGGTTTGAATGACTATTGCAGATTGATGAATAATAATACCCCAGATTTATTAACATCGTCATGTCGATTATACAGTTTTGGAGGTGGAGATTTTAGGAGAAGCTGAAATCCCTTGTAATATAGAATGAAAGGTTTTTATACTTGTGTTTCTAGTAGTCAATGTAAACCATGGCCCTCTATTGTCTGAAAATGCATGTCTTTCTCTGGGATTGGTGAACTATTGTTTCAAATTGGGAAAAGACAATCTCAGTGAGGAATTGGAGGAGGGACGTAAAGGAGCTTTGGAAATAATAAGCAAACATCAATCTCTTTTTGAGGGGTTTGGATGCATGCCTGGAGAAATTTCGCTTGAAATTGATAAGGAAGTGAAACCAGTTGTTCAACCTGCCCGGAGGGTGCCAGTGGCTCTAAAAAAAGATCTAAAAAAAGACCTGAATATGCTAGAGGAAAATGGAATTGTTATCCGTGAACATCAAACACAGAATGGGTAAATAATATATTACTTGTTAAACGCAATAATTCTTTGAGAATCTGTTTTGATCCTATACCTTTAAATGCAGCTTTAAAGCGCCCCCATTTTCAGTTTACCACATTAGATGAAATATTACCAGAGATTGGACAAGCAAAAGTTTTTTCAACGTTGGATGCAAAGAAAGGATTCTGGCAATTGAAATTGACAGAAGAAAGCAGCAAGCTGACAACATTTTGGACTCCATTTTGTAGATACCGGCGGATGCGACTTCCCTTCGGAATATCTCCAGCACCTGAGATTTTTTCACAGAAGATGCAAGAAGTTACAAATGGTTTAAAAGGCATAGAAATATTGATTGATGATATACTAGTACATGGAAACACCATGAATGAAGCTATGGATGATCACAATCGTAATTTAGACAATCTTCTGACTCGTCTAGAAAGAAATGGTTGCAAGATAAACAGAGACAAAATAAACCTCTGTCAGACATCAGTGAAATTCTTTGGCCATATTTTATCCAGTGAAGGGTTAAAGGTTGACCCGGATAAAACAAAAGCAATAACTCGCATGCCAGTTCCTCAAAATAAGCAAGATTTATTACGTTTTTTAGATATGGTCACATACTTAAGTCGCTACATAAAGAATTTAGCTTCAGAGGCTGAGAAATTAAGGCAACTTACAAGAGACGACGTGGATTGGAGATGGACTAAAACTGAAGATGAGACTTTTGACAGATTAAAGAAACTCCTAGCAAATATTGAATCTCAAAAGTACTTTGATGTAAATCAACCAGTGATTTTAGAATGTGATGCTAGCTCCACAGGATTGGGCGCAGTGATTTATCAGAAGGACAAGATTGTCGGATATGCATCTCGTACACTTACAAAGACTGAAAGAAATTATGCCCAAATAGAAAAAAGAGTTGCTTTCTATATTGTTTGGTTGTACACGCTTTCATCAGTATCTTGCTGGAAAGGAAAACATACTAGTGAAAACTGATCACAAGCCACTACTAGCAATTTTCAAAAAAACCTCTGTTGAAAGCTCCAAAGCGCTTACAACTGATGTTAATGGTTCTACAGAGATATAAATTTGAGGTTCAATTTGTCAAAGGAAAAGAAAACGTTGTGGCAGACGCTCTATCTAGAGCAGCAATAGAATATGAGGTTGAGGAAAAGACTGCTTCTAAGCGGCTAGATATTTTTGAGTTGAGAAATGAATCTTGTATTAGCCAGGAAATTGAGAGGATTAATGTCGAAAAAATGCTACAGATTACACCAGAACGAATAAATGAGATTCGTGCAGTAACGGAATTGGATATGACAATGCAGAAATTAGTCAGCTATATTACTAGCGGATGGCCAAAACATATTGCTTAAGTAGATGAAGCATGCAAAATTTATTACAAGTATAAGGATGAACTGTCAACACAAACCCAAATTGTATATAGAAATGATAGGATTCTTATTCCGTTTAAATTAAGAAAGAAGATGACTGAAAAAGTTCATATTACACATTTGGGAATAGAAGCTACACTGAAACTAGCCAAAGATACAATCTTTTGGCCAGGCATGTCGGCAGACATTACGCAGAAAGTACAAAGTTGCGAAATCTGTATGAAATTCATGGACTCACAGCAACAGCCACCGATGCAGACACACAACATTCCAGAATATCCATTTCAATATGTTTCCATGGATGTATTTTTCTCAGAATACAAAGCAAAGAAAGTACCTTTCTTGATCACAGTTGATTATTCAGATTTCTTTGAACTTGATGTATTGTCTGACCTATCAGCCCAAACAATTGTACAAACATGTAAGAAGAGCTTTAGAAGGAATGGGGTACCTTATAGAGTTTGTACGGACAATGGAACGAATTTCCAGAACAAAATTATGGAAGATTATTCAAGATCGTGGGGTTTTGAATTAGTGACATCTGCTCCCAAACATCAAAGGGGAAATGGGAAAGCTGATTCTGCAGTAAAAATTGCAAAGAAGATAGTCAAGAAAGCTAACGAAAGTAATGATGATCTTTGGTATGCTTTGTTACACTCCCAACAAAATAGGATTCAGCCCAGCCCAAAGAATTTTCTCCCGGAGGACGAGAACAGGAATTCCTGCCACAACGAAGACCTACAGCCTGAAGTAATTAAAGAAGTTTCTACAACAATAGAAAAAAAGAAAGGAAAGTAAATATTATGACGATCGCAAAACAAAGAAACTGCCAGATTCAGAAGTAGGTCTGTCTGTTGCCGTACAGCTAAACTCAGATAAAAATCATCTACGAGTATGAGACAAAGGAACCATTCAAGAGAAACTGAACGACAGGAACTATATTGTGGAAGTCAATAACCAACATTACAGGCGCAACATTGTGCACTTGAAGCCATTTCCCAGGCAGCCATCGTCAGAAACAGTTTATAATCAGTGAATCCATGAAATCATCAGTATCTACCAATAATAACAATTCTAGGAACGAAAATGCGTACCTCCAGTGCCTCAAATTTTACAAATTCAGAGAGTGTACAGAATTTCACAAATTCAGATAGTGGACAGGCTTCTACCTCAAGACCCTCTAGAAACATTCATTTACCTAACAGACTTAAAGATTATATCATGTACAAATAATTATAAGCTGATTGTTAATTGAGTTGTATTACATTAGTTTTATTTCATATATAAAAAAAGGGAGGAAGATGTTATGTTGGTAACAGTGGAGGTTGGAATGTTGGTCTAGGAAGCAGGCAGGAGCAAGCGAGAGGAAAGAAGTGAGCGAAGTGTATTACAGTGTCGTAAAATAAATGAACTGTTAACTTTTTCTACTAGTTTTCTTTCACTTATATAACAGTTCTACTCGCTTGCAAAAGTTCCCCTGGTTCATGCAACTTAGGGAAAGTTATGTAATGCTGCACAAAACTAGTGGTGCTACAGAATGGCACAGATTTTCCCGTATTAGTTTTTCCTTGGGTCTTCGCTAGCTATTCGGAATTGCGACATACTCTTTCTTGCCAGCTACCATCTATCACCGCCAAAAGTACAGTTTTTTGGTCATTTTCTTAATTTTTCGATTTCCTGTTGGTAGAACGAAAATATTAATTTTAGAATATTAAAGAACACAGAAACCTAGCCGTAAATGGCAATTTTCTTTTAAAAATTATGTGCCGTTTAAGAGAAAATGGCATTTTAGCACTATTAAAAATGCGAAATTTGAAGCTCATTTTCACAGAAAATTTTTGAGCTTTCAAAATACTTTATTTGAAGTTATTTGAAGCACTTACACTCACAAATATAATAAGGTTTACAAATTGCTGGTAATGTGCATATTAAAGATGTAAGAGATCTTTCAAAAAATTATAATTATGTAATTTTAGAAAAAAAAAACAAACTCAAAATAACCTTTACGTCATATTAAAGAGTGTAATTATCACTATCCGTTACAAAAGTTTCAAGAAAATATTTGCACTATATACGAGAAAATGGCGTTTCAGCATTTCTGAAAATGCCGAAATTTGAGCTACTTTTCACAGAAAACGGTAGTGTTTTCGAGAAACTTTACTTGACATTATTTAAAGCATATATACTCGTAAATATAATAATGTGAAAAAATCGCCGATAATGTAAATATTAACGACGTGAGAGACAAGTAAAAAAATTTACATTTTTTTAGCACCACTAGTTTCGCGCATTCTGTAGCACCACTAGTTTCGCGCAGCATTACATAACTTTCCCTATACTACGTATATCACTCCGTGTATAAGTACGTAGACGGGAAAGAAAAATAATATAGAGATTTTAAAGAAAATTAAGCTCTTTGTGTAAGGATACTTTTCTATGCTCAAGAATGTATGTATGCTCAAAAGCACACACATTTAAAGAATTTTAAATAGGAAGGGGTATTCTTGCAAAGATTAATCTTACGAAGCATTATGGCCCATGAAACAATATTTAATACCATGAAGCAGATAATTGACGGTCAAGCTCTAAAAATCTCCAATCAGTCACCATGATGAACTTATTGACATAGTGTTTGAGTCTTTAGATATTTATTTATCAAAAAAACAGTAAAAACTGTATATGACGTGTGGGGAAAGAAATTTATCTGCGCACATTTTCTTGAGGGCCAGAATTTATTAAAGAACAAAAAGAAACGAAAAAATGAATTTAGAAAATAATTATTTTAGAAAATAAAGATATTTGAAAAATGTTTTTTCCCGAGTTATAGAAAATCAATTTCAACTGTAAATGAACTACAAGCAAAAGGAGTGCTCAACAAAACGTGCGCACAGTGAAGCTACATTTACGTCCAGAAGCAAAACAAGGGGCCATCTCAGCATTTGCTCAATGGATCAGGGAAACTGGACAAAAACCTGATCGAGATGGGGGTCATTGACCCGGAAGCTGAAGTACATTACTTGTTACAGGTGTATTAAATATTTTTTTAAATGTATACAATGCAAACATAAACTAATTCATTATATATCTTTGTTTTGTTACATTAAACATTATTTTTCTTTTTCACGATCAGTATAGTCTCTAATTGTATAGAAACAGTTTTGCAGCAGAAACGATTTTACTTTTAACTTAAATTTGTGTACCGACTTCAATTGTTTTATGTCATCTGGCAATGCGTTGTAAAGTAACGTACATGTATTGTATGTTGATTTCTTGTACTGAGCTGTTGATACTGACACTTGATGCACGTGATTTCTACGGCGTGTGTTGTAATTATAAATATCAATATTGCATGAAAATATGTTCCCTCCGTTAAGTAGGTCATTTTTGACAAATATTAAAGATTCGTAAATAAATAGACAAGGCAATGGTAGGATTCCCAGCTCAATGAAAAGAGGCTTGCAGGAATCACGTGGAAGGCATTTTTTCATTATTCGAATAATTTTCTTTTGCAATCTGAAGGTCTGAATACTACAGGATGAGCTTCCCCAGAATATTATGCCATATCTCAGGCGGGAATCCACATTTGCAAAATAAACGCAACGAGCTGCATGAAGGCTGACAGAATTTGAAAGAATTCTGAATGCGTAGCATAATGAACTTAATTTAGTGTTTAATTCTGTTATATGTACATTCCATTTAAGGTTTGATTGAATTGAAAACCTAAAAATTTTGTTGCCTCAACATCAGCTAATTGCATATTGTTCATTTTCAATGGAACATGCGATTTCCGATTTGAGATGCAAAAATGCATTGAAACAGTTTTTCTTTCGTTAACAATTAATTTGTTATTATTAAACCAATTTGAAACTTCTGAAATTGTACTATTTACTGCTTCTTTTTTGCAAAGAACATTCGTGTCATCAGCAAACAGAACCATTCTTCCATTTTTAATAGACGAGGGCATATCGTTTACATATAACAGAAAGAGAATAGGACCTAAGATCGAATCTTGCGGGACCCCATGCACAATTGGCAAAGAATTGGAAATATAGGTATGTAATGTTCTTTCCTGCCAGTATGGTATTTCTACTCTTTGAGTCCGATGTTTAAGGTAAGAAGTTATCCAATCTAGGGCAATACCACGAATTCCATACGAAGGTAATTTTGAGAGCAAGATCTTATGGTCAATAACGTCAAAACCTTTCGAGAGATCTAAGAATATTCCAATGGGTACTTCATTTTGGTCTATTGATGAAGCAACATCTTTGAGAAAAGAAAAAATGGCAGTTTCCGTAGATTTTGATTTTCTAAAACCGTGTTGTGAGTCTGAAAACGCTGTTTTTCCTGAGAAATGTTTCCATTCGTAAGTAGAAAAGCCTTTCTAATATTTTTGAGAAAACTGACAAAAGAGAAATTGGCCGGTAATTTTGAATATCATTTTTGTTCCCTTTTTTAAAAAGTGGCTTAATTTTTGCTGTTTTGAAAATATCTGGAAATATTCCTGTACATAAAGAAGCATTGAAAATGTGAGTTAACGGATGTATAAAGGCAGGTGCACAAGTTTTTAATAAACAATCCGGAAATTCATCTAAACCAGATGAATATTTATTTTTTAGTTTACTGACTATTCTGAGGATTTCGTTGGGAGAAGTTTCGGGAATAAACATCGTATCTGAAATTTTTTGGGAAGTGTAAAATGTTGAATTTTGTGATTTTAGTCCCTTCGTGAGATCAGACGCAATTCTGGAAAAGTGTTTGTTGAAGAGATTGGCAACTTTTTCCGGATTACTCGTTTCTCTTTCATTATCCTTTAAAATAACATTCTCTACAAGGTATCGAGATGATGTGGTTGTATTTTTTACGATATCCCACATTGCTTTAGTTTTGTTACTAGCGCTCAAAATGTCCTGACTATTTTTCATTATTTTTGCCTGAACTATTAATTTTCTTAAAATTCTTTTATATTCTCGGAAGTATATATGGAAACCGGGTGATACGATGTTTAAAAATAAAGTAAAGCGTACGTTTGTTTTTACACGATGTTCTAATTCCTTGTGTGATCCAAGTATTACTTTTGCTTGAAATGTTTAATTTTCTCTTTTTAAGAGGAAAGCACGCGTTAAAATGAATTGAAAGCTTGGAGAAAAATAAATTATATTTTTCATTTGTGTCAACAGCGTTATAAACTTCGTCCCATGATTCCTTCATCAAGTAGTCCGTAAATAATTTTATATTAACTTTAGTGAATGCTCTGCACATGCGTGTATTATTTATCGTGTCAGTGTTTATGTTCCTAGTAATTGTAAGAATTTGTGCATCGTGGTCACTGTATCCTAGATTATTCGTTATTATTTCATATGTAGTTGTGGTTTTGTTAATTATAATTTGATCTAATGCTTTTTGTGATTTAAGCGTATTCCGTGTAGGTACATTCACTGTAATGTCTAAATTAAAAGAATTAAGTAAATTGAGAAACTTCTCTTTTTCGTGGGATTCGCTCAGAAAATCAATATTGAAATCTCCACATACAACAATGGATTTAAAAGAGAGTTTACTAATTTTGTTCAGAATTATCTCTAGATTTTCCAAGAAAGTGAAATAATCTGAAGCTCGCTTTGTTGGAGGTCTGTAAATGCAAAGTAAGATAATTTTGAGCGTAGTAAGATGTACTACCGTTGTTTCAAAAACTTTTTCAACTGCATATAAATTGAATTCTGACAAGAAGGTAGAATCAATATAATTTCTTATGTAAATACACGAACCTCCGTAAGCAGGGCCCTTATTTGATTCCTTCGCTCTGCAATACGATCCTGCAAGGTAAAAGCTAGGAATTTGGAGTGTGTTTATATCATTTTGAGACAACCAATGTTCTGTAAAGCAAAAAACATCTATTTGTCTTAGATCACATTGTAATGCTGCCTCGATAAATTCAATTTTATTTGAAAGAGATTGCACATTATGATGCATTATTCGAATCTTTTGCATGTACCTATACGGATGTTTTTCTACTGCATCTGACTGTAGTTGCTATTTATTTATTTCATTTTTACCTCGAGTGCGTGGTCGAAGGAAGTATCGTGTCCCAGCAGTGACAAGAGGTGAGGAAGGAGGGGTGACAGATGTAGAGGAATGAATAGTGGGAGAGGTAATACACGGATTAGGTTCAGGGGATAAGGTAATTGGGTCCAAAGGGGTCCCAGGGGATGGAAGAGAACTAGGAGATGTGGGTGGGGATGGGTCTTGGGCAGGACACTGCCAAGTTTGTGAAATGATGTGTTTTGCAAGCTCACTACCGACTGCATGTTTTCCGACAAGGTTCAGGTGAAGACCATGTCGGGTGAAGTGTTTTTCTGAGAGAAAGTTTAGTTCAAACAATTTAACATGTGTGTCTCTCAGAGGCAGATCTCTCTTCATTCAATAGTAGTAATACTTTACGGTAACTGATACAATCATGACATTACTTATATTTGCACTTTTTATATTTACTTTTAAGCGTTGCTAAGAACTTAAGTTCTAGAATATCACTTATTATCGTTTAAGAACTGAAGTAAAAGGTAAATAATGAGGATGGCCACTTTCTAGAAAATTTGGATAGATCATGGATTTGGTATAAGAATCGTTAGAACTGAGGAAAATTTTCATAGGCTTATAAAACCAGGTATTCCTTAGTTCAACTTAGGAATAGTATAACGTAATTTAATTATTAAACTCATAGTATAACGTACAATGAGTACAACGTAATTTTCCATCAATTTTTTTGAAAACATTTTGTAAATTTTATTTATTTGTCAAAAAACAGTAAAACTGTATATGACGTGTGGGCAAAGAGATTTATCTGCGCACATTTTCTTGAGAGACAATAAAAAAACACGAAAAAATGAATTTAAAAAATAATTATTTTAGAAAAATAAAAATATTTGAAAAATGTTTGTTCCCGAGTTATAGAAAATCAATTTCAACGGTAAATTAACTACAAGCAAAAGGAGTGCTCAACAAAACGTGCGCACAGTGAAGCTACATTTACGTCCAGAAGCAAAACAAGGGGCCATCTCAGCATTTGCTCAATGGATCAGGGAAACTGGACAAAAACCTGATCGAGATGGGGGTCATTGACCCGGAAGCTGAAGTACATTACTTGTTACAGGCGTATTAAATATTTTTAAAAAAATGTATACAATGCACACGTTAACTAATTCATTATATATCTTTGTTTTGTTACAATAAACATTATTCTTCTTTTTCACGATCAGTATAGTCTCTAATTGTATAGAAACAGTTTTGCAGCAGAAAAGATTTTACTTTTAACTTAAATTTGTGTACGGACTTTAATTGTTTTATTTTCTTCTCATGGTGAAATCAGAGAGATAACCAATTACTATCATGCTGGCCTTAATATTTTCTTGGTTATCACGAAAATATTAAAATAAATAAAAAACTCATTAGGAAAATATTTTAAAAAAATACACTGGAAAACCGGGAATAGTCAGGGATATGGAATAGTAAGATGAAGGCGATATGATATTAGCATGAGAGAAGGGTGAAGAGTTATTTACGTAGTATAGAGAAATTAATGTAATGCTGCGGAAAATCGATTCCTATCTTTCAACGGAAATACACGTTTTGGGGCCTCCTGATACCGAAAAGGGGTCTTTTCTAAAAGAACTGATGTAGGTAAGTTCTCCTTAGTGAATCGCACTATAGTAGATTGGAACAAACTACCTGCAAACGCACTAGAGGCTCTTCCTTCCACTGTAGGCAAATTTAAAAATATACTAAATTCTATTTATATCACTATCAATACTGAGATATTACCTTTATTATTATTATTCCTCTAAATCACGACTAAAGATGTTATGTGTCGGCTGAATATAAAATCTACTCCAGGTTGCAACCAGCTACCTAAGGGGTAGATCTAGGGACTGTCGGTGCCTCTACAATACTTTTCGCAAAATGTGGGCTGTTCCAAATAAAGCGATTTCTTGCACTTCCCAGTCTTTTGGATTACCTGGGAGTTTAGACAAGTTCTTACTCAAATTTTGCGGAACAAATCCCAGAGCTCCGATAACTATCGGGACGGCCTGTGCTTTTACGTCCCACATTCAGCTGATCTCGATTTCCAAACTCTTGTATTTAAGACGTTTCTCTGCCTCCTTAGTAACGACGTTTTGAGCGCAAGGTACAGCAACATCGACAAGTAAACACGATTTTTCTCCATATCCCGGATGACTATATTCGGTTTGTTTGCTGCTATCGTGCGATCAGTTTGAATTTGTTGGTCGTACACAATCCAACAGACGTCACCGGCTTCGGTGAGTGTTCGTACCACTTGGGGCATGTGTTCGGAACTTCGAGGGCGGTACAGATCTGCCAGTGGAGGTAGCTACACACCCTGTCGTGTCTTTTCAAGAATTCGGTCTTTGCTAGGATTGGACAAGCTGAGACAATATGATCAATGGTTTCTACGTGTTCCTGACAAATGCGGCATTTATCATCTTGGGAAATTTTGAGAACCGCTTTATCATAATGTCGTGTTCTCAAGGCCTGATAATGTCGTGTTCTCTTGGGCAGCTATTACAAGTGCTTCCGATTCTGGTTTCATTCTTCCCCTTTTAAGCCACATAAATGATTGATCTTTATTGATCTGCACCTTGTCCATTCTTTTTAGATATTGTCCGTGGAGTGGTTTGTCTCTCCACGATTTCTTTAACATTTTCTGTGTCTCAAATTTCATGTTAAGTAGCATCAGAAGTTCAGTGTTTCTGTCATTCTGGGTGTCTTGCATAGTCTTGTTCGCAATGCTTCTTGCTATACTTACAATGCCTCTGTTTCCCATTCTTCGGTCAGATTTCATGACCTGCCTCATTAGTGGGACATCTTGATGGCTGACTACATACTTTCCCGTCCCAGTTATTGCATTGTGCCAGGAGGCTTCAATTTGTCTCAGGCCTCTTCCTCCTTCCTTACGTGAAACAAAGTCTATGTACATCAGCTCGGGGGTGGGCGACATGATGCATTGTAAGCAATTTTCTGGTTTTTCGATCCATGATGCGAATTTCCTGTTCAGTCCAGTCTACTAGTCCGAAACTGTATTCGGCTACAGGCACCGCCAAACTACCTATTGCTGATATTTTATTCCTTGAGTTCAGAGCAGACTGCAGGACAAGTCTCCCTCGTCTATAATACTCCCTGCGAATTCTCTCTTTCATTTTGTCGTTCGAGATGGTCTCACATTCTTCAATGCCCAGATATTTGTAAGTTTTACCTGGCTCAAGATCTTGATTCACAGTGTGTCTATCAACTTCAATGTACTCTGAGGTGGTCATTTTGCCTCTTTTTAAGTTGACTTTTGCACACTTGTCAAGACCAAACTTCATGCAGATGTCATTGCTAAAATCATTGATGACAGACAGCATTTGGGAGAGAATCGCTTCATTCTTAGCAAACACTTTAAGATCATCCATGTAAAATAAATGTGATACAGGCCTTTCATCACCATGGAGCTTGTAACCAAAGTCAGTGTGCGACAGCTGTCTCGATAGAGGAATCAAACTAATGCAAAACAGCAGAGGGGATAGTGAATCTCCTTGAAAAATTCCCCTGTAAATCTGAATACTTGTTTCTACTACTCCCTTTCCGCTGTGGATTAGTAACCTGGTGCTCCACGACTTCATACTAGCCTTGCAAAACTCAACAAGTCTAGGATGAAATCGATAGATCTCCAGGGTCTTCAAAATCCAATCGTGTGGTAACTGTCAAAGGCCTTCTGGTAGTCAATCCAAGCCATGCTTAAATTACGTTCTCGTTTCTTTACATCATTCAAAATTATTTTATTCAGAAGCAAGATTTCCTTACAGCCATAGGAACCTTTACGACATCCTTTCTGTTCAACTGGCAACAGATGGTTCTTCTCTAGGTGCCTATACATTTTGTCAGCAATGGCTGCAGTTATAAGTTTGTACATTACTGGCAGGCAAGTAATTGGCCTGTAGTTGTTCGCCAAAGAGCTGTCTCTTCCTTTGGGTAGCAAATACGTGATGCCGCGAGTGAGCCATTCGGGGAGTTCGTTAGGGTTTTCTAAA
Source organism: Acheta domesticus (assembly GCA_031308135.1). Classification (NCBI taxonomy): domain Eukaryota; kingdom Metazoa; phylum Arthropoda; class Insecta; order Orthoptera; family Gryllidae; genus Acheta; species Acheta domesticus. The sequence continues at coordinate 113,104,245 of JAHLJT010002630.1, read as the reverse complement.
ATTTTATTAACAGCCTTTGCAAGAAGAGAATGTAGTGCTGTTAATTTCTTAATCCAATAAATCTGGATCTTATCAACCCCAGGGGATTTCCAGTTTCCCATATTCTTAACTGTGTGGCATAGGTCCTCTTTCGAGAATCCTTGAACATGTTCCACTGTTTCCACGAGTCCATTGGCAGCATCAACTTCAGATTGGAGCCACGATGCGTCTTTGTTGTACAATCTGGTTTCCTCCCAGATTCCTGACCAAAATGTTTCGACGTCATCTTTTGAAGGAGGGGCAGCATTGCCATTCGGTTTTTGATTCAGACTACGATAGAATCTCTTCGCGTCTGTTTCAAACAACCGGTTCTGTACACGGAAATCGATTCTACGTTTGTACCGTCTTATTCGTTGAGCCCATGCTTGGATTTTTTCTTTTAGCTTTTCGGCTACCATTAGCCTTGTTGTGTCATTGTCAATTAGGTATTTTTGTTCAACATGGAGTATTTTTTGTTGAACTTTATACGTGTGGTTTGACTTAGAAGATGCCTCGGCTAGGAGTGCTATTTCACGCCATGTGTCGGCTATCCGTTTCATAATTCTTTTCATCCATGGAGGTACGGAGCTTTTTACTCTGACTGTCGGCCATCGGTGTTCTTGGCTGGCCCCAAGATTATCTGAGATACTAGATATCCAGTTGCATACACGATGTGATTGATTTCAGTAATATCTAGATCTCTACTCGAAGTCTGTACAACCTCATTTAAGACAGAATTCGCTGTTTCTATCACTCTCTTAGCTTTAGCATTTTCGTAAATTCTCCTCAACGGTGCACGAGATTCGAATGGAATTAGACGAACTCGCTCTATCTCGCGTCGGAGGAGGTCCCGCATCATGTCCCTATCGTGTGACTCATGGCCAGATGAATTTTCACCATTGACGAATGTTTTATTTGGAAGAGATGAACCTTGAAGGGGATCATCGTTTTCAGGGATATTAAATGGTTCTAAATGTTCGTCATGTGGATGGTTTGATCGATGAACATACTCTGCGTTTCTCTGGAGGTCCGCAAGTTTTTTCTGCTGTGAATTTTCCACTGCTGAGTATGTATCGTCGTTGACTGGTAAGCTTCTTTGAGTCTAGGGTAGGTCTCATATTTGGGTTCCGCTCTCTCCATATCTTAAAAACTTCTATTTCTGAGCCCCCATTTTTCGCTTTTGCATAGTAAAAGCACCACATCACCTCCATTAATTCATCCCGGGTCCATCTCTGACGATGGCTTCGAGCTACTGCCGGCTCTGGGTCCCTGGGACTAACATCCGTGGGATAGCCAGATGTCGACAAGGTGACATTAGCTCGGTTTCTGAGCAGGTATGGGACATTGGTAGAACAAGGCACGTTAAGATCCATTACATTGCTTGTTCTATTCATTTTGCTCATTGGTTTCAAGTGAAGATTCGCAGGTAGCAAGTTCGAGTTCACAGATCACACTTAACCCTCGGGTTGTTTCCTGCTATCCGTTACTGCGACCCACAGTGGCCTCGGGGCATCCCCCCGCAGGGCCCAGCAAGGGGTCCCTCCGATCGCCAGTCGGCATTACAACCCTACGGGATTTTCACTGACTGCTGAATGCAGCCTCCATCGCTGGCTAATGCAAGGTTCGGGCCTCCACTCTAATCAGTGGCCTGGTGTGCCAACCCAGTTTCTCTCCTGTACCCTCCATGGGCCGATAACAGGAAGTCCAAAGGTTCATGACCCTTCCCTCTCTGCTTACTTCCCACTCTCCTCAAAATGGAGTACTTCTTCGTCGGACCCCTCACCTTCAAACTATTCAGCAAAAGAGGCCCTACCGGTAGCTAGGCTACCACTGACATAGCTCTCAGGCTCATGGGGGTACTCAAGCTCCACCACCAACTCCAAGGTCGTGTACTCCCTAGGTGGAGTTGTTGTTATTATTATTATTATTATATTACTGATGTAAATATACCCTTATTAACACTGCTTTTAACATTGGTATAATTCTTAATTATTATTATTGCATATAAATTTTTTGTTATTTTTAATATTGTGTATTAGCGTTATACAGTGAAGGGGAGTGCAGTGTAGTGTAGTGAAGTGAAGTGTTAGGGAAACTAGAAGTCAATTTAGAGATAACTAGAAATTAATTAGAACTAGGATATCATCCTCTAATTCTAATGGTAATTATAATTGTTAATGATTGTTATTGTTCTAATTCTAATCGTTGTCATGTTTGCCACCGAGTATTAGCTCAAAGCGAACTAATAAATCTAATATTCAGTGTAGTTTAGTTGTGACCTCATTCATCCAAAATAAGCATAAAATCCACTTAAACAAGCTAAAGGTTACTTTTTTCTTACAGGGTGTTATTAAAGACAAGACAAAACAAAACACAATCAATACAGTTCAATTCAACGAGACACTCACCTTAGTGAGGGAATTGTCCCATTTTGCTATCCGGCAAGTTTCGACTGTGACATTGTGAACTTATCAACGACCTCCCCCAGCGTTCTAAAAGAATATAAACTGTCTCGGGAAAGAATATTGTAAGCACGGCGTATGCACACGCAGTGTGGACACTTTACAAATAAAATTGGCATTACTCCTGGTCTTTCTCAATTTTGAACAACACATTGTCATAGGCGTTGGTAAAAACATTCATTTCTACATCGGTGTTAATAGTTTAATTTAATCTGAAGTGTTTCCGAAATAAGTGAAGGAATCTCCTGACACTGGTGTCCGCAAAAAGTGGGTATTCAAAATCAATTCGTGTGACAAATTAAGTCTGTGTCTAGATAAAGAATTAAATCGTGGAGAAGATTTTTTAACATTTCTAATATTAATGTTATTTCATTCGTTGTCAAATTAGGCGCTTATTTAGTTCTACATGTTAGATTGCAATTTGGGCGAGGTAAACTATATACCACGTTCAATAAACAGAACTTGGTCTTTGATATTTACCAGATTCTGTTTATTGATTAATTTATTGTATATTCGAAGTTTATTGTCTGATCGAAGACATACTTCGTATTTAAGGTGCGTATGCTATTACTACAGTCTGTTCATTGTCTGCTTGTTCTGTTTCTACCATAACTATATCCCCTTGTGATTGAGCACTCAATACTCTTAATCTTTTGTTGATGCAGCCGCCTCACAAGTAACTAGGATAATCGTTCTCTTCCAAAATTTGCCCAACATTGTTCAAATTAGTATTATGGAAAACTTTATCACATATTTTTATAGCCAGATTTACGAACCCATAAATTACTATCTTCTTATGCTGAATAGGATGGGCTGATAAATTTTACAATGTCATTTTATAATTTTAATATTTCAACAAGTTTTGATAAACAATTTACTTTTAAGTAGTTTTGTTTGATATTATGAATAACTAACTTATCTAACATCGAAAAAATTTAACAGAATTGTATTAACATTTAATTCATTGACAAATTGAAATAGTTTGTAAACTAACCAATTTCTTATGGTGATAGAATATTGATTTCTGTATCGAATAATTGTAGGAACCTGATGATGTAACAAAACATGTTACAAAACGTTGTGCAAACGGTGAATAATAAAGGATTGTCATAAAGAAAATACGGTAACAACGAACGTTCCAGTGGTCTCAAAGGTGTTGACATAAAATACTTCTTTGTTGGGGTTATCAACTATTCAAGGTGTAGGTCAATGCAGAGCTGGATTTCCCTACTTGCAAAATAAGAAGGCTTGGGACTCCCATCCTCATGCCCGGTTTTCTTTAAATAAATATTCTTTCTTAAAGTGCAATTTTTTATATTCAATTTTATGCCTCAATTTTTCATTTGTATTATTATTAGTATTATTATTTTCATTTATTATATTTATTCATAATGTTATATTCTATTAATGAAACAAAATGCATTCGTAAAATTAAAAAGAAATCATAAGTCCCTATTTTATGTAACATTTTTAGTTTTCGAGAAATTATTTCTTGTTTTTTTAAATGGAACTATATATTTTTTCACTAGCAATGGAAAGATCATGTAAAAAGGAATAAAATTATGTATCATATGTTAGTATTATGGTAGTAATTTGCGCATAAACTAGACTTTCTGGAATGTGGCTTTGAATCAAACGGACAATATTTCGTGTAGCAGCCGTTGCAACTCTCGCCTTCGGGGAAAGTGGCCTTCGCGGCGTCGAGACTGTTTCGAGGAGACAGGGAGTGTGAAAGGGGTGGCCGTGAAGGATAGAGGCGGAGAGATAAAGAGAGAGGATGGGGAGAGACAGAGAGAAAGGGAGATGGAAGGGGAAAGAGGGACATGAAGGGCAGAACGTCTGCCCGGTACCGCTACTGTAATATATTTATTACGTAAAGGAACAGAATTTCCTCCCCATTACAAGGATCAGGGAACCAGAATTTGAGAATTGCTATCGAAATATCGGCGTTTTTGCTGCTCATTCTCTAAATGTAATTTGCAAAGAAGCAAAAAACGAATAATTTTGCCATCTCTGTATACCGGTATCACTATTTTGGTAGAAAATCCATTAAAACACAAAAATCCATAAGGATTAAAATCCGCTGCCAATAAACTCGCCTTAAGAAATTAGGAAAAAATAATATATTTTTCCACAAAGAACCATAATTTTTATTGAACACAAATATTCAGGTATTAACTTAAAATTACCTACCTTTCCCAGCTCCTAGTTCTTCCCTGGCATTTGCACGTCCGTACGAACGCTTAAAATTCTTAGCGCATTTTAAGAGCCACAGCCTGTGCTTCATAACAAAAGATGCTTCACTAGCTAAAGACATGCGTGTCGCGTTAAAGCATCATAATTTAATCGTGTCCTCTCACAAGACATCTTGGCAAGCAGCATGAAGCCTGAGCACTATCTCCTCGGATGTTCTTGGAATAAATTGTTGTACGTTTGTTGGAGAAAAAGGCAAATGATTACAAATGAAAATAAAAACATTTATTTTCAGACAACACAAAGCGATACACGCAAATCGCTGCGAAAATTCGTATATATCCTCAGAAATGAAGTACTGAGAATGATATAGAATCTCCTCGAGAAGCTGCAGAGCACTCGACGCATGGAATGATCGCACTTGCGACGGACGGAGTCCGACAGCTGAAGAATCTTGACTGATGACGGCCACATCGCACTCGTCGAAGCGTAATGCGTTTTGTCTAATGGCAGATCTAACTGTGCGTGCGCATATGAGGGATAAGGTGTGATTTCTGTCTGAATGCCTTACCGCACACGCTGCAACTGTATGGGAGTTCTCCCGTGTGGGTGCGCATATGTTTGTTGAGGGTTGATTTATCGCTGAATGCCTTACCGCACACGCTGCAACTGTACGGGCGTTCTCCCGTGTGCGTGCGCATATGAGTGACGAGGTGTTTTTGATAGCTGAATGCCTTACCGCACACGCTGCAACTGTGCGGGCGTTCTCCAGTGTGCGTGCGCATATGAGTGGTACGATCTGATTTCTCGCGGAAAGTTTTACCGCACACGCTGCAACAGTGCGGGCGATCTCCCGTGTGCATGCGCATGTGAATGTTAAGAATTTTTTTCTGGGTGAAAGCCTTACCGCACAAGTCACAGCTAAACGGCCGATCTCCCGTGTGAATCCGGTTGTGAAGGATGAGTTTAGAATTCTCGCTGAATGCCTTCCCGCACACACTGCAACTGTACGGACGTTCTCCCGTGTGCATGCTCATATGAGTGGTAAGAACTGATTTCTGGCTGAATGCCTTACCACACACGCTACAGATGTGCGGGCGTTCTCCCGTGTGCGTGCGCACATGAATGGTGAGAACGGACTTCGTGCTGAATGCTTTACCGCACATGCTGCAACTGTGCGGGCGTTCACCCGAGTGCATGCGCATATGAGAGGCGAGGTTTGATTTCTCGCTGAATGCCTTACCGCACACGCTGCAGCTGTGCGGGCGTTCTCCCGTGTGCGTGCGCATATGAATCGCGAGGGTATTTTTCTCGCTGAATGCTCTACCGCACACGCTGCATCTGAACGGGCGTTCTCCCGTGTGCGTGCGCATATGAGAGGTGAGAACAGATTTGTGGCTGAATGCCTTACCGCACACGCTGCAGATGTGCGGCCTTTCTCCCGTGTGCGTGCGCTTATGAGTGTTGAGAGCTGATTTCTGGCTGAATGCCTTCCCGCACGCGCTGCAACTGTGCCGGCGTTCTCCCGTGTGCGTGCGCATATGAATGGTGAGTTTTGATTTCTTCCTGAATGCCTTCCCGCACACTCTGCAGCTGTGCTGCAGTTCTCCCGTGTGCGTGCGCGTATCTGCGTGCGGTCTGTCTCCCGTGGGCGCGTGCGTGGGATGTTGGAGGCCTTCGGTAGAAGTGAGGGCGGCAGGGCGCTCCTTGGGGGCCTGACGGCCCACGTGCACCTGCAGTCCTGAGGGCGAAGCGCAAGTCTCCTCCTGCGGTCTCCTCCGCCGCTGCCGGCCAGCGTTCCGCTTCCCCTCGTCCTCTGCGCCTGCGCAAACACACAATTACTTCCCATTGCTCACGTTATCCTCACTATCCCACAGCAGCTACATCAACATCTGCTTTTATGGGAAGAAATAGTCTCTGGAAATGGAAAACGAATGCATCTCTTTTTCATATTAAAAAATATTTCCCGTACATTGCAGGTTAGCTGGAAATATAATTTTGGCTGGTTTTTTGCTCTAACCAAGACGAACCAACAGCTAACGAATTTTAAACATTACTGAACCTTAACGAACTTCAGAATTACGAGTTGGTGATCAAGTGTCAAAATCTATAAACAGATCAGTTTATTTTCGATTTTATATCACTGTTTTAACTTAATTACTGAAAGATTTATTCTATTTTTGTGACGAGTGACTATTCAGTTTATTTTATTTTTGTGGCTAGAGACTATCCAGTTTATTTGAACGTTACGAGGACGGTGTATCGAGTAGTTTTGAATTTGTGTTTCAAATCTTATTCAATATTTTGAAGACAAATTTCAGCTAATATCTTTATCTATTGACGGTAAAGTATAGTCGACATCGTATTAAAGAGTTGTAGCTTACGTGAAGGATAATACGTAACTGCATTGCCAAATTTCGTAAGTACTAGCTTTCAATAGATTTTGTAGTTAGCATACCTTCTCTTTCATGTATCGAATCTTAATTTTTAATTTATCGAATACACATAAATATTACACTTTTAAAATATTAAGCTAGGTGATTGTTGCTCTTATCTGAGTTTTCTTGTATTTATTCCAATTTTATCACGTACTTTAATACGCATTCGTGAGATGGCTACTGTTCGTTCTACTCTTTTTACTCTCTACACCCTCAAAGCCGACCTTCTGAAAGCCTTCACACAGCCTTCTGAAAGCCTTCAGTAGGAAGTTACCCCCAACTACTCAGTCTCGTCTATTTTTAAACCTAACGGGAGGTTTGCAGACGTGACTGCAGAGTTGGACACTCACACGAAGACAATGACCAATCAGGACACAGTCATTATCATAGGAGGGCAGAATGACATTAATTTGGGCGGTAACTTTACACCTGAACAACACGCAAACAAATTACAATGTGCCGCCCAAAATACTAACATTGTAGTCTCGACTCTGCCCTTCTGATACAACAGGCCTACACTATGCAGCGAGATTAAGCACGCAAACCAACAACTAAAACTGCAACTGAGAGAAACAGATGTAACACTTTTTTAAATGAATTTTCTCTCAGTAAAACACTTCACCCGGCACGGTCTCCACATGGACCTTGCTGGAAAACATGCAGTCGGTGAAAAACTTGCACAATACATCAACTCCAGTCCTACGCAGCCTCCTGCCAAAAATCCATCCCTTTCACCTTCCTTACGTTCTCCACCCCCCACCCTTATTCTGAACCCTCTTACCCCCTCCTGTGAACCTACTCCCGTTTCTTCCATTCCCACTACCAATGACGCCTCTATTTCCTCACAACCTGTGACTGCTGGGACACATTACAACCTTCGACCACGCACTCGAGGTAAAAATGGAGTAAATATATAGCAACTACAGTCAGATGCAGCAGAAAAACATTCGTGTAGGTACTTGCAAAAAATAAAGATATTGCACCATAATGTTCAATCCCTTTCAAATAAAACTGAGTTTATCGAGGCAGCTCTACAGAGCGATTTAAATCAAATGGATGTTCTTTGCTTTACAGAACATTGGTTATCTCCTGATGAACTTAGCATTTTCCAAATTCCAAACTTTTACCTCGCAGGCTATTATTGTAGAAAAAGAGAATCTCATAAAAGTCCTGCATATGGAGGTTACATATGTTTGCCTATGGATACGATGCAGTCTCAGCTTTAAAATGTGATTATTCTCAGATTATATTAGCTTTGGAATTTATTGAAAATAATAAAGAAAACCCAGCAGAAACGCGAAATGAAGCCTGCAGTATAGCTAAGAAAATGAACAAATTAGAGAATATTATTTTAACCGAAGTCTGGAGTGCTGTACTTTTAAAAGTCAATGAAACGAACAAAACGTTGCAAAAAGAAAATCTTTCATTGGATGTTGCTTCAAAGCTGATATCATTGATCAATTGTTTGAATGTCATGAGAAATGAATTTGATAACTTTGAAACAATCGCCAAAGAAAAGTTTCCCGATTCAGAATATCAAAATTCGCGTGTAACAAACAGAAGTTCTCGTGTAACTTATTTTGACTCAGAAAAAGACGAAGTCATCTTTTCTGCCAAAGAAAAATTTAAATTACAAACCTATATTCCTATTATCGACACATTAATAAGTGAATTGGATAGAAGAGCTGAATCATACAGTATTATAAGTAAACGATTTCAATTTTTATCAGAAGTAAAACTTATTGATGAGAAAGAATTGTCTAATAAATGTAAACAATTTGTTGAGTTTTATAACACAGATGTCAATGAACAAGAGCTCATATCGGAGTGTTTTCAATTTCAACATTATCTTCGCACTGAAAATCCAACAAACAGCACCGTATCTTTGGCAGAAATGTATAAATTGTTAAAAAAAGATGATCTTGAAGAGACATTTCCTAACATTGAAATAGCGTTAAGAATTTTCTTAACGTTAATTGTCACTAATTGTACGGGTGAACGCTCATTTTCAAAGCTGAAGTATATAAAAAATGAATTAAGACGTAATATGATTCAAGAACGACTTTCTTCGTTAGCTTTATTAAACATTGAGTACGATATTTTGAACGAACTGATCTTCGACGATGTAATTGACGACTTCGTGCGTGCGAAACTACGTAAAGTACCATTGACAAATGCTTGGTTTGTTTTTTACTTAGATCTTATTATGTAAATATTGCATGTGTTGTTTTTAATCATATTTTATTATGTTACTATTGTTAGAGTTATTAGTAAAATATTACTATATAAAATACAGAGATTAAAGATACTATTTAATTCCGTTTATCTAGTTTTTTACAAATCCTTCCTTACCTTAAAAAAAGAGGAATCAAAATGCTTATTAACTGTGTAATATTCAAAATTTAATAACTTATGATCGCCAGAACGTAATTTGTTGAACTAAGAATTAGGAGCCCCGAAATCTCTGAGTTCCTCGGGTACTTTCAAACCCAAAGACGGTCCTGCCAATGGTATGGCCAGAACCAAAAGACCATATATCAGAAGGTTATTTCTGTCACGAAAATTCGAGGTTTTAAAAACAAGAAGTCAAAGAAACAAATTGCTTACCCGGACCTACCTTATGCGCAAAGGCGAGTGCCACACTCTAAAGTCTTCCGATTTAACTTTAGAAAATATTTTCAAATTAATTATATACAGTGTGTATAAATGGAAGGCATGTAGCGATTTCAAAGTAATATAGACATGAAACAAGGCTACACAAAACATGCTTATTTTCTTTGCGAGTGGGATAGTCGCGATGGAAATTCCCACCACACAAAAAAGAAAAGGCCGGAACGATATTGGAAAGTAGGTGAAAAAAGTGTCCAAAGTCAAAGTCTGATAGCTCGTGAAGACATCCTTCTACCACCTCTTCACATCAAATTCGGTTTAATTAAACAATTTGTAAAGGCGATGGATCCAACTTGGCGATTACATTTATGGACTACCGAAAGATAAAAATTAGAATTCTGACTAAACTATCGCTGAAAGAGAAAAACTGAAAACAGATTTGATTCACCTTTGAAATTACTATCAGAATCATAATTTTTTTCTTCAGAAATAGAGAACAATATTTTTTTGGTAGAACTGTGTTATTTTATGAATTTGTTTGAAATAAAAAATTCGGTACTAAATTTGCGAAGAAATTTCTAAATATGCACCAAAAACTGTAGAATCGGGCGAAAACAGCACAAAATGTCGAAAAATGTACGAAATTCCTCCAAGAAACCCGTCACGAAGGAGGCGCTCCCTCTTACGATCGCCCAAAACTAATTTCAAACGTTTTCACTGAAAATTGGATCAAAGGGCCCAGAAGCGCAATGCCCAGCTCTTGTTTTCTGAGGGGACGCCTCTGTCCTCTGGTATTCCAAAATTATTGAAAAAACTTTCCCACTCACCTGAGCAACACAGAGGATCCTCCTGTTTAACAGAGGAATCTTCACAGCAGAATGCCAGAGGATCCTGCAGCTAAAGACGAAAGACATTCGTATCACTTCACAGCACTAAACAGATGCCTATCAATGGCGCAGAGGTGTTTCGTTACTCTATCCCTAGAGGGCAGCACCAAAGACGCCAGCTGTGACATGACGAGAATTAAATACACGTTCCCGAGATTTCAAAGAAACGACAGCGTCTCCAGCAACACAGTTTGTTGCAAAGGAACCCACGTGAATCGTTACCAGTGACAGGTAGAAGACGTTTCTCCCGATAACAAGCAGTTTTGCCAACCATCAACGCTTGTGAAATTCGTGACAGTTATCGAACGTCAAAGTTGTGTTGTCAGGGCCACATGAAGGCGGTGTGAATCAGTTTAAAGTCCGAATTCATCACTTGAATAGTTAATGCAGCGAACAGGTGACATTATTTCGAACGCCTATGACAATACTTGTAAGAACACGTGGTACAACACGAACACCTCAGAATAAAATTCGGAAGAAAATCTCGAGCAATGCGATTTTCACCAAATCACTCCATCCAAATTCGTATCAACTCGATTCTTCGGAGTGGCAAGGTTCCAACAGTCAAAATCGTAGAAAAGAAGTTGCTGGTGGGACCAGATTCTATCTCACTTCAGATACAAGTAGAACCTACTCGGGCTGCAATCGTAGCAAATGACTACTGAAAAAATCACTACTGTAGTTAGCGAGATGAAAGAATAAACGAGTTCATGAATCTTTTGGCATCAATTTGCTTGACACGACCGAAATGTTCGTGAAACCTTGACGTTCCAAAGGTTGAATTGGTAAAAATTTGGATAGTGTCTGGGCCAAAAATCGCATTGCTCGGGGTTTTCTGTGATCGGTTTTGGTTTCCATATATGTAATGCTATTCATTTAATAGTATGTTGTTCTTACCTTCTCTTCGTCACTGCAAACGTTCTCTTGGGACTCATTCAGGCCAACGAACACAGACATTGGACGCTCCAATTCCTCCTGCACAGGAAAACCACGAAATTAAACGAAACAATAAAAAATATTAGAAACCTAAGGTTCAGCGTTTTAAGAACAAGTCAGAACGTGAGCAAATAAGGAGATAAGCGGCTGTTTCAAAACGTCTACGTCAATACAAGAGCAACAGTGCCACGACACTGCTTCGCCCCTTGTCGTGCTCAGCAGACCCTTGCTGCAATTGCGTCATTTGCAGTCGGCGCTTCCTCAGGTCTCCGCTTCGCGAAGTATTTCGTTTCTACTTAAAGGGAGAGTGTTATATTAATCAAAGTTAGCAAGTGATCAAACAGTGCTTGATAGTCTCCATCAGGCGACATCTAGCGGCACGACTCAGCAAGACGCGAAATGCCGTGCCATATCGCGACGATGGGCCTCGAGAGGCAGCTGTGGAAGCATCGCAGGATTGTTCGCGCCACCTTAAAGTAAAGGGCTCCTTCCATTTTAGGTGGTCCCGCAGCGCTCGCTCGACCACCTCGGGGGGAAAAAAAGGCAGATTTTGTACACAAATTTCCCGATGTTTTGGCTGTTTACAAATGGCGGACATTTTTCTTTTCTGCCGTGCGCCATTTTCGCGTTTGGAGACGTTTACTCCTTTATAAATTACTTCAGGTTGTTTTAGCATTTTACAATAAAAAGCATTCAAATCAGTATACTCTGGCCTGCAAATCGAAATACTTACCTATCTTCTACGTTTTTATTTGGGAAATATTTGCAAGTAAATCTATGGAACGCGAATGGAGGTAGAAGAATCTAACTGGAACGTAATTGTGAATAAAAGAACTACGCAGAAAAGGAAAAGAAAAGATGCAAATGCTCCCTGACATTCAAAATAAGAAGAAGGCTGATTCTACGGATAACGAAGTTGACAGTCCACCAGGATGGGAAATTAGTCCAGAAGGTTATTCGGAGAGAAGCGTCGGTTCGTACGGCGTATGGGTCGGTAACAAAAATCGAAGCTTTTTAACTTCGATATTTACAGGATTGGCAAGATTGGTATGAAGAAGTATCAGTCCATTACCGAAATCAAGAAGGAAGGACGCAGCAAAGCCGTTATGATCTTTAGTAAAAGGGAAGAGGCCAACCAAGCATTGAATGACGAGGTTCTACAAAACAATGGCTTCAAGGCTTTTATACCAGACTTCAGGAAGGTGAGGAAAGGAGTTAGCAGAAGCATTCCAGTCAACTTCGAAGACGAAGACCTTCTCGAGGATTTAGTCTCGTCAGCTGAAATGGTGAAGGTAACAAGATCAAATAGAAAAGATCCATCACCGACGCGGTGATCGCGTTCAAAGGTGACATTTTGCCTAAAGAAGTTTCACTTTACTTGGTGAAATCCAAAGTACATCCCTACGTTCGTCGCCCAATGGAATGTTTCAATTGCAATAAATTTGGTCATTTAGCAAAAGATTGCCGTCGTAGGAAGCATTGTGTGGCGTGCGGAGAGGAAGAGCGTGGCGGACAGTGCAAATGAAAACTCCGAAGTGTGGGAACTGCAAGGGAGACCACCAATCTATTAACCGTGATTGTCCAGTTTTTAAAAAACACAAATTGGTATATGAAAATATTTCATACCCAGAAGCCCGAAGGAAAGTTTTCGGAGTACCTACAGCCCCTAGAAGAGTGAAGGATGACTTTCCCACACCTGAAGAGAACGCTGCATATAGGAATGCCTTAAGTCAGAGAATTTTCAACAGACGAAGAGATCACCAGAAGATTGAGACGCACGTACATGCCAAAGAATGTGATGGAGCTCAAGTTACACAACCTGAACGCAATCTGGGTAATCAAGAGGAATCGTTTTCAACAACGATAACCTCAGTGCCAAATTATCTGAAGGACGATCAGAAGAGTGTCAGTGATTGTAGTACCATTAGTAGTAACAGCAACGCATGTTCCGGAAACGAAGAACTTGCTGTAGAGAAGATACTGAGTGCGCCGAAAGTTGCGACGTGAAAGCAGAAACAGCGTACTTCAAACTTGCCTATTGCTGATAAAATATCAAACGAAACTGTAAAGTAAAGGCAATAATAGGAATAAGAAGATACTGTAAGTTCTTGCTCAATATTTAATAATTAGCCAAGAATCTGAATTCATATATTTAAAATAATAATAATAATGATTTCAAAAACTAAAAGATTACAGTGGAATTGCCGTAGCATTCTATATAAAAGAGATTTTGCATTTAATGCGAGCAATTTTGACATCATTTTACTAGTAGAAACCTGGCTAAAAAACTATAACTTTATATTGAAAGACTTTGACATAGCCAGATATGACAGAATTGTTGGAGATAAAGGGGGTTTAGCAATTCTAGTTAAAAAAGGAATAATCTTTGATAAAATCATTTTAAACTTTCGCATGTGTTCTTTAGAGAAAGGTTCAATAATGATAAAGTCAAATTATGAAAAAAAATTACTTAGCGTATGCTATAGGAGGCCTCTAAATAATAATTTAGACGCAATGTACAGTTTATTTGACGCCATGAATCAACAAAATACCCAACAATACCTTGTAGGAGGGAACTTTAACACCCATCATCAAATATGGGGTAGCATGAAGGACTGCGCAAACGGACGTATAATAGAGGATAACTTGGACTTCGACAACTTTGTCATCTTGAATAACAAAGATCCAACCCATGTAACAATAACACACAGCGATTGTTCCTACTCAAACACGGACTTAACCATAATATCACCAGACTTAGCTCTATTGAGTGATTGGGAAGTGTTAGAGGACAAGTGGGGGAGGGAGTCATCATTTTCCTATAAGTATAAAGATTAATGTTCGAAAATCCTATCAACAGAAACCAGTCTTTTAAGTACAACAATAATAAAATAAATCGGGATAAATTTTCCGAGCTGTTAGAGATTAATAAAAAACAACTCAATAATCTAGAATTTAATAACCTTAATGCAATCAACAGATATGATAAGCTCAGTAAGTTTTTAAATGATTCAATTGTCAAATCTCTTCTGGGAAAAATAGGCGATAACTAGTTCAACTAATGACAAAAATGTAACTCAAAAAAGGGTAAAATATTGCCGTAAATCTTTAGATTCCTTTGTGGTGGAATGAAAAATGTGAAAGAGCCATACGGTTGCGCAAAGCTGCCTTAAAATCTATCAGGTTTTGCTATTCTAGACAGAATTTTTTGAAATAAAGAGAACGGAGGCCTTAGTGATTAAAACTCTTAGACAGGAAAAAATGGAATATTTTAACAAAAATGTGAGGCGATTACATCACAGACTAAGATTTCAGACTTTTGGAATTTAATTAAAAAACTCCAAATTAATTTTAACAAACCAGGGTCAAGTGAAGGGAATATGAAACAAGACAAATGCATCAGGGACAATATATCGAGTTTGTGTTCCCCAAAATTGCGAAAGATTGATGACCTATTGGATATAGAAATGTAAATGACTCGGACAACGACAATGCGTTTCTGGAAGTCCCATTTTCGTACGATGAACTGGAATTTGCTATTGGTACTGTTAAATTGAGTTCTGCCACGGGATTGGATAAAATCAGTTACTTAATTATTTACCAATTACCTGAATTCTATCGTAGGATACTTTTAGACGTTTATAACGACTTTTTATTTTTTAACACTATCGTTAAAGGCTTACCTCAAGGGAGTGTCTTAAGTCCTCTGTTATACTCAATATATACAAACAAATTAGATAAAGTTCTAGACATCAATACTAAGGTACTGCAATTTGCTGATGACGTTTGCATCTATATTAAAAACAATGACAAAGCGAAAAACCAAGTTAAGACTCTAGAAATGGAAACCAATAAAGTGGTACATCTGTATTCCAGAGGTCTTGAAGTAGCTCCCGAAAAATGTATATTAGTAGTTTTTGATAAAACAAAAAACATAGATAATACCATTAGTTTGAAAAATAATAATTTAAATGTAAATTTTCTGGGCAAGTGAAATTTCTGGGAATGTTACTAGACAGTCGTTTAAACCGGCAGAAACATATTAATTTTGTTGTAAATAAATGCAAATCAGCCCTAAAAATTCTCAGCTGTTTAAGGAGAACCTGGTGGGGAACTAGTCCTAGATGTATATTATTGTTATACAGAGTGTTTTTTTTATCGTTCGCCGAAGATTCCGGCCGCGGTGCCCGGGCAGTCGAGGGCTCATTCGCCCGGCAAACCGCTGACTCAACTCCCGTGCTATCCGAGAACTACCGCTGCGCCGCTTAACGTACTTTAAAGAAGATGCTGAAAGTGGTGTCCTTCGACTCGAATGCATTCTTGGCACCTCCGAAACACATTCTGATTTGCCCTTTGAAGTAAGTCTCGAGGAATTGCTGCGATTTTCTCTTCAATAGAGCGCCGGAGCTCTTCCTCCGAAAGCAGGTTTTCTGCATACACCTGATCTTTCAAGTACCCCCACAGGAAAAAATCACAAGGAGATAGATCAGGTGATCTAGGAGGTCATATTACTAATTATACGATCGTCACAATAAACATTATTTAAAAGTTCATGGATCGAACAGCAGTGTGAGCAGTTGCCGAATCCTGTTGAAAGTAACCATAGTGCCTTTCTTCTGGAGTCAATTGTTCGAAGAATAATGCCAATATTTGATGTATGTACACGTCAGCAGTAACGGTGGTGTTGAAGAAAATAGTGAATAATTCTAGAAAAATATTTCTTGTGGAACTCAACGCACACCACACTCCGATCTTTATGTCGTGAAGTGGTTGTTCGTGAAGCTCTATTGAAGAGAAAATCGCAACAATTCCTCGAGACTTACTTCAAAGGGCAAATCAGAATGTGTTTCGGAGATGCCAAGAATGCATTCGAGCCGAAGAACACCACGTTCAGCAGGTACGTTAAGCGGCGCAGTGATAGTTCTCGGATTGCACGGGAGTTGAGTCAGCGGTTTGCCGGGCGAATGAGCCCTCGACTGCCCGGGCGACGCGGCCGGAATCTTCGGCGAACGATAAAAAAAACCACCCGGTATAAAGCCTTAATTCGATCGAAAATGGAATGCGGGGCTTTTTTAATATCCCCATGCACAGAGAACTGTCTTGAAAAATTGCAATAAGTACAAAACTCTGCGATGAGAATAATAATGGGTTATAGGAACAGCACTCTAATTAATGTGATCATAGCAGAAACAAAAATTCCTTTTCTAGCTTACAGGTTTAAAGAAATTTGTTATAAATAGGTTTTAAAATGTTTATCACTGAATGATAAAAAAGCTGATCAATATTTTAGAGACATTAGTAGAAATTGCTGAAAGTTTTATAAATGAAAATAATTTTGAAAAGTCTTTATTGATTAAATGCTTTGATTATGCGCAGTTTTCACGTGACTCTATAATATGTTGTAACTATCATTTCAAATATCAGGGAGATTATAAATTTTCTTTCTATAAGCCTCACGTAGATGTCACAATCGAAAAAAAGCATATTTTCCCGGAACTAGTGATGTGACACACATCTATACAGACGGACCTAAATTAACAATAAATAATACAACTCATGTGGGGTTTGCTACTTGGAGCTCAAGAGAGGATTTTAATCTTGCGCACAGATTCTTAGATGTTGCATCTACTTTTAACGCAAAATGCATGGCTTTGATTTTTATTGTGGAAAAAATTATTCAGACTTCAGCTGGACATTTTGTGATTTTTTCCGATTCGGAAAGTTCTCTCAAAGCGTTATGTAATACTTCTGGGAATAATTCACCCATGGTATATATGTTAAAGCAAAAGTTAGCTTATGCCAACTCGATTGGCGTGAAAATTCAATTAATTTGGATTCCGGCCCAGAAAGGTATTATTGGTAACCAAAAAACAGATGAAATGGCAAAGACATCGGCAAAAGGGGCAATGTTTCTTAATGAACCTGTACCTTTCTCTGATGTAGTGGCATTTTTAAGCATAAATGCCCACAGGAAAACAAAACAAGATTAATTCATGAAAGTAAACATAAAGGTTTCTTCTATTTTGAAAATTTCTATTTTGAATCTAGTAGACCTTGGTTTTATAATTTTTATTTTTCCATGAAGGCAATTGCATCTATAAACAGAATTAAAAGTAATCATACGTCATTAAATGAGAGTCTAATGCGCAAAATATTGTAAACAATAATATTTGTAATTGTGGAGAAGAGGTTGATTCCATTGAACATGTCTTGAATTGCCTCATTCATGAGCAGGAAAGAGATAGATTGTTAAAAGTAGTTCGTAAGATAATTGGTTTTGGTCCATATTCTGTGACACCCTTTTTATCATTTAAAGATATAAATAACAAATAAGTTTTTATTAGTGTTGTTAAATTTATTACAAGTATTAGACAAAATATTTAAGTGTTTAAATGTATGAAGTAATTTTATGAATTTGTCCATTAATAAATAAAATTTATTTGATTTTTGTAGACCTGATGTAAGGCAAATATTTTGTACCCTGGCTATGTAAACCTGTTTTATATGCCAATAAATCATTTCTATTCTATTCTACCATTTATTTCATCCTCGAATTTAATTTCTTGCTGAAGAGACCTTTCGAGACATTTCGTTTGCGAGCGTTCTTTGGCGGTGTACGTCAAGTGTTGCAGATGACAATGACTAAATGTTGGGCCCTAGGATGTGCCAATGTTGTTCAGTAGGATGAGGGAATAACGTTTCTACAGGTTTTCCTCCGAGCCGCAAAGGTGACTGAAATATTTTGGGTTATGAGTTACTGTAATTGAACGGGATTTAAACTTAAAATTAGTCCCATAATTACATGTGGTATCCTTTTAATATAGGAGCACCTGAAAAAGAAAAACCTGGCAGACATAGAAATAGTAAAAGCACGAGTCCCAAACGAACCCAGGTCTGTCAAAGTATACACCTTCACTATTAGTGTATGAACTGTCAAAGGAGCAATTTTACGTAGAAGATTCAAGATACCAACTGTTACTGCTCTGTACGGAGGCGTACAAGAATACTACAGGAATTACAAAAGAAAAAAGGGCTGATTTTAAGGACAGGGTTCGGCTCACTAAAACAACGGCGCACGGTTCACTTGCGCATGGTTCACTCGCGCGGACCACGAGAACGGATCACTCAGGGAGCACTGCTTGCATTGTGCATTGTGCGGTGTGGTGCGAATGTGTAATGGAGAATTACAATGGTTAAATGCATAAAATGCGTTGCATGCATAATGTTAAATGCATAAAATGCGTTGGTAATTATGCGTTGGACAGACTCAAGGATGTTTTATGTTAACGCGAGGGCCTCGTCCTCAACTTGGACACGGGTAGCGAAGCGTCACGATTCCACACGAAAGTGCGTTGGCCACGTGGCCGTGTGGCCGGGCACACTGTGGCGGCGCCGCGAGTGACTCGTTCGGAACCGAATCGTGCGCGTCAATAGGAGCCGAACCCTGTTCTTAAAATCTACCGAAAAAAGACGAGATATGGTTGGAATTTTACAGCACAGACGCTATGATAAACACAGATTGGATCAGAGTCCAATATGACTTACAAGTAATGACTCTTTTCGCTGCACATGGCTTCCACCACCGAATCTGCAAAAAGGAAAACTACCACCAACCACAAGAAACACGCGTGTGTAAACTATGCGAAAGCTTTTGTGATAGATGCAACGAAAAAATATGTGAAAGACGGACTTTATCACTAACAAAATTCTCTGACAGCTAACTCTGCACTTTGTGCGAATTATTATTATTATTATTATTATTATTATTATTATTATTATTATTATTATTATTATTATTATTATTCCTCTAAATCACGACTTAAGATGTTATGTGTCGGCTGAATATAAAATCTACTCTAGGTTGCAACCAGCTACCTAAGGAGCAGATCTAGGGACTGTCGGTGCCTCTACAATACTTTTCGCAAAATGTGGGCTGTTCCAAATAAAGCAATTTCTTGCACTTCCCAGTCTTTTGAATTACCAGGGAGTTTACACATGTTCTTACACAAATTTTGAGGAACAAATCGCAGTGCTCCGATAACTATCGGGATACATTTTTGTTTCTTGATACATTTTTTACATTTACAATACATTTTGATACATTATTTACATATTTCAAATTAATTTTTCAACTACGTGCAGTGAAGCAGTGGGAGTGAGAGTGTTAAACACAATTGAATATGAGATATTATATACACAACATACAATCGTTTGCCAAAATTAATAAAATTAAATCGAATAGCCAATGTTTTCTCCAAAGAAATACTCCTACAGGTGAGAATACCTTAACAATACATTATTGATTGTGAAAAACATCGCACCTTGTATGAATTCATGATTTTGCTGATAGAAACAGGAATGTGGATCAAGTAAAACTGAACCAATTTTTTAAACGTTTCTGTGTAATTATGAAAAAGGTACAGAAAAAGGAATTTTGTTATTATTTTTATTGACCTTGGTACTTAGAAATACGATTTTAAAAATAAGGATATGCAACTTCTCCAATAATGTTTGCTTAATCTGTGTAATTAAGTCTGTGTAATTAAGGAAAGAAAATAATTGTACTTACATCATCTGAATCGTGTTCTTCCTTCACAGTGTTTGGGACTGTACAAGATTCAGCTTCTTCCTACAAATAACAAGTGTTCATTACAAATGTGGTAGCTAAAAGAAGAAGACCATTGACTGAACGCATCATAATTAGTCTTGTGACAAGCACTGTGAAAATAAGCAAACAATTATCACATACATCTTTTGAAACATCACCAAAAAGGAGTGGAGATTATTTAGTGACTATAATTCCCAAAATGTCATCTGGTGTGCTAGTAAGCATTGTAGCATTTCCACTCATTGGAACAATAGATCTCTTTGAAATAATAATATAGTGATCATACAGTCCGAAACAGTAATTTTCATATATTTTGATCACTACAATACAACTCCAAATGTCCATGGGGTATGATAAGATCTAAACTTTTCTAGTATTATTAATGCATCGTTTACTCATGTTAGCGATACTCTTATAACTGAAAATGTTTACCATCCTTTGTGACTACATAGACTAATATTTGAGATATATGGATTCAATGCAGAAAATTATTGTATTGACATTGTTAGCTTGGGGTAGCTTCCTTTGTATATTTCTCCAAAAGATATTCCATTGGCTGATGATATAACCTTCATTTATTGATACCTTCACTCATGAATCTAATACTTTGTTCCAAAATAATTCGTTAAATCAAAATTTCCCATGCAGTGCAGTGTCTGAAAATTAAAAACCTTGTTTGTTTTAAAAATTCAGGCTCACAAAGAATATAAAATGTAAATTTTGATTTGCTGTGCGGACACCATAACAGACATAACTAATAAGTTAAACCATTGAAAATTTCCAGAAAATATAATTATTACACAACACACTCTAATTAGCAAGCAGATGAATTTCAAACATGTAAGACTTAGTTGTGAATTAAAGGAAATGACATATCACTAAAATTATACTCGTAAAATTATTATAATATGCTTGAACTTAGTTAATTTTATTCAACAGGAGTGGTACTGAGCACTGAAAACCTTCATATTATTTCCCTCAAATTTGCACAGTTATTTGATTGTACACATTGTGAAATGACAAGCTAGAAGCGAAGAAACAGTTTAATATAATCAATACTATGTCAACATATGTAATAACATTCATTATAGGATTATATTTCTTAATTTTATTTTTAAAAAGGTAATGTATTAAGTTAGAGCAGCGTTTTGAAGCAATGTTAGCAGCAAAAACAAACGTTTTAGCAGACCTTGTTACACAACATCCCCTGCGCCGAGAAGATTTTCTGAATCGCGTGCTTTGTGACCAAAGTGATTGAGATTTTTTTTATTTAATGTGAATTTGGCAAGTATTGGTTCGCTAATATCTTTTGCATCTGCTCTTAGTTTATTTACATAGTTGATGTTATTGGGTTTTTAAGAGTTATTTAGATATTTGCTATTAGTTATTTGCTGCAGAGAGTTGTTAGTGATTAGTGGGATTATCTTGCAACACTTGCATAAACATTTATTGAGATATTAAAGAGCCAGAAATTTGTATTTGTTATGAGCAGTTAGCATTTAGTTAAAAGGTCTCTATTTAGTAATTAGTGTGGTTATTACACTTTCATATTGGCATCAGCTTTTAATGATTAATTTTAGCATGAAGATTTTGAAAAATAGATTGTTATTTGAAGTTATTTTATTAATAGTATTTAATCAATGGATGATTTTTATTAGTTGTACTATTAAATACATACTAGAAGTTGTTGCAAATTTTATATATAGCTACTGCCAAGTCTAATAAATCACACTGTAACAATTTACAACCTCAAGATTAACACCCTGCAAAGTTTGGTGCAAAAGGCAATATTTTTTTTTTTTTTTTCTAGAAGGCTTTGTAACTAAGTCCTTTAGCCTTTTTACTGTTTATTATAAAATGTCACATATACAAGG
This sequence comes from Acheta domesticus, assembly GCA_031308135.1. NCBI lineage: Eukaryota > Metazoa > Arthropoda > Insecta > Orthoptera > Gryllidae > Acheta > Acheta domesticus. The sequence continues at coordinate 113,082,219 of JAHLJT010002630.1, read as the reverse complement.
ACAATTTACAGTTACAAATCAAATTTCATGAATCAGATTTGCCTCTTTCAGGAATTTCAACGTCCTGCCAATCGCTGTTGTGTCTGTTCCTACATCCTCCTTCATTCCACATCTGTCTCTGATTGTTGTGAGATTCACACAAGGCAATAATTATTTTTTACACAAGTTTATAAAAGAAGAAGAGGATAAAATCCATCCAAGTCAGATTTAACACTGCGATTTGATAAATGCACTGCTTTGACTAAAATACTATTTGTTTGCTATTTCTGTTCCACTGTTGCTGTTTGATATTAAAAGTTACTAACAAATATTTTTGAAGGTGACACCTGACAAGTGGAATCAGTGTGATACTCATACTGAAAAATATTATTTTGGATTCTTGGAAGAAAAAAATTAAAAATTTTACTAAAATAGCAGATATATTAATTGACCTACAAGACACTGATGAGGAAGATAAAACACAAGAAATTGATAGTCCCTATTAGAAACTCAGTTTTATTACATTAAGTTTTTTAATCTTTCATTTGCTTAGTAGACATTGTAGTTTCATTTCATCTATTTTCACACCTAAGGTCACGTCAATTGTTTGAATTCATTCTTTCATATGATTTGCTGTGTTTCAGACACTTTTTTTTGTAATCATTATTTTTTTACTGGTGTGGTAACATAACCAGGAAAGACAAGAATATTAAGGTATAACCTTCTCTTACATATTTACCTAGTGATTCAGTATGACATTCTGATTATGATCTCCATCAGATCTCGTTCATTCAATTTAATATTTACAGCAATTCTAAAGGTATTTAAACTGTCTCTCATGACTATCATGTCTATAATAAGTATATAATTATCCGAATAAATTAAATAAAAGAAGTGAATTGCCTTTCTTATTCCTTTCTTGATGTCTTACAACTGAAAGAAATTTTTTTTTGAACGGTTTTTGAAGCTTTTCTTTTCTGATAAATCAGTTTTATTTGCAATAAATTTAATTATTTTACTCATATTACTGTGTTATATAAAGAATTCTTTTTATATTAAATATAATTATTTTCAATAAATGTTGGATGACCAATCACGAGAATTCACTTTACAGTGAAACCAGGATTGATACAGTTGACTTGCAGGTAAGTTACAATTGACTATTAATAAAAATATATCGATATGCCATCAAGATCCATAAAGATATTTAAATTAATCTTAAAATGCTTTCCATTGGACACTTTTAAATTAAAATTTTTTTTTTGCAAAAATTAAAAATTTTGGTAGAATGTATTGATGTTGATACTTTTTATAACAGTTGGATCATTTACTAACATTAAATTGTTCTTGATCTTGTAGTTTTTTCTAGACTTTTAAAAAAATAATGGTAACATTGATTGTACATGAAGAGGGAAAACATTCAATTTTAAGAATTATTGATTTAACAAAATATAAAATCGATAACTAATAAATGTAAAAAAAAAATCTTGCATATCTTCATAATATATCATGAATTTTCGGGAATTTACTTCTCACTACAAAATAGTAATTATACTTATGTGTTATAAACATTATTTGTAACGAAATGATCACTTTCGAAGAATACTGTATTATTTCAAGCACTCCACATGTAATAAAATGAAGAAAGAGTGGGGGAAAAAGTAATTGTGAACCCTTTCCACACTGAGATTCATTCTGAATGTCCATCCCTTCGATTATCGCAGGTTGGGAGGACACTCGCGAGTTCAGAATTTGGCAGCCCTGGCAGAGAGCTGTTAACGTCACCGTATTGGAGATACAGAGCAGTCTGAAACGCTGCACCACGAGGAGGAAAGGTTTTACAGACTGTGGGTCCAATTTGGGTAGTTCATGTGTTGCCAATGCCAAAAGGTTTTGGAAATATAATCCTAAAAGATCTGACTAGGAACTCCCAAATTTTATGCAGTCTCCATCTGTATCCTTGAACACCGGTATGTTTCTTATAAAGGCATTTGCTAGATAATTTGGAACATTTTTTAGACCAATAGTGTTGATACTATCAACCTCAACATCCCAGACCAGAGGTCTTATAATATTTTCTCTCGAAAGTTCTGAAACTAGGACTTTTTACCTTAAAGACCAACAACCATTAAGTATTCCTAGAATTAATTCCATGGGTGTGAATTAAAGAGCTATTCTCTACACAGTTTCAAGCTGATGTCATATTCTTTACTATAATCCACAAAACATTAAAATTAAATGAAAGCATTGAAAAAAATGAATTACAAATGTTGTACGTACAAACGTCATTGTAACTCACAATCCCACAATTCCTGCAACAAGAAGTCTATGAATATTTGAATTCGTGATTGTTCAAAGGAACAAAGTCCATGTTTTATCATTTTTTACTTAAGTGTTGATTGTTCTATTGTTCATTCTTCTTCATTCTTCAGAAAAGAGATAAAACTTACTGCAGACACTACTTATGCCTTTCTTAACAAGCAGAATCAAAAGATTGATAGCTGAAAGGTACCAATTCCATCACTTAGTTCCCTTCAACACTCAATTGAGTGAGTGTGTGCGTAAGGCCAGAGGTATTGTTTTCTTTAATTGCAAAATGCAGTGAAAATTTTAAACAAAATGGTGACACTGCCTGTTTAGTATCTGACTACATGCAGAATTTGCCTCTTCCCCCATTCCTGTACAGGAAGGTTTTTGTGGAAACTATGGGTATGCGTATTTCGCATTCATTATCAGCAGAAAGGCAGGTAACAAATGTTTAATTATCATGAAGAAATTGCAAAATAAGTTTGTGTGTTTCTTTTAGATTTTATCCCCGATTATTTTCCAGAAGACATTACAATGCTGCAACTTTCTTGTCAGTTGCCAGGACAAAAGAGAAATCATTCGTTCAGAATAATGTGTATGGGACTTGCAGTAAATAACAGACTTTGTCAGACAATCCACCGTTTCCCAACGCAGGTTCTTTTTTTCCTGACCTATGAGAGATATTCAAACTCTTCACAAGAAGTTTCAAGAAATATGACAGAATATGGAATACTGTCAAAAGTCTTGCAATGGAATACTGTCTTTCAGTGGAATACTGTCAAAAGCATAGCAAAAGTAAACAAGAGCTGTTTTTTAAAAAATTGTCAATCCAAGTGACATACTTGATATAAACAAATGGTGGCCAAAGCAATATAAGAAAGTGCCCACAGTGATGGACTTCTGGAAGAAGCATTCCAAAGAAAGAAAAGAGCTTTCTTTTCTCCAGCTTCATTCCTGCAATTTGAGTACTCAGCATCCTGTTCTCTCCATATTGTAACATGCTCACACATTAATAGCTTTATAGAGGACAACTTCAAATTATTACAACCTAGCTGAAGAGAAGGAAAAAAGATTTTTGCAGGAATAACGAAAGCTACTCTGAAAAGAAAAGTCCTCATAAAGGAAACACATTTAAGAAAAGGATCTTGTTAGGTAGTTGACTCAGAGTGTAAATACAGGGTTCATAAGCTTTCTAGATTTTCAAATTCCCTGACTTTCCGAGGTTTTCCAGTCACAATGAAATTTGTCCAATTTTGTTCATAAATTATTTCCGTAATAGATAATTAGCGCACCAGTACAAGAACTCTCGCATGCTATACCCCACCCTCTTCCTTATATTTCCATTTCCATATTAAGCCTGTAATAAATATTTTTCTTCAAGACCTTCTGATCCTCCCTCATTTGTTCTGTATGTCACCTTCTAATTGATAACAATATAACACATCCTTGTCAACACAAACTATTCTTATTTATCTTTATTATCGAGCAAAGAGGTACATTTGTGAAATTCCATCGCATAGAATACCACGTAATTAGAAATTTTACATACAGCTGCAGATTCTACAGGCTCTAAACAGCTGGGACAGTATCATCGAACCAGCAAAAATGTAAAAGAATGGCCAAGAAGACTGCAATGATAGAATGGTATAAAACAATGAATATTGAAGGTTTTATTCATTGATGAGTAACGAGTCTGTTTTTAAAGTTTTCAGATCTCAAAAAAAAATTAATAACAATAAATCTCATTTTGATCTTGAATTTTTTTTTCATTTAAAACATCATCTTAATTATTTTTTCTTCAAAAGGCAGAATATTATTCAACTTTAAATTCTAGACATTTTAGAAGTACATTATATTTCTCCTCTGCGCAAAATAAAATTTGGGATAACTTTTAACATAAGGCTGCTACAGATATTTGAAAATGTGTCTGCATATTTCGAATATCTCCTGTGGCAGTATTCGCGGAAGTGGGCAGGGAGGCGCCGGCAGCGCAAAGATAGCTATTCTAATCAGCACTGCAAGATGAGTAAATGTATATCCCTGTACCAACCTTTTAACTTCCTGGAACTTTCACTTAAATTCCTGGTATCACTATCACTCACATGGATTTAAATTCTGAAATTGTTCATATTCTAACAGCTAGATTTGTAATGATGTTCGGTAAACTGAACTCGATATCAATTCTTTAATGAAGTAAATGGAAGACTAAGAAGTTCTTTCCTCTTTTACAACACCATGTGTGAGAAAAAGAACATCTGATGTCACCCTAAATGTTTCTACGGCAGTTTGCACCAATATCTTAAGGTATTTGTAAGATTGGTGTTCGTTTTAAATTATTGAATAAAATATATTACTCTTAAATTGTACATCTTCAATTACGGTCTTGGTATTTAAATGTACGAGGATGTCTTCATCCTGGTAGATGGAATCTTTATTAAAATCCTAGTAGAAAAAACAGGATACTGTCACATCTGGCAACACTGATTCGGAAGTGTCAAATTTTATATTTCTCAAAATGAATACAGCCATCGACAATCAGCACTATACTTCAATTTATTTCAAGCTGTACTTGGCATGTCGTAAGGTATTACAGTGTCATCCTCTGCAACAGCTAATTTACGTCAAGTGCAGTTATGTTTAAATCCAAAGATAGTCAAGTTATTCCTGGGTCATGGATTCAGTGATTTTAAGTCTTGGACACTATACAATAAGTCAATCACTAAACACTAATCAAATATATCTGTCATTTTTTATCTCATTAGAAAGTAAATGGCAGAGATGTGAATAGTGTTTAAAGAGAGTATTGTGTCCACAATCTTACAAATAACATATCATATACATGCCGTGTTTCAATATTAAGGCTGTGTCAAAAGCATCATTATGGACCAAACAGATTTTTCAAAATACTCTGAAATAAACAATGTAGCACAGAATTTATGACCAATGCACCATTTCCACAATTCTTTACACCTGTTTAATTAAAACGGTCTTAAATAATATTGATATGTAATTTTGTAATGGTTTCTAGGTTTCAAAGTGGACAAATGGAAAAAAAAAAACATTACAAAATTATTATTTCAGTTGAAACAACAATATTTTTTACTAAATACAATCTCCCGTAATCAAAGAATGGCGCTCTGGTCATTTTCTCTTAAATTAAAGAAAGAAATATATAAATCTTATTGAAAAAGACACCAACTTAGGGAATCTAAACTTTCAACTTCTGCTTAAGAATATTTGCTATTGCAACAGGTTTCAAACACTATCTTTTACTGATTAAGAATACATTTACGTAGTTTAATATGTTTGTCATTCATAAGCAATTTTTATAACTAAAAGTTTTGTAATTATAAATTTGAATAACTAAATGTGCTTAAAATAACAATACAACTGTTTCTATTGTTGGGAATATTATCAAAATAAGCTACTAAGTATTATTTATTTGTCAGTTTCATAGTTTTAGATGAAGATGTCATATTTGTGTATCCAAATCTAATACACAGTGTCACTTTAAATTCATGTATTTCATAATATGAAATATTTATAACAAACTTTATTAAAAACAATTAAAAATGCATGTTTATGTCTCTCTGTATAGAAACACTTCTCACAAAATATTTACAATTAAATGATCATCAATTTTTTATTGACTGAAAAAACATTCCAGGTAATTAAATAAATTCCCTGATTTTTCCAGAAATTAAATTTTCCCTGACATTTCCAGGTTTTCCAGATTCGTATGAACCCACTAAATTGTTTTATTATAAAGTCTTACAATGGCCTAGTATTAATTAAATACTTTCTTGGGTCTATATTGTACAATTCTTCAACAATCTTCCATGTTTTGTATCATTGTTCATTAAAAGTTACATGATTTAAATGAAAACTGTTTTATGGAAACCTTGCTAAATGTTGAAAAGCACTAAGTCCAAGACAAAAGCAACATAAAAAATTGTATACACACGCAACTGTATATTTTTTTTAAAGAGTGAAGACTGGATCCCAACAGAGAAATAATAGAAAAAAATAAAATGTGAAATATTTTAAATGACAGGTCCAAAATCATTTTTTTCTACTTTACCAATAATTTTAAAATTAGGTGTCTTTCAACAATCATTGCTTCAATTTTATTTTACTTTTAGTAAACAATCTACACGTGTGTTTTATTTATAGGGTCAGTGTTCACATTTCTAGTATTGATAGGAATTTGTGTCTTGTGGTCTTGGATCTTCAGTTTTTTGTTGCAATTTTCATACCTAATAATAATTTTGTTTAGTATTACTTGATCGATTGCCTTCTGGGAATTAACTGTGGTCCGTGTAGGTACATTTACTGTAAGAGCTAAGGTGAAGGAATTAATTAAATTGAGAAACTGCTCTTCAAGCAGATACAACTAGAAACTCCATGTTAAAATCTCTTCATACAACAATGGATTTAAAAGAGTAATTGCTGACCTTCTTTAAAGTCATCTCAAGATTTTCTAAGAGTTTGTTATTAAGTATAGCTTGCTTCACGAAGGCCAGCAGACGCAAAGCATTATAATTTTGGGCAGAGGCTGATGGGGGAAAAAGATATTCCAAATATATTTTTAAACAAAAAAATTCAATTTAACTACTTTTTCACATACTTTATTAAGTTAAATGATCAATACACTTGGCCTCCAATGATTTTGAAAAGATTGAAAAGAAAATATTCATTCCTGTGAATTAGAAACCATTTGCAAAGGACAATCGGGTATTCTATTGCTATTATCGCATAGTTCTATTCTGCAGGAATCGATTTACTGCCACAAGACGATGGTGAACCAAAATTGTAATAATTATATTCAACACTGCACTTAAGATAATGTTCAGAATGAAAATACATTTATGACCAGAAGCAAAACAAGACGCATCTCAGCTACTGATCAATGAAGCAAGATAAACAGACTTAAAACTTAATTGATATGGAGGTCATTGGGCCAGAAGCTGAGGTACAATAAATATAACAGGCATAACACAAATGATAAGCAAAACATCACCGTGTGAAGGCATTTGATAAAATGGTCTGAAATGTCAACAAATTTGGAATACATGCCAAAAGCGATATTGATAACTTTGCTGACCCGGAGTGACTTTACGCAATGCGGCAATATACTTTGTGTTTAACAATAGGTTAGATCAATTTGAATTCCATTTATTATTGTAACACTTTGAGAATATTTTCCATTTTCTATTTAATTTTAATTGACTTCATTCTTTTTCTTTGATTTGTTATAACAAGTTGCTGTTAATTCAGGTGATATTCCATAGTCAAATCTTTGTTAAATAAGAGCTTATGACTGGGCACATCTCGCTGGTTTTCTAGGACAAGTAAATACATGAATATACAAAATTAAATTAAATACCACTAATAAAATCAATATTATTTTCCTTTTCGATGCTTAGTACAGTTTCTATAGAAACTTATGTGACAGAAAAGGACATACTTGCCATAAACTCACATTTAGTGTATTTAATTTAAAGAATGTTATATTTAAAGACAGCAGTTTTGAATGAAAATACATTCCCCCTACTGAATAAGTTATTTTTCACAAAACCAGTGTTTCATAAATCAAGGGGCAAGGCAATGGTGGAATTTCCAGAATGAGAAGGAGAGGCTCCTGAAACCTTAAGCATTGAAGCTGTAGGATCAACTTCCTCAGAATAAAATGCCACAGCTCAGACAGGAATGAACATTCACGAGACACACACAAAAACTGCGAAATGGATTGCTGGCTTGCTTTAGATATGGAATTTTTCAAGTCTCTAAAATTGCAAATAAACTTTTATTCTTATTAGCTCGTGAAAGGAACTAATTTCTATTGCTTTCCTTTCTTACTTTTTGTACCTATAACACTACATATTAGTCACAAAATACATGAAGTTTGACATTATGTGACAAACTATACAAGAAATGGAACCATATATTGGAACTTACAATGCAATTCCAGTCACACTCCTCCTTCATTACTTGTTCTTCTTTAACCTACAGATAACAGAAAAAAAAAACAAATAGTACTAATATTCAAAGGAAACATATTATTTTAATACCTGAATTATGCTTATTTGCAACACATCATAAAAAATTAAACTTCCCTCCATAAATATAGACCATAAATATTCACACCACAGGTTTTAATAACAAATCAAATTTACAGAAACTACTTACATCTTCAATCTTTATCACGTTTTCAGCTAATAAACCAATCCCTTCCATTTTGAAATCCATTTTGATAATGAGCAAAATGTAACAATTATCTAATAAAAAAGCAGCAATGCGGTCTACAGGGCACAACGAAGAAAGACACCAGAAAAACACTCCACCCACGGCAAGGAGACTGCAAACATTGATGCAGAGAGTATATAACAGAGACGGCACTCAATGTATAGCCGTTTTCAGGCTCAAATGGTCCCAGAGAAAGTGGATCATACCAACTTCATGAATATCACCCGTTATACTAACGGCATTGTCTTAGGGACTTTTCGTTACACTTTAAGTTTAGTACAGGTCCATTTTAGAGGAGTCAACCGTCAACAAAACTCCCCATGTGTTGGCACATACACGCTAAAAGAGACTTTGTTTAGCTGGGGTTGGCATCTTTTCATTTGTTTTATTTTCTACCAACATTTTCAAAACTACACTCTTGCACGCGTAGAAGCATATTTACAATTTTTAAATTGAATTTGTCGTTTTGATTTGATATTCTCATCGCATTATTTGTTTTTGAATTTTTAAACGAGACAGTGGAAACAATGCTCGTGTGTAAAAATGACGCATGCAAATCGTGTTAAAGTTAAACAATGAATATTAAATAGTGCAGCAAGATACAATGTTATTGCTCTATATGAGAATTTCAAAGCGAATTAGAACGAGAATGGATTATGAAAACGAATTCCGAACGTACATGTGAAGTGGCATATTCATTTCAGGTAAGATGTTTATGAAACATAACAAAGAAATCTTAAATTTTGTACTATGGAATAGATTATTTGTGCATTACCACATGCAGGTATTTTGTATATTTTTGGTTATATTTTTAAATTGGTAATTGTAGCACACACGGTGATTGAACATATTTTAATTCATGGTGTTTGGTCTAATAATAAAGCCATATGTGAAAAAATTAACATTACAAATGTATGTGAATCTCTAAAATGCAGTTCATATCGACTTCACAACATTCTTTCAGTATTGTGAAGTCAGTACTCAATCAGATCACTTAGATGGTTGTGAAGAAAGCAATTGCAAGATTCATCTATAAAAAACTCATTATGGTGACATTCAACATATGAGTGTATATTTTTGTACTTTGTATTGGGTGTAGTTTGCAAAGAAGAAATAATAGGAAACACTCTTTACAGGGAAAGTTCTTTCAGAAAAAGAAATTTGGGAGAATATCAGAGGCAATTATGATACATTCTTTTTCCAAGGATCTTAAACTTCTTTGTTCAGAATTCTTAAAAGAATTTTGTTCGAAGTAAGTATATTGTTTATAGAGGAAAAGATTATGTAAATTATCCAGGAGAATTATTTTTGTCAGCCTTATAATAATAATAAGTAATAATAATATAAGTAATAATAATATCAATAGTAAAAATAATAACAATGATATCTGTTAAAGCGAATTGCTTCAAACAATGTATGGCAAGGTACTTTGCTCTAGCAATTCATATTCAATAAATCATATGCAGATTTACATTGCTTTGAACATACAATTACTGATTACATACTTTGATACTTTCACACTCCCATGGAAATATATTTAGTATTTTAAATGTGGAACAGTACTTACTATGTAAACCTATATTATATTATACATTAAACTATGCAATACTTTTGTATAGTATTAATGTAATTATATAACTATTATATTTATTAAATTTTTTTGATATTTTACAGTCATGACTGACCCAAAGAAAGGAGTGTATGTAGTACACAATGAGACCAAAGATTTATGAAGCCAGGCCAGAAAGCCCATGAGCAGATCTGTAATGTAGATATCATAAGTAAAATAAGACCAATACTGCTAACGTTCTGTGCAAAATGTGAACATTTTAAAAATATTTATTTTCAGGATACATGGTAAATGCTGTATATTATTATTCTTGCATTTTAATTTTCATCTTTTCATATTCACCTTCATATATTCTATTAAAATGATTTAAGCAGTTATATAATTTTTTTTCAAGTGTTAAAAGTAATTAACAACAGGGTATAGTTGATAAATTGCAGTGAACTGAAGGGCAGACTGATTCAAGGCACACTCCCTAATGCGGTTTCAACTGAAAATATGTGATCTCAATCAAAGTGATTCTTCAATAAGAATGTCCTTAGAAAATCTTGCTACAGAATGGAAGGGGCCAGAAATCTTTGGAAGCAGGCTTTTAAACAGGTATCTTAATTACATCTAAATTCATTGACACATTTAACACAAGAAAAATTAGGTTCAATATCTCAAATTTAATAAAGTGTTATGAATACATTATTTAATTTTTTAAGGTGTCAACTTTGGACAAATTGAAAAAATGCAGTGAAGTATTTTGAGAAAATTATGGTTGTGTATAGAGAGAAGGAAGGGGTTTATTGTGAAAACAAATTGTACATCTGATCAGGGGCAGTGTAGATGAAGATTTTACAAAAAACCTACCTTTAAAACACTTGTTTGCAAGTACTGTGAAATAAATTTACTTGGTAAAAAAATAAATAGTGTTTTAACTCTTCTTCCTTAGTTTTCACTGTTGAATGTTGAGATAAAATATATTATTGTAATAATGAAATGGAGACAAATAAAATTTAAGAAATACTCTGATTTCAATTTTTTAAAATTTCCTTCCATTAATTCTATATTATAACAATCATTAACAATCTTTGTAAGAATGTAATTTATTCCTCTAAAGCTTTCTAATTATATTTGCATTTTAAAATGAAGTAAAACATTAAACTTCTCATATTTCAACATTATGAGTTTCAGAAGAAAAATATCAAAATAATTGATCCAAATAATAATTATTTCAATGTTTCAAAACATTCAGTTGATTAAAATTAACATTATAATGAGAGAAGTTCCTGATGGCAGATTTCTCGAATTGCGAATGTTTGAATGTAGCGCCGAAGTCTAGCTTCATGTACATTTTCAAAGTTGGCAGGGCCGAATGGCCGCCATATTGAAAAATCTAGGGACCAAAGCAAGCTGAAATCCCGTATATATTGGCGAGCTCTTATTTGACCTGGTGGGGGGAACCGACAGAGAGAGTGGGGGACGCCGCCATTCGCGGGCCCCAATAGCGTTGAAGCTTTAAAAATATGCCGGGAATACGAATCAGCCAATCACGACCACCCACTCAAACGAGTAGCGAAGACGACCCCGGTGTCAAGAGAGTACAGCTCTTGTTTCACTTCCAATATTATATTGACTTTTGAATTTATTTATAAGTACATATGATTTGCAGATGAATTAAGAACAAAATAAATGTTACACTATTTAGGAATTTGAAGGCAGGGAAAGAAATCTAGGATAAACATGCAAAATAAACGAAAGTGATTTCACATTTTAACATTTATTTTCAAATTAAACATGGAATAATACAAAGACATAATACAAAGGCACAAAACACATACATCCAAAAATTGTGAAATATCACTAATTCAACTTTCTGTTGGCTCCCTACATACATATTTAAACCCTGACAATCTATTCAAAAAGAAATTATAAAAAGCAGCAAAAACATAGCATAATTCATTGGCATACAGTGATGACAATTAAAAAACACACAGATATATGGATATTGCAATAAGCCTAAAGTGAGTTGCCATGTGAAATGTATAAAATGCACCGTTACCAAACAGTAAGAGTTAAACATAGGAAAATACAATTGAGTGATCGACTTGAACTTTTCTAGTCATAACATACAAACATAGATAAGTAAGATCCTATCAATTAATCTCAAAACCCTTTGGCCCGAGATTCAAAGCACTGAAATGAATCAACATACTAAGATTTGTAAATACAAAACGTGTAAATTGAATTCATATACTGTCAATACATTGATATGTAGTAAATATATACTTATGTATTTGCCCACTTGTTACAGTGCAAGCTCTTATTCATGCTCAGATTTATATGGAATGATATACATAATATTAACATAAATATGTACTAATACTGTTCAACTATGACTTACAATACACACCAAAGTTTGTAGTAAAATAATGTCTTAATCGAATGCTTCTCTTGCATAACTAGGATGGACAAATACTGTAGCTAGCAGATTAGCCAGTAAACAAATTTTATACATTTGTGTGGCTGAAAACAAGTTCTTTAATCTTTTTCACACAATTGACCATTTACAAATCTGCGAGTTACCGAGCATTGTTTCAAACATTCCAATGTGGATCAGTGCCTTTTGTTTTAATATTGCTTAGTTCTGGTAAAAACCCCATCCAACATGAGAGGGAAAACTGGAGACAAACTTTAATAATATTTTGTGGAGTGAATTCTGTAAGTTCTATAAATTAGATTAACCATGTACATTTGAACTAAATGTCTTTCTAATCTTTCATGAATAATTTTAAAAGAATATGTAATACATTGCAAATAAAATGTAGACAGGGCTGGGCAGTATTTAAATACATAAAATAGGTGTATTTAAAAAAGAAATACTTAAAATACTTCAAAAATACATGTAGATAATGAGGATAGTTTCTTTTGTTTGATTTGGCTAGTGAATGGACCTCATTAAAAATAAATAATAAAAGCTTCTTTCAGCTGTAGAACTTGAGTTCTCTTCATTTTTAAATGACAAATCTAAATTATTAAACGTGATGGACAATTATCAAACAATAATACAAAGTTTATTCTGTATAACACTAGTTTATGTTCATCAGTGCCATTCAACAACCGTTTTCCTGTGCAGGCATTCACAAAGTAAGGGTTTGCTTATGCTTATTTGTAATGTAAATGAAACAAGACCAATGACTTAAGCTCACTATAACTGAGAATTCACTGTATCCGAGTTCACTATCAACAGAGTAGGCTAATTACTAGGGGGTGGATTTGAACGAAATGTAATTCCTTATCTTTTCACTTTAGACCAGTACCTTTTAGTATAGATATTCATTTGATGTTATAACTAGAACTGGGAAGCTTATGCAAGCTCTTAGCCCTGAAATATGCATACAAATATGCCCCAAAAATGTTTGGTCATAAAAAGATATTTAACAAGATTACATATTTTTGCCACCCAGAGACAGGGAATATGCAAATTAAAAACAAAGTATCTACTCATTGTACTAACATATTTGAAGCAACAGGAAAGTTCATGCTTTGTATTAATACAAATTTTTTACTTGGAAATTTATGGTTTTGTGTTATTTTAGCGAAGAAGTCGAACAATATGAAAAAACATTCATTTATATGCCAAAAAGCTCTGAAAACACAAGGTATGCAGTATATGCAAATAATTTCTTATTTTATTTCCAATATTTTGCCATGAAACACACATTTTACAATTTCAGGGAAATATGACCATTGACAAAAAACTTGCAATTGCATTAACTTCCCAGCTCTTGTTGTAACAAAAGGAAATGACCCATTTTTATATGCCCTTTTTTGCATTTATCATCGATTTTTACTACCAAGTCACTTTTTACTTCTTTCTGTCATCTTTAAAGTATGTTTTGCTAATTTCATTGAATTTAATACAATTTTAATGGTACTTGCTTCAAGTAATGTTTACAAGATGCAACAAATGTTTTTCACAGAATTTCTGAGCAGCTTATTCAATTTTTGTGCTCAGAAATTGTAATGTCATCCATTACAAGAATGTAATCATCATTGTTTGGTGGATTTCACAATACCTGAAGACAGCCTGGTCCAGTCCAAACCCAAAGTTTGCAAGCTCTGTTCACTTGAATGAAAGGAAAAGTCTAGAGACAAAAAAATTATGTTAAATTAAAATGTGCTCGTAACATCCTAAAAGCAAATGTGCAATAACTGTAAACAGTGAATACTTTACCTCTCTCCTCTGGTACACACTGCAAGAATGCCCTGAGCATCCTGTCAGGTACCTCAGGACATACATCAGAAAAGAGAGTTGGTACTGCGTTACACAGCACTCTCCTAGAGGCACTAATCATGTGTGGTGTAAAATGATCTACGCACACATATCGACCACTAGTTACAGTGCGCCATGAACAGGAAGCCATCAGGACGCCAATTGCTTTCAGCTACTTTATACACCTGAAGTTATATTAAAAAAATTATCAATAATATTATCATCATCTTCTATTTATTCCACAAAAAAATATAGTGATGGTAATAGTTTTCACATTTTTATGAATGTATTTCTGTCGTACTACTACTACTACTAATAATAATAATAATGATAAAAGCATGAACAATATAATTTAATTTTATAAAAATGTAAGATTAACATATCGAGCACATGTGTTAAACACAATAACCTTTCAAACATCGTTGGGGAAAGCAAACAGATTTGGCCTTGCAGCAATTTGGCAACAAACACTGCCTCTGTCGTGGCATTTTGCAGGGAAGAAAAGGGTATCCTCTCCGATCCTCTCAATTGCCTTCAGCCCCTTAATACACCTGAAGTTATATTTAAAAAATTATCAATAATATCGTCTATTTATTCCACAAAAAATATAGTGATGGTAATAGAAATACATTCATAAAAATGTGAAAATTATCGTACTAATAATATTAATAATAATAATTATAAAAGCATGAACAATATATTATAAAAATATAAGATTAACATATCGAGCACGTGTTAAACACAATTACCTTTGAACATCGCTGGGAAAAGCAAACAGATTTGGCATCGCCTCTGTCGTGGCATTTTGCAGGGAAGAAACAAAGGGTATCCTCTCCGATCCTCTCAACAAAGGTATCCACAAAAGGGCATTCGTTTTGCACAGCCACTCTTCGTGAAACGGTTCACCAGCGGTTCACCACAATCATAAATTTCAAAACATAGAAACAGGAAGTTACGTTCTCTTCGGTAGTTGTCAGAAATGGTCGCTAGAGGGTACTGTTGATCCCAGTAGTCGTACGTAATTTCCGGGCCCGGATATGGCGGACCCAGTCAGGCGTCCCCGGGCGTCCCCACCAGCGTTTATACGAGAAAGTGGTGGGAGGTGTGAAGGTTTCCCTACCCCGTGACGGACCCCTGCATTGATGGTTCAGTCAATTTGTAGGGGATTGTGGACGAGGAAACGACGCCCATAGCCACCAGGCGCGCAACAAGCGTGGAAATCGTACACTCCATGAAAGAAGTTTGTGGAAGGCTATGGAAATATTTCCAAAGAAGACATTCCACGCTGTCCGTTTGTTTCTGCACGTGCGTGTACGGGTGTGTTAGCTTGCACTTGGTGATAAAAGGTATTTTCGGTTCTCGTGGTACATTACATATTCAAAAGCTGTTGCGTAATGTCATCTATTGGCGTGATCTGTTGTACGAGCCGCGCTCTTATTGTCACTCTGAAAAGATTCGGGGAGTTTGAGGAAACTGATTCTTAAAAGTTTTAAATTGCGATGTGACACTTCTTCATTCGACAATTGCCAGCTATATCCCAAATGGAATTTCTCGCTTCACGGCTTGTAAATTTCGTGGAGTTGAAGATTCCTGTTCTAGTTGGAAGTAGAGGAATCATGTGGTCGGCCCTCAATCAGCCGTGGTTTTCCATCTACAACCCATCATATCATTGTGTCAGCATTTTTTATTTATTTATTTGTCAAAAAACAGAAAAACTGTATATGACGTGTGGGGAAAGAAATTTATCTGCGCACATTTTCTTGAGGGCCAGAATTAAAATAAAAAAAAGCAAAAATGAATTTAGAAAATAATTATTTTAGAAAATAAAGATATTTGAAAAATCTTTGTTCCCGAGTTATAGAAAATCAATTTTTAACTGTAAATGAACTACAAGCAAAAGGAGTGCTCAACAAAACGTGCGTACAGTGAAGCTACATTTACGTCCAGAAGCAAAACAAGGGGCCATCTCAGCATTTGCTCAATGGATCAGGGAAACTGGACAAAAACCTGATCGAGATGGGGGTCATTGACCCGGAAGCTGAAGTACATTACTTGTTACAGGCGTATTAAATATTTTTTTAAATGTATACAATGCAAACATAAACTAATTCATTATATATCTTTGTTTTGTTACATTAAACATTATTTTTCTTTTTCACGATCAGTATAGTCTCTAATTGTATAGAAACAGTTTTGCAGCAGAAAAGATTTTACTTTTAACTTAAATTTGTGTACCGACTTTAATTGTTTTATGTCATCTGGCAATGCGTTGTAAAGTAATGTACATGTATTGTATGTTGATTTCTTGTACTGAGCTGTTGATACTGACACTTGATGCACGTGATTTCTACGGCGTGTGTTGTAATTATAAATATCAATATTGCATGAAAATATGTTCCCTCCGTTAAGTAGGTCATTTTTGACAAATATTAAAGATTCGTAAATAAATAGACAAGGCAATGGTAGGATTCCCAGCTCAATGAAAAGAGGCTTGCAGGAATCACGTGGAAGGCATTTTTTCATTATTCGAATAATTATCTTTTGCAATCTGAAGGTCTGAATACTACAGGATGAGCTTCCCCAGAATATTATGCCATATCTCAGGCGGGAATGCACATTTGCAAAATAAACGCAACGAGCTGCATGAAGGCTGACAGAATTTGAAAGAATTCTGAATGCATAGCATAATGAACTTAATTTAGTGTTTAATTCTGTTATATGTACATTCCATTTGAGGTTTGATTGAATTGAAAGACCTAAAAATTTTGTTGCCTCAACATCAGCTTATTGCATATTGTTCATTTTCAATGGAACATGCGATTTCCGATTTGAGATGCAAAAATGCATTGAAACAGTTTTTCTTTCGTTAACAATTAATTTGTTATTATTAAACCAATTTGAAACTTCTGAAATTGTACTATTTACTGCTTCTTTTTTGCAAAGAACATTCGTGTCATCAGCAAACAGAACCGTTCTTCCATTTTTAATAGACGAGGGCATATCGTTTACATATAACAGAAAGAGAATAGGGCCTAAGATCGAACCTTGCGGGACCCCATGCACAATTGGCAAAGAATTGGAAATATAAGTATGTAATGTCCTTTCCTGCCAGTATGGTATTTCTTCTCTTTGAGTCCGATGTTTAAGGTAAGAAGTTATCCAATCTAGGGCAATACCACGAATTCCATACGAAGGTAATTTTGAGAGCAAGATGTTATGGTCAATAACGTCAAAAGCTTTCGAGAGATCTAAGAATATTCCAATGGGTACTTCATTTTGGTCTATTGATGAAGCAACATCTTTGAGAAAAGAAAAAATGGCAGTTTCCGTAGATTTTGATTTTCTAAAACCGTGTTGTGAGTCTGAAAACGCTCTGTTTTTCCTGAGAAATGTTTCCATTCGTAAGTAGAAAAGCCTTTCTAATATTTTTGAGAAAACTGACAAAAGAGAAATTGGCCGGTAATTTTGAATATCATTTTTGTTCCCTTTTTTAAAAAGTGGCTTAATTTTTGCTGTTTTGAAAATATCTGGAAATATTCCTGTACATAAAGAAGCATTGAAAATGTGAGTTAACGGATGTATAAAGGCAGGTGGACAAGTTTTTAATAAACAATCCGGAAATTCATCTAAACCAGATGAATATTTATTTTTTAGTTTACTGACTATTCTGAGGATTTCGTTGGGAGAAGTTTCGGGAATAAACATCGTATCTGAAATTTTTTGGGAAGTGTAAAATGTTGAATTTTGTGATTTTAGTCCCTTCGTGAGATCAGATGCAATTCTGGAAAAGTGTTTGTTGAAGAGATTGGCAACTTTTTCCGGATTACTCGTTTCTCTTTCATTATCCTTTAAAATAACATTCTCTACAAGGTATCGAGATGATGTGGTTGTAATTTTTACGATATCCCACATTGCTTTAGTTTTGTTACTAGCGCTCAAAATGTCCTGACTATTTTTCATTATTTTTGCCTGAACTAAGCATTAAGAGACAGTAGGTAGTGCGTTGCAATATTGCATTAGCTTTGGGTTGAGAAGCAAGTGTTTCTTGATTTCCCACACTTCCTGATTCATATTGTTTGTTATACTTGGGTTTTTATTTCTTGGCGCGTGTGTGCCTGTCTCCATAATGGAATATTTCACGGTATTTCGCGTTGTTCTCGGTCGTGCCGCTAGGAGTCGCATGATCACCAGCACTGCTCGATACAGTTGCGCCATGCGCCTCCCTGGTTGCCATCAATTTACGGCACTATGGAAGATGCAAGTCTTATAATCGTTGTGAATGGTTTTCATGCAGCACTTTGTATGTTTCAGAAACATTTATGAATAAACTAATAATCTCGAGTCGAACAATTTGGTGGAAGTCTAAAATATCGAAGCTCTCTTACTATTTGCTTGGGAAAAATTAACTATTTTTGCGCTAAGATCAACCATTAAAAAAGTATTTCGCAAAAATCGAAAATACGGCCGATTTTTTTCCGCTACCAAAACTTTTCCCGAAGTATTTCGAGATGGAAAACTTAGTTTTCTTACTAATAACAATGGAATGTCCAACTATTGGAAAGCTGTTAACATTACTGACGGAACACGGAGTTATTGACTGTGGCATAGGATTCCTCAGAATGCGATTACGGAAGCTTGATTTCAATTAGAAAAATGCCAGTCCAAAGGACTACTCCTTATCAAACGCCCCGATATTTTGAAATGGAGTATGCGTTACTGACAAGAAATCCATAAGAACAGGTAAGAACGGTTTTTATGTTGTGTATATTGACGAAACACACTTTCAGGCTTTACTTGGTGTAACATCGCATTGGCAGTCCGAGGAGTTACAACCACAATACGCAAAGGACGAAGATAATTTACAGTTCAATTTTCATTGTGAGAATCCTTTATTATTCACCATTTACACGTTTCGTAACGTGTTTTGTTACATCATCAGGTACAATAACTGGAAACAGAAATCAATATTCTATCACCATATGAAATTGGTTAGTTTACGAACTATTTCAATTTGTCACTTGAGTAAAAGTCAATGCAATTCAGTTAAAATTGTTTTCGATGTTAATTAAGTAAAAGTTATTCATAATATCAAACAAGTCAACTACCTAAGAGCAAATTGTTCATCAAAACTTGTTGAAATATTAAAATTAAATTATTAAAGACAACAAAACAATCAATGCAATTCAACCGGACACTCGCCTTAGTAAGGGAACTATTGTCACATTTTGCTATCTGGCAAGTTTCGAGTGTGAAAACCTCGAGGCACATTGTGAACTTTCAACGACCTCCCCCAGTGTTCTAAAAGAATATAAACTGTCTCGGGAAAGAATATCGTAAGTACGGTGTATGCACACGCAGTGTGGACACTTTACAAATAAAATTGGCATTACTCCTGGTCTTTCTCAATTTTGAACAACACATTGTCATAGGCGTTGGTAAAAACATTCATTTCTACATCGGTGTTAATAGTTTAATTTAATCTGAAGTGTTTCCGAAATAAGTGAAGGAATCTCCTGACACTGGTGTACACAAAAAGTGGGTTTTCAAAATCAAATTCTTATGACAAATTAAGATTGTCTAGATAAAGAATTAATCGTGGAGAAGATTTTTTAACATTTCTATAATGTTATTTCATTCGTTGTCAAATTAGGCGCTTATTTTGTTCTACATGTTAGATTGCAATTTGGGCGAGGTAAACTATATACCACGTTCAATAAACAGAACTTGGTCTGTGACATGCTTTATCAGATTCTGTTTATTATTTAATTTATTGTATCTTCGAAGTTTAATGTCCGATCGAAGACATTATTTCTTAATCTTACTTTGTATTTTAGGTGCGTATGCCATTACTACAGTCTGTTCATTGCAGGCGCGGATCCAAGGGGGGGACACGGGGGTCATAACCCCCCTCAAATGATGAACCGTCACAATTTTGTGAGAAACTCTAAGATATCTAAAAAAACCTCTGAGAAACTGATAACCGTTCAGTGTCCTTTCAGAATCGGGACTGTCCGAGACATTTTCAGACAATTCTAGAAATTTCTAACACTTTAGCAGTGCTGAAACTAATGAATTTAAACAGAAATTAGAATTTAATTTGTATAAAAACATACGTGTATTCAAGATCACTTTAAAAATATTTTTAGTACAAAGAAATATATCTAAACAGGTAACACATTTTAAGTCGGAATCGAATACACTGCTCGTTACTACTGTTGCCAACTAAATGTGAATATTTGTCACCAATTGAACGAGAGAACTTGGGGCAAAATGGACGTCAGCACATGGTCTCATCTTACAAGTCACAACCGTGGTTCGAAGGGAATAGAACTAGCTTAACTTAGTAATAATAATGGTCTGTATGAAAAATTCTCAACAATCTTGCCTTCTGGTGTTTGTTAGAATTCAGTTTCGATGATACAATCCAATTCAGTATCGGAAACTCTTATGGAACTCAATGTTTATTTAACCTAAAAAATGCTTTTTTTGTTTATTTGTCAAAAACAGTAAAAACTGTATATGACGTGTGGGGAAAGAAATGTATCTGCGCACATTTTCTTGAGGGCCAGAATTAAAAACGAAAAAATGAATTTAGAAAATAATTTTAGAAAAATAAAAATATTTGAAAAATGTTTGTTCCCGAATTATAGAAAATCAATTTCAACGGTAAATGAACTACAAGCAAAAGGAGTGCTCAACAAAACGTGCGCACAGTGAAGCTACATTTACGTCCAGAAGCAAAACAAGGGGCCATCTCAGCATTTGCTCAATGGATCAGGGAAACTGGACAAAAACCTGATCGAGATGGGGGTCATTGACCCGGAAGCTGAAGTACATTACTTGTTACAGGCGTATTAAATATTTTTTTAAATGTATACAATGCAAACATAAACTAATTCATTATATATCTTTGTTTTGTTACATTAAACATTATTTTTCTTTTTCACGATCAGTATAGTCTCTAATTGTATAGAAAACAGTTTTGCAGCAGAAAAGATTTTACTTTTAACTTAAATTTGTGTACCGACTTTAATTGTTTTATGTCATCTGGCAATGCGTTGTAAAGTAAGGTACATGTATTGTATGTTGATTTCTTGTACTGAGCTGTTGATACTGACACTTGATGCACGTGATTTCTACGGCGTGTGTTGTAATTATAAATATCAATATTGCATGAAAATATGTTCCCTCCGTTAAGTAGGTCATTTTGACAAATATTAAAGATTCGTAAATAAATAGACAAGGCAATGGTAGGATTCCCAGCTCAATGAAAAGAGGCTTGCAGGAATCACGTGGAAGGCATTTTTTCATTATTCGAATAATTTTCTTTTGCAATCTGAAGGTCTGAATACTACAGGATGAGCTTCCCCAGAATATTATGCCATATCTCAGGCGGGAATGCACATTTGCAAAATAAACGCAACGAGCTGCATGAAGGCTGACAGAATTTGAAAGAATTCTGAATACGTAGCATAATGAACTTAATTTAGTGTTTAATTCTGTTACATCTATATTCCATTTGAGGTTTGATTGAATTGAAAGTCCTAAAAATTTTGTTGCCTCAACATCAGCTAATTGCATATTGTTCATTTTCAATGGAACATGCGATTTCCGATTTAAGATACAAAAATGCATTGAAACAGTTTTTCTTTCGTTAACAATTAATGTTATTAAACCAATTTGAAACTTCTGAAATTGTACTATTTACTGCTTCTTTTTTGCAAAGAACATTCGTGTCTACAGCAAGCAGAACCGTTCTTCCCATTTTGAATAGACGCGGGCATATCGTTAACATGTAACAGACAGAGAAAAGGACCTAAGATCGAACCTTGTTGCACCCCATGAACAATTGGCAAAGAATTGGAAATATAAGTATGTAATGTCCTTTCCTGCCAGTATGGTATGTCTACTCTTTGAGTCCGATGTTTAAGGTACGAAGTTATCCAATCTAGGGCAATACCACAAATTCCATACGAAGATACTTTTGAGAGCAAGATGTTATGGTCAATAACGTCAAAAGCTTTCGACAGATCTAAGGATATTCCAATGGGTACTTCATTTTGGTCTATTGATGAAACAACATCTTTGAGAAAAGAAAAAATGGCAGTTTCCGTAGATTTTGATTTTCTAAAACCGTGTTGTGAGTCTCAAAACGCTCTGTTTTTCCTGAGAAAAGTTTCCATTCGTAAGTAGAAAAGCCTTTCTAATATTTTTGAGAAAACTGACAAAAGAGAAATTGGCCGGTAATTTTGAATATCATTTTTGTTCCCTTTTTTAAAAAGTGGCTTAATTATTGCTGTTTTGAAAATATCTGGAAATATTCCTGTACATAAAGAAGCATTGAAAATGTGAGTTAACGGATGTATAAAAGCAGGTGCACAAGTTTTTAATAAACAATCCGGAAATTCATCTAAACCAGATGAATATTTATGTTTTAGTTCACTGACTATTCTGAGGATTTCGTTGGAAGAAGTTTCGAAAATAAACATCGTATCTGAAATTCTTTTAGAAGTGTAAAATGTTGAATTTTGTGGTTTTAGTCCCTTCATGAGATCAGACGCAATGATAGAAAAGTGTTTGTTGAAGAGATTGGCAACTTTTTCCGGATTACTCGTTTCTCTTTCATTATCCTTGAAAATAACATTCTCTACAAGGTATCGAGATGATGTGGTTGTATTTTTTACGATATCCCACATTGCTTTAGTTTTATTATTAGCGCTCAAAATGTCCTGACTATTTTCATTATTTTTGCCTGAATTATTACTTTTCTTAAAATTCTTTTATATTCTCGGAAGTATATACGGAAACCGGGTGATACGTTATGATGTTTAGAAATAAAGTAATGCGTACGTTTGTTTTTTACACGATGTTCTAATTCCTTGTGTGATCCAAGTATTACTTTTGCTTGAAATGTTTAATTTTCTCGTTTTAAGAGGAAAGCACGCGTTAAAATGAATTGAAAGCTTGGAGAAAAATAAATTATATTTTTCATTTGTCAACAGCGTTATAAACTTCGTCCCATGATTCCTTCATCAAGTAATCCATAAATAATTTTATATTAACTTTAGTGAATGCTCTGCACATGCGTGTATTATTTATTGTGTCAGTGTTTATGTACTTAGTAATTGTAAGAATTTGTGCATCGTGGTCACTGTATCCTAGATTATTCGTTATTATTCATATGTAGTTGTGGTTTTGTTAATTATAATTTGATCTAATGCTTTTTGTGATTTAAGCGTATTCCGTGTAGGTACATTCACTGTTATGTCTAAATTAAAAGAATTAAGTAAATTGAGAAACTGCTCTTTTCGTGGGATTCGCTCAGAAAATCAATATTGAAATCTCCACATACAACAATGGATTTAAAAGAGAGTTTACTAATTTTGTTCAGAATTATCTCTAGATTTTCCAAGAAAGTGAAGTAATCTGAAGCTCGCTTTGTTGGAGGTCTGCAAATGCAAAGTAAGATAATTTTGAAGCGTAGTAAGATGTACTACTGTTGTTTCAAAAACTTTTCAACTGCATATAAATTGAATTCTGACAAGAAGGTAGAATCAATATAAATTTCTTATGTAAATACCACGAACCTCCGTAAGCAGGGTGTCAAAGAATACAAAAAAACCTTTAACAATTTCACAAAACTCTTGCAATGCTATGAAAACACAAAATGAAAGGTACACACTGACTAAGCGATGCTACCTGAGTAATAAATACAATAAGAAAAATTAAATTAATGTAAACATTGCAGAATGTATAGAAGGTTACGAGGCACACATGCCTAGATTTTTTAAACCAGACTACTCTCATAGTACCACAGCTCCTCCTGTTTACACAGCTGTCTAGTAGAGGGTCTCAATGCAGATAGGAAAAAATGCCTTTCGCCGACGGGAATGCTTCACGCCCAAGTCCAGCGCACTCCCCGTTCCGCTGTGGCCTGGCCCCACTCCAACAGCATTCACTCCCGCCAACCACCCAGCTCTGACACCGCCCCGAGTATGACACCGGGCGGATCGCAGAGGGCGGTTAGCCGGCCAGCCGGAGGAGGGGTGAAGGAGGCGGTGGGAGATACGGGCGGCGACGGCGGTGGTGGTGGGAGCGGGGCCGGCAACGTCGGCGGCGGCGGTGGTGATGTTCGACGTGACGTCATCGGTGTCCGGCGGCGGAAGACAGCGCCCCAATGCGTAGAGGCGCGGGGGAACAATGATGAATTAATGTCTTAATTCATTAATTAATTTTTTTAAAGTTGGACGCGCGAACTTTGGAGTTGGCGCCCCAATAACACACTGGTGTAGCATGGAACTCCCATAATTAGGCGGGAGTACCACAAAGAGTGCCCAGGTCGGCGGAAGTCGCAGGAACTTGTCCGTGCTGACCAAAATGTGCCTAACACAGGGCCTTATTTGATTCCCTCACTCTACAATACGATCCTGCAAGGTAAAAGCTAGGAATTTGGAGTGTGTTTATATCATTTTTGAGTCAACCAATGTTCTGTAAAGCAAAAAACCTCTATTTGTCTTAGATCACATTGTAATGCTGCCTCGATAAATTCAATTTTATTTGAAAGAGATTGCACATTATGATGCTTTATTCTAATCTTTGCATGTACCTACACGGATGTTTTTCTGCTGCATCTGACTGTAGTTGCTATTTATTTATTTCATTTTTTACCTCGAGTGCGTGGTGGAAGGAAGTATCGTGTCCCAGCAGTGACAAGAGGTGAGGAACGAGGGGTGACATGTAGAGGAATGAATAGTGGGAGAGGTAATACGCGGATTAGGTTCAGGGGATAGGTAATTGGGTCCAAAGGGGTCCCCAGGGGATGGAAGAGAACTAGGAGATGTGGGTGGGGATGGGTCTTGGGCAGGACACTGCCAAGTTTGTGAAGTGATGTGATTTGCAAGCTCACTACCGAGTGCATGTTTTCCGACAAGGTTCAGGTGAAGACCATGTCAGGTGAAGACCATGTCGGGTGAAGTGTTTTTCTGAGAGAAAGTTTAGCTCAAACAATTTAAGATGTGTGCCTCTCAGGTGCAGTTTCAATTGGTTGTTTGCGTGACTAATTTCTTGGCATAGTGTTGGCTTGTTGTACCAGAAGGGCAGAGTCGAGACTACAATGTTCGTGTTTGGGCGGCACGTTGTAATTTGTCAACATGTTCTTCAGGCGTAAAGTGACCACCCAAATTAACCCCCATAAAAAACCTCTCTTTTCTGTATTCAAAATTCGACTAGAATATGGTTTAGGATAGAGATCACAGGATTATGAAAACGTGCACAAAATTCACTTCTCCCCATAGCTCGTCACATAGTTTTTAACGTAAATAAATAAATAAATGTCATTCTGCCCTCCTATGATAATTACAGTATCCCGTTTGGTGAGGGTTTTTGTGTGCGTGTCCAACTCACTGGTCACGTCGGCAAACCTCCCGTTAGGTTTAAACACACACATGCCAGAGAAATTGGTTGGGAGTTTCTCACTGAGCAGGGTGGAGATTTGTCGCCCATGGCTATCTGCTAAAATGAGTACCTTTTTGATGGGCTCAGTGGGAATGTCCTTATGAGCTTAATGTAATCAGTAACGGCGAACCTATTTTAATCATTGAAGTTTGATGCCGGTTCTAGTTTTGTGAGAACGTAAGAAGCCGCTTTCAGTACAAGTTAAGGCAATCAACAGGGGTTAGTTTAGTTGAAAGATTTGTCGAAAAGAATTAGAGAATTTTAGTTTGGCTGATGAGCGAGGATAGTGTCTGACGCCTTAAATACAGTGGCAAAGCTAGAATTATGCAGTTGGAAATTCTGAAAATCTAATATTACATTGTTTGTAAATTATCTCCATTCACCGTTCTTTTATAAATTTGCGGATAAAAGATAAACGAAAAAGACAAATAAATTTAATTTATTTCTTCAAGATTCAGTAACAAAAATATTGAAAAATGGTACACGACAGATTTTATTGAAAAATAATTTGGATATTATAAGGCTCTCAGATTACCCTTCAGCTTCGCCACTGCTGGAAAGACCTTATTGGAATATTTTTGCTGTCGCTGAGCCCGAATCCGATGAGAGAATTTTAGTTCGGCTGATGAGCGAGGATGGAGTCTGACGCCTAAAATATCTTATTTGGATGTTTTGCTGTCGATTCAAATCCTGTATCAAAAGTATCTCTTAACAGCTCTCATTCTTGATGAACAGTATTGCAATTATGTTACTTTATTTGGGTTGTAATTATACAAAGCACCTTGACAATAGAAAAGGAATTATCAGTTATTTGCAATATATTAAATGTTACATAAATTAAATTATTAGACGTTTGTCTCGGTGTAGTACAAAAAACACTATAAACGAAAAAAAAAACTAAAAGGAAAAACGAAAACAAGAAAAATGAGAAAAAATAAAGGTATAATTAGTATATTTATTTTATTATACGCATGCATTTATTAATTAAATTAATTTATTAAAAATATAATTTCTTTACAAATTGTTTCATGTTGCATCATATGAAAGTTATTTTTCCCAATTTGAACGTTATTGTTGATAATTTTATAAATTTTAATTTTTTTACAATAACTGTACCAAATAAAATCGACATATTTTTGTACACAGAATTCGAATCCGAAACAAAATTTTAGGGGTTACCGTTCAAAAGTAAACAAAGTTTACACCTGCCTCACTTCCAGGGGATGGGATAAGGATCGTAACAATAGTAAACTGATTGATATCTGATTTGGGATTACGGGAATATTGAAAATTTCTAATATATTGTATAGATAATAAAGCCATTCTGATATACGTATAACATACTTCAAATATGTTATTACCTTCTATACCCTCTCCCTTTCCGAAAATAAATGCACTTAAGTGTTAAAGTGACCCCTCCCAAAAGAGAAATATGGTCCGCGCCTGGTTCGTTGTCTGCTTGTTCTCTTTCTACCATTACTACATCCCCTGGTGATTGAGCACTCAATACTCTCAATCTTTTGTTGACGCAGCCGCCTCACAAGTAACTAGGATAATGGTTCTCTTCACAATTTGATCAACATTGTTCAAATTTGTATTATGGAAAACTTTATCAGATAATTTTATAGCGAGATCTACGAACCATAAATAACACATCTTATGCTGAAGTTTTATAATATAATTTTAATATTTCAACAAGTTTTGATAAACAATTTACTTTTAAGTAGTTGACTTGTTTGATATTATGAATAACTTTCACTGAATTGACATCGAAAAAAGTTAACTGAATTGTATTAACATTTAATTAAGTGACAAATGAAATAGTTTGTAAACTAACCAATTTCATATGGTGATAGAATATTGATTTCTGTATCGAATAATGTAGGAACCTGATGTAAAAAACATTGTGTAATTGGTGAATAATGAGGAATTGTCAAAGAAAATTGGATATCAAGGAACGTTCCTGTGGCCTCAAGGTGTTGAAATTATAAAATACTTCTTTGTTGGGGTTATCGACTATTCAAGTATAGGTCAATGCAAAGTGGATTTCCCTACTTGCAAAATAAGAAGGCTTGGACTCCCATCCCCATTCCAAGAAGACAATATATTCAGTTATTAACATAAAATTACCTACCGTTTCTAGTAATTAATTTTTCCCTGGCATTTGCACGTCCGTACGAAACGCTTAAAATTATTACCACATTTTAAGAGCAACAGCCTGTGCTTCATTATCAAAAGATGCTTCAGTTGCTAAAAAACATGCGTGTCGTGTTTAAAGCATCATAATTTTAATCTTGTCATTGCACAAGAAAATTTTGGCAAGCAGCTTGAAGCCTGAACACTATCTCATCGGAAATTCTTAGAATAAATTGTTTTACATTCCCGTTAGGGAAAAAGGTAAATGATGACACATGAAATTAAAAACTAAACATTTATTTTCAGAGATCACAAACATCGTCACAAGTGCTGAGAATGTTACAGAAATCTCCTCGAGAAGCTGCAGAGCACTCGACGCCTGGAACGATCGCACTTGCGACGAACGGAGTCCGACAGCTGAAGAATCTTGACTGATGACAGCCACATCGCACTCATCGAAGCGTAATGCGTTGCCCCCGTGGCAGATCTAACTGTGCGTGCGCATATGACGGATCAAGTGTGATTTCCTGCTATATGCTTTACCGCACACTTGTCACAGCTAAACGGCCGATCTCCCGTGGTGAATCCGGTGGTGAATGAAGAGTTTAGATTAGATTGCTGAAAGCCTTCCCGCACACGCTGCAATTGTGCGGACCGTTTTCTACCGTGTGCGTGCGCATATGAGTGGTAAGACTTGATTTCTCACTGAATGCCTTACCACACTCGCTACAGAATGTTGCGGCGGTCTCCCATGTGCCTAAGCATATGAGAGGCG